>QRFJ01002233.1:31235-189355 GCA_006176705.1 Cocos nucifera | reverse complement strand
TTCTATTTGGAGTCAGATTGTGATTAATCCAAGGGGTCTATAAGAGTTGCACATGGACCATCGGATCCAGTGGCTATAGAGGGTTATGGTCATGATTTGAAGGTTAAAAAATATTTTAAAACTCCATCAAGGACATGTTCGACTCATATTAAGAGAATGGGCCCTATTTGGACTCATATGAACTACTGAGAAGAGAATTCTCATCCAATTTGAAGGGCTAAGATACTGTAGTGCAAAAAATCATAGCTTGCGTAGCCTGAGAGGCATGTAGAGAGGCTCATGCAGTCATCGAGAGGAGCTTGATAGAGCATCGAGTATGTGCAGCCTATGAGAGAGAGAAGCAATAGGTGCATAGCATCCGACGAAGAGCTATAAGGGCAGAGTATCTTGTATCTTCTATGGGTCTCCTTGGGATTCTGAGAGAGATTTTATGAGGATAGCTTCTAGTTGAGAGAGATTTGTGTATGGTGATTTGAGAGTGGATGTTCTCCTTTTGTACCAATTTTTTTCTTTCATAGTAAAGCTTTGCATGCCCCATGGAGGCAAGCTTTTAGGCTGATCCATATACTTGATTATTTTCTTATTTTATTTCTTCCTTCTTTCTACTGTAATAATTTGGTACTAGATCCATAACAAATGGTATCAGAGTAGCTGATATCCTAATAGTTTAGTATCAGAGTGAGTTGATATCATAATAATTGATATCGAAGCCAAATAATACTAGAGCATAGATTGTAGCAGTGGATAGAGATTGAAGAATATGAAAATAACAACCACAATCAAGATGGAGATCAACAGATTTGATGGGAAGGGCAATTTCTTCTTATGGTAGGCAAGGGTAAAGGATGTCCTTATCCAACATGGGTTGATTGAAGCTCTCTTGTATGATGAGATACTAGCCACCATAGAGATGAAGGATTGGAAGCAGATCTAGATATAGATAGTGAGCATAATCTGCTTGTACCTAGCAGATGATGTGGTGATCCATGTACTTGGTGAGACTTCTCAGATGGTGCTGTGGTCGAAGCTTAAGAAGTTGTACATGAAAAAAGTTGCTCACCAACACACTATTCCTTTGGAGGTAGTTCTACCAACTATGGATGGATGAAGGTCAAAGTGTGTGGGAGAATCTATCCAACTTCTAGAAGATTCTCACCGACCTACTTAATGTTGGTGAAAAAGTTAAGGAGAAGATCAGGGCATTGGTCTTGCTAGCATCACTCCTACTTCGTATGAGTTCTTGGTGACTGCTCTTCTAGTGAGAAAGAGCACCATCAAGATGGACGAGGTCACTACAGCAATACTCCAGAATGAGGTTCTTAGAAGGAAAAACCCAGCTTCGAGCTCAGATGGCTGCATCTGATCTTTGGATATTTTTGGAGGAGTAGGAGGTAGTAGATGGAATGATAGAGGATCACGAGGAGGACGATCCAGGTCCAAGATGAGGGATTCTAGCAAAATCAGATGCTATAGGTGCGACGAGTTGGGACATCGAGTCAAGGATTGTTCACAACTCATGGATCGGACGAGAGCTACTATAGTGACAGCGAGTAGCGAGTTAGAGGATGATGTTCTGGAGATATCTGATAAGGTATCTAGTTCTTTCCAGTATTAGATTTTAGATTCTATATGTACATATCATGTTTGTTGCAGAAATGAGCAGTTTGACTTTCTAGAGAGCAGTAATGGCACTATTTATCTATAGGATGGATCGAGCTATGAGATCAGAGGCATCAGAATGGTCAGTTGGAAGACGCATGATGGTGCAGTGAGGAGATTGGGGGTGGTCCGATACATACCCTATTTTAGGCAAAATCTTATCTCACCGAGTAAACTGAATTTAAACGGCTATACATAGGTAGCTGGTGATGAAATTCTGAAAGTCACACATGATAATAGGATGATATTGGAGAGGAAGAAGAAGACAAGAGGACATTACTATTTGGTAGAAAGCCCAGTCTGAGGTGGAGCTTCAGGAGCCAGAGGGAGCCCAGTGCAAGTTGGAGCTCCAAGTGGAGATGGATCGGGCATGAGATGGAAGACTCGGAAGGACGAGAGGTGACATCATAGAGTGAAGCTTCTATTGCCATAGGAGAATTCTTCTAGTAGGTCTTTGATCAAAGGGGACACAGCCCATGATAGAGGTGGGATCGAGCGGCTTGGCTCAATTCTCATATTTGTGAAAGAAATATTCCCTCAAGCCAATTTTTTTTTGGGATGTTCTTTGTCTTTCAGACTCATGTAATGACATTTTTTAATAAATAAAAGTATTTATTTCATCATATGTAGTGTCTTATTATTTATTTAAGATTATGATGAACTCTATAAATTAGGGCTATGGTTTTAGGATTATGATGAGATCATACTAGTGAGACCTAAAATCTTAAAACCCTAATTTAGATATTCCTAGTTGATGGGACATTGAGTTAGGGATCAATGTTTTTCGGTAAGACTAGCACATTCTTTGCATGCTCGATTAAGAGGGTGATTGATCTTACAATAACTTGTGTATGACACTAATACAAGAATGTGGGTGCCCATTAGAGAATGAGTTTACTGAATTGATCCAAATTGAGAATATCTAATGGAGTCTTATCTACATGTCAATAAATGGTTCTCATAGTGGAATTTATGCATGTAATCCTTTGACCTGAAACTACCATAGAATCTTATACATATATAAATCCATATTTTGGTTCATACTCATTCATGACTTAGTTACGTATGGGATGATTTGGTAGATTATATATATAATGATTGTGAGTAAGTTAACAAGAAATCGATCACTCCTGGTAAGAGAAAATAGCATCCTACCTGCTTCAAACAAATAATGATTTAGGAAGACTTTGATCAAAGCATGATGAAAATTAGAAATGGTTTCTAATGTTTCATTAAATGAATCATTATCATAAGATTGAAAGAGAAATAAATATGGTATTGGGATTGACATATTTGCATACCCAGAGTCATATTCAGGATGTAGGAAGATCGAAGGATCTAGTTGCATGGTAATTTTTATTGAAGGATATTTTTAGTATTTTCATCAAAAATTCACATCCTTCGGATAGTGATGATACGTTGCTGGATGTCAATCATGTCTTGTGGGTTTGATCAAATTAAAATTTTAATTTGATCATTAAATTAGAAAGTGTTCTAAATTAAGTCAAATTGGGTTGGTTAGTTTTGACCCAAATCGGTTTGGTTGAGTTCTAACCAGATTAGGTCAAATCACACCCTAAATCACTACTGGTTAGATGTGGAACCCAATGGATCACACGCAAAGAGAATTGATTAAGGGTCTAATTAGATTAGACCATGTTTGCAAGATGAATATGCTAGCACATATAGCAAACCCTGGCACCTGGATTCGAATCGGCTTTCGATTTGGAATAATTAAGATCTAATTTGAGCCAAATAAGATTTTGTCTTGAGTTGGATTAACCTAGATTGATTGGGCTTCAGATTGGGTGCCACATACCTGCATCCCATGTGCTGAAGAGTCTCTCTCTTGCTTGTGGGAAGTCTTTCATGTGCAAAGGACTCTTTGGCGCATGGAATAAGATGGCGCCTACCTTCTTTGACTTTTTCCATATGTTATGTCATGTAAATATTTTTTAATTCGCATGGACATCTAAAATGGGGCATAGAAGAGTCCTTCTGTAGATGAAATACTTTTTTTTCCTTTTAAATTTTTCACCCAGGATGTTTTGTCGCCCAAGACCCCTTGCCGCCCATGACTCCATGCCGCCTACTCCTCCTTGATGTCTCTTGGATTAAGTCAAAGTCTCATGGGACTTTGACTATTCAAAGTTTATCTCCACACCTTCTTGCTAATTGGGCATCCCTTTTTAGATCCATTGGATGGCCCTGTTTCATGATCTAATGGATGAAAAGGGTGGTGCCAAAGATGAATTATTGCGACTCTTCGTAAAAATTTATGTAGAATTAATCCAAGAGTCCTTCTGCTTTACGGCACCTCTTGGACTAAGTCTATATCTCATTTTTTACTGAAGAGGTATGAGATTGGCTGATGGGGTGTGAGAATTTAATGAGGAAAGAGCATGAGATTTTTTGTTGGCACCCCTATGTACATTGTAAATAGGGGTGCACACCAAGAGTCCGTGTGAGTGAACATTATCTTTTCTTTCTTACAAGAGTTTCTTTTTGTCCAATTTTCTTTTTTCCTTTCTCTTATCTAGACCTTGTCATTATAAGGATAAGAAGTCATCTTAAGACTAAGAGATTAGGAAGGAAAATTAAGAAGACAAAAGAAAAAGAAAGATAGATAAGGAAAGGCAAGGAAGGTGACATAAAGGCTTAAGAAGGTCTTGCCCATTTAATTAAAGTTCTTATTATAAGAATTTTAATTATATAAATCAGAGGTACTAGTGTCTTGGTCAAGTCTTTGTGTGGATCAACATTGGAGGGTGAACACGTGGGCACCTGGTGGAACCCCTGATGAACTACTATCGATGATCAGGATCAATTTAGGGTTTAACGATAAAGGTATGTTCTAATACTTTCTTTTATATTACAAATGCATGTTATATGATTTAATTGCTAATAAGGTGGTCCTAGGGTTTGGGTTTGGTTTATTTGATTTCATATTTTTGCTTTGAAATCTATGCATCCGCCCTGTACATCAAACCCAATAGTGGTATCAGAGTAGGCCTTATTAGGTTAAATCATATAATGCTTTGGTTACAGTATAATGGCATAAATGAAAAATATGATATAATATTTTTAGCATATTTTTATTTATATGATGAGATCATATTCTTTTACTTATCATAATGAGATTATGTTGTATATATTATTCTGTAAAGGTTGCCCTGATATAATGGAAAGTATTTACTATATAATGATGGTTATCCTAGAATAATTATGCATGAATTTTATCATAATTAATGCTATTAGGCATTTAGTTTGATTTAATTCAGTATGTACATTGAGACCTTTTAAATCGCTCTATGAAAAATTATATTAAGTTGTAGTGTAATTAATCTATAGCTAAGTCAGTCAGGATGTCGAATTGATCTATCGGTGTTTAGGAAAATTGGTTCATGATTGATAAAGAAAACATGATTTTTTAATTGGTTCCATTGTCTAACCTGGCCAAATTTATTGGTGTCTAAGGAAAGCAATGAGGGGACTCCCATTTCTCTTCCATTTATTTGACTGATTTGATTAATTTAATTCTAGATTAAAATGCTTAATATTATATTCGCTACATTAAGGCCTTCCTTCATACTATTTTCTCATTATGTCCAGAACCATATTAGTTCTACTGTGTAACCATAAGATCTATCATGGGGAAAGATGTAATATTAATCTAGTGCATTGGAATACTTACAGCATTTTGAATATACTACTTTGTTGTGTAACCATAAAAGTAGTTATATTTCATTTTTGACTATATAGAAATGAAGGGTTCTACTTAAACTAAAACATTAAAGTTTGTTGTGTTAACACAAGGCTATTAATGTTTTAGAGGCAAATGTTTTTTGAGAATTGCATAAAATGCAATTGGAAAGAGTTTCCTACCTTTGAACTTATAACAAGTTTGTTGTGCAACCACAAAACTTTTTATAAGAAATTAGGATCTTATTCTCACTAAGAAAATCAATAAGAGGATTATGATTTTCAGTGGGAGACATAATTAAATTAAAGTCCTAATTTAATTATGTTTGTCATCATGAATTATTTGCTTATGTATTGTTCTTTATTATATAGATTAAATGGCTTCTTCACTTTCATTAAGTTCAATTTTGGATTCAAATAAATTGACTAGTCAAAATTATGTTGACTATTTGAGAAATCTTAAAATAGTACTCAGTCAAGGAAAGCTCTCCTATATTTTTGACACCCCTGATCCTAAGCCATTAAGAAATGATGCCATAGATGAAGATAAGTTCACATACAAGATGTGGCAAAATGATTCTCTTACTATCAAATGCATCTACTTGCCTCTATGAATAATGAATTATAGAGGCAGCATGATAGCATGGACACTCAATCCATATTGCTCAATCTAAAAGAGCTTTATGGAGAGCATAGTAGGACTGCTAGATATGAGATATCTAAGAAATTATTTCGTGTAAGAATGACAGAAGGAACATCCATACAAAATCATGTTTTGATGGTAATTGATCTAATCACTCGATTAAGTTAATTAGGTTTTGTAATGGATGGAGAGTTAAGTCAGGATTTGATCCTGCAATCACTCCTAGAATTATTTTCTCAGTTTGTCATGAACTATCATATGAACAAACTAAATTCTTCATTACTTAAGCTGTTAAATATGCTCAAGACAGTAGAAAGCCATATCAAGAAAGATAAGGCTCCTCTTCTTCTTGTGGAAGGGATCTCCAAGAAGAAGGCAGACAAAAAGGGTTCAAAGAGAAGGTTGAATTCTAAAAGTGGTATAAATAAGAAGAAAAAGGGGAAGAAGATCTCCAGACAAACGACCTATTTTCACTGCGGCAAAGCAGGTCATTGAAAGAGGAATTGCAAGGCTTACCTTGCAACCATGAAGTTTGGTACAAATAATGCACCAAAAGGTATGTATGAGATACATACTATAATATCATTAAATTCTTCCATTTCAAATTTTTGGATATTAGATACCGACTGTGATTTTCATATTTGCAAATCATTGCAGGGGCTGCAAAAAATTAAGAGTTTGAAGAAAGACGACTTCAAGCTTTATGGCGCTAGAGGAGAATCTATCCAGGCAGAAGCTATAGGGATAAATATATTGAAGTTACAATATAGGAAGATCTTAGAGCTTACAAATTATTATTATATACCTAAGATCATTAGAAATATTATATCTATACTCTTGTAATTAAAACAAGATTATAGTCTTAATGTAACGAGCGAAGGTTGCTCGATCAAATATTCGAATGAAATTATTTGTTTTGGTATATTTAGCAATAGTTTGCTGACTCTACGTTTGGATAATAATATATTTCATATTGATGAAAATAGAAAATGTAAGAGAGATGACATAAATAATACTTTACTCTAGCATTGTCGATTAGGTCATATTAGTGAGGCTAGGATTAACAAGTTATACAAAGAAAAGTTCTTTGATCCTTTTGATTATGAATCATTGGAAACTTGTGAATCATGCCTCATGGGTAAAATGACCAAGATTCCATTTAGTGGACATAGAGAAAGGACAAATGAGTTATTAGGATTTGTACATAAGGATGTATGTGGTCCTATGATAACTCAAGCTAGAGGAGGATACTCTTATTTTATTACATTCACTGATAATTTATCTAGGTTTGGATATGTGTATCTTATGAAACATAAGTCAGAAGCCTTTGATAAATTTAAAGAGTATCAAAGTATGGTTGAAAAACAAACTGGACAATGTATAAAAATCCTTCAATCTGATCGAAAAGGAGAATACTTATCTAGTGAGTTTCTTGACTATCTTAAATTTAAAGGGATTCTCTCTGAATGGACACCTCCTTATATACCACAATTAAATGGTGTAGGGGAAAGAAAAAATCATACCTTATTAGATATGGTACGGTCTATGATGTGCTTCACTGATTTACCTATTTCCTTCTAGGGTCATGCTCTGGAGACTGCAATTTACATCTTGAATAGAGTACCTTCTAAATCTATATCTAGTACTCCATATGACATATGGAGAAGTAAGAAACCTAATCTTAAGTATCTTAAGATATGGGGTTGTCCAGCTTATGTCAAAAGAAATTTTGGACATAAACTTGATGCTAGATCAGACAGATGTCTATTTATAGGATATCCTAGAAATAGTATAGGATATTTATTCTACCATCCTACTGAACAAAAGGTATTTGTAAGTAGGCATGCTACTTTCATAGAAAAATAATTTATCCTAGAAAAGGAAAGTGGCAGAAATATTGAACTTAGTGAAGTTCAAGAAAATCAAATAGAAATTTTTCAACCATATAATCACATAAAAGAACTAGAACACATAACTCCTATCTGTAGGTCTAAAAGAGTAAGAAATTCACCTATAAGGTATGGGTTCATTATTGAGAACAATGAAGCCCAAGTCATTAAGAATGACGAACCTCTGACCTATACGGAAGCAGTCAAAAGTAAGGACTCTTATAAATGGCTAGCTGCCATGCAATCCAAAATAGAATCCATGCACACCAATAAAGTATGGACTTTGGTGGATGCACCAGAGGATATAAATCCCATTGGATGCAAATAGATTTTTAAGAAAAAGATTGGAGTTGATGGTCAAATTGAAACCTATAAGGCTAGATTGGTGGCTAAGGGTTTTAGGCAAAAATAGGAGATTGATTATGATGAAACATTTTCACCTGTTGCCATGCTCAAATCTATTCGGATTATGCTTGCTATAGCAGCATACCACGACTATGAAAATATGGCAAATGGATGTAAAGATTGCCTTCCTTAATGGTTTCCTTGAGGAGGAAGTCTATATGTCACAGTCAGAAGGATTTGAGTCAAATGAGAGACCAAATCAGGTATGCAAACTTAAGAGATCCATTTATGAATTAAAGCAAGCATCAAGGAGTTGGAACATCCATTTTGATGAAATAATAAAAGAGTTTGGTTTTATCAAGAATGTGGATGAACCATGTGTGTACAAGAAAACTAGTGGGAGAATAATAGTATTCTTGGTTCTGTATGTAGATGACATACTCCTCATTGGGAATGATATCCCAATGTTACAATCAGTCAAATTATGGCTATCAAATAAGTTTTCCATGAAAGATTTGGGAGAAGCATCCTATATACTAGGAATAAAGATCTATAGAGATAGATCTAAGAGGATGCTAGGCTTGTCCCAATCAGGGTACATTGACTTAATACTGAAAAGATTCAGTATGGATGAGAGTAAAAGAGGTTATTTACCCATGAGCCAAGGCATACATCTCTCTAAAAAAATGTCTCCAACGACATCAGAAGAGAGAAATAGAATGTGTTCTATTCCTTATGCTTCGACTGTAGGATCAATAATGTATGCCATGTTATGTACAAGGCCTAATGTTGCTTATGCTTTAGGCATTGCAAGTAGATTTCAAGCTAATCCAGATGAGGATCATTAGAAAGTTGTGAAAAATATTCTTAAGTACTTAAGAAGGACTAAAGATATTTTTTTTGTATATGGTGGTTCTGATCTTAAACTAGAAGCATATTCTGACACTAGTTTTCAATCAGACCCAGATGATAGCAAATCCATTTTAGGATATGTGTTTACTCTGAATGGTGGAGCAGTGAGTTGGAAGAGTACAAAGCAGCCAACTATAGTTTACTTAACCACTTTAGCAGAATATATAGCTATAAGTGAAGCCGCCAAGAAAGCTGTCTGGATGAAGAAGTTCATCACTGAATTAGGTATTATTCCTAAAATTGAGAATCCAGCATCACTTTACTGTGATAATACTAGAGCTGTAGCTCAAGCAAAGGAACCAAGGTCTCATCATAAATCCAAACACATTTTGAGATGCTTCCATTTCGTTCGAGAAATTATTAAAAGATAAGATGTGGTCATAGAATGAGTGAACACAAAGAACAACATAGCAGACCCATTCACTAAGGCTTTACGACTGCAACTATTTGATCGCCACCATTGATTGTATGGGATTAAAATATAAGGGTGATTGGCTTTAGTGCAAGTGGGAGATTGAAAGGAATATGCCCTCAAGCCAATTTATTTTTAGGATGTTCTTTGTCTTCCAGACTCATGTAATGATATTTTTAATAAATAAAGGCATTTATTTCATCATATGCAGTGTCTTATTATTTATTTAAGATTATGATGAACTCCTATAAATTAGGGCTATGATTTTAGGATTATGATGAGATCATACTAGTGAGACCTAAAATCTTAAAATCCTAATTTAAATATTCCTAGTCGATGGGACATTGAGTTAGGGATCAATATTTTTCGGTAAGACTAGCACATTCTTTGTATGCTCGATTGAGAGGGTGATTGATCTCACAATAACTTGTGTATGACACTAATACAAGAATGTGGGTGCTCATTAGAGAATGAGTTCACTGAATTGATCCAAATTGAGAATATCTAATGGAGTCTTATCTACATGTCAATAGATGGTTCTCATAGTGGAATTTGTGCATGTAATCCTTTGACCTGAAACTACCATAGAATCTTATATATATAAATCCATATTTTGGTTCATACTCATTCATGACTTAGTTATGTATGGGATGATCTAGGATATGGTAGATTATATATATGAAGATTGTGAGTAGGTTAACAAGGAATCGATCACTCCTGGTAAGAGGAAATAGCATCCTACCTTGCTTCAAACAAATAATGATTCAGGAAGACTTTGATCAAAGCATGATGAAAATTAGAAATGATTTCTAATGTTTCATTAAATGAATCATTATCATAAGATTGAAAGAGAAATGAATATGATATTGGGGTTGACATATTTCCATACCCAGAGTCATATTCAGGATGCAGGGAGATCGAAGGATCTAGTTGCATGGTAATTTTCACTGAAGGATATTTTTGGTATTTCCATCAAAATTTCACATCTTTCGGGTAAGTCATGATACATTGCTAGACGTCAATCATGTCTTGTGGGTTTGATCAAATTAAAATTTTAATTTGATCATTAAATTAGAAAGTGTTCTAAATTAAGTCAAATTGGGTTGGCTAGTTTTGACCTAAATCGGTTTGGTTGAGTTCTAACCAGATTAGGTCAAATCACACCCTGACTCACTGCTGGTTAGATGTGGAACCCAATGGGTCACACACAAAGAGAATTGATTAAGGGTCTAATTAGGATTAGACCATGTTTGCAAGATGAATATGCTAGCACATATAGCAAACCCTAGCACCTGGATTTCGAATTGGATTCGAATCAGGCTTCCGATTTGGGCTAATTAAGATCCGATTTGAGCCAAATAGGATTTGGTCTTGAAGTTGAATTAACCTAGACTGATTGGGCTTCAGATTGGGGCACCACATACCTACATCCCATGCATGCCAGAGAGTCTCTCTCTTGTGCATGGGAAGTCTTTCATGCGCAAAGGACTCTTTGGCGCATGGAATAAGATTGGCGCCTACCTTCTTTGACTTTTTTTCATATTTGTTATGTCACGTAAATATTTTTTAATTGGCATGGACATCTGATATGGGGTGCATAGAAGAGTCCTTCTATAGATGAAATACTTCTTTTATTTTTGAGAAGGGACTCTTTGTCCTAAAAATTCCCGCCCAAGACTCCATTCTGCCTACTCCTCCTTGACGTCTCTTGGACTAAGTCAAAGTCTCTTGGGACTTTGACTATTCAAAGTTTATCTCCATGCCTTCTTGATGATTGGGCATCCCTTTTTAGAGCCATTAGATGGCCTTATTTCATGATCTAACGGATGAAAAGGGTGGCACCAAAGATGAATTATTGCGACTCTTCGTAAAAACTTTCGTAGAATTAATCCAAGAGTCCTGCTTTACCTCTTGGACTAAGTCTATATCTCATTTTTTATTGATGAGGCATGAGATTGGCTGATGGGGTGTGAGAATTTGATGAGGAAAGGGTGTGAGATTTTTTGTTGGCACTCCGCGTACATTATAAATAGGGGTGCACACCAGAAGTCCGTGTGAGTGAACATTATCTTTTCTTTCTTACAATAGTTTCTTTTTGTCCAATTTTCTTTCTTTCTTTCTCTTATCAAGATCTTGTCATTATAAGGATAAGAAGTCATCTTAAGACTAAGAGATTAGGAAGGAAAATTAAGAAGACAAAAGAAAAGAAAAGATAGATAAGGAAAGGCAAAGAAGGTGACATAAAGGCTTAAGAAGGTCTTGCCCATTTAATTAAAGTTCTTATTATAAGAATTTTAATTATATAAATCAAAGGTGCTGGCGTCTTGGTCAAGTCTCTATGTGGATCAACATTGGAGGGTGAACACGTGGGCACCTGGTGGAATCCCTGACGAACTACTGCCGACGATCATGGTCAATTTAGGGTTTAGCGATAAAAGGTATGTTCTAATACTTTCTTTTATATTATAAATGCATGTTATATGATATAATTGCTAATAAGGTGGTCCTAGGGTTTGGATTTGGTTTATTTGATTTCATATTTTTGCTTTGAAATCCATGCTTCCGCCCTGTACATCAAACCCATCAGTTTGCCCATCCATGATCAGCAGGCATGCCCCAGGATATGGGAGCGAGATGGATCGCAAGCTCTGAAAGTTAGGTGGAGGCCAAATGTTGAGTCAAGATGGAGATTGTTAGGATTTGATGCCTCGAATTTGACCTATAGTAAGAAGAAAATAAGTTTTCAACATAGTTGTCAGGTCGGCTCTGATACGCAATTGAGCCAGCTCGGATTGAGATTGAGCTAGCTCAAACTATAATCAAGCTGACTCTCTTAGGCAGACAGACAGCAAGAGTCCAGATGAGATGCAGTCGAGCCAGCTTGATCCCTGATCAAGCTGGCTCGACGAAGGCAAACAGAATACGATGGAGTTTTTTCTGTTTGGACTCAGATTGTGATTAGTCCAAGGGATCTATGGGAGTTGCGCATGGACTATAGGATCCAGCGGCCATAGAAGTTTGCAATCTTGATCCAAAGGTTAAAAAATATTTTGAAACTCCATCAAGGATATGTTCGACTCATATTAGGAGAATGAGCTCTGTTAGGACTCTTATGAATTACTTAGAAGATGATTCTCATCCTATTTAAAGGGCTGAGGTGCTATGGAGCAAAAAAAGATGGTATGTGTGGCATGAGAGGGACGTAGAGAGGCTCAGACTGCCATTGAAAGAAGCTTGGCAGAGCATCAAGTACGTGTAGCCGACGAGAGAGAGAAGCAACAAGTGTATAGCATCCGGCGAGAAGGTTATAAGGGTTGAGTATCTTGTAGCTTCTATGGGTCTCCTTGGAATTTTGAGAGAGCTTTTGTGAGGGTAGCTTCTAGTTGAGAGAGATTTATATACGATGAGTTAAGAGTGGGTGTTCTCCTCTTGTATCTATTTTTCTTTTTTTATAGTGAAGCTTTGCATGCCCCATGAAGGTGAGCCTTTAGGCTGATCCATGTACTTGATTATTTTCTTATTTTATTTCTTCCTACCGTAATAATTTAGTACTAGATTCTTAATAAGCGGTATCAGAGTAGCTCATATCCTAATAGTTGGTATCAGAGTGAGTTGATACCATAATAGTTTTCTAATCTTCACACCCAAAAAAATAAGAGGGGAGGCATCCAAGAGTTGGATGCCTCCTAAAACTCCTCCTTTGTCTCCTTTTGAGTCTAGGTTTTGACCTAGTCTTCCATACAAAAAAGGAAGGATGCCTCCTATCAGGTTTAAGATGTGTAAAATATTAAAAATCATAAAAAAATAGAAAATAAGTAGGAGGAGCCATGGGAGACTTTGGATGCTAAGTTTCATGAAGGAGAGACCTCATTAAGCCATCAATTGTTGATGTCTCGAAGAAAGAAAAGTAAGAGAAAAATAATTTTCTCTTAGAGATTTATTTCTAATCCTTCTTTGTTTATTTTTTATGATTTTTATATAATAAAAATCTAAGAGAGATAGGATGAGGGTGTGGGGATCTGTGCTCCAAGATGTTAGGGCATGATGATTAATTTTGGACATGATCTAATTATATCCTGATGAGAGAAGAAAAAGAGAAAAATATCTTCTCTTAGGATTTCTTTGAGAATCCTTCTTCTCTATATTTTTGTAAGATTTTTCTATGAGAAAAATTAAAGAGTGTGTGGTCTAGAAACATGAAAAAAGTCTAGGGAAGAAGGTCTTTTTTTTATCCTAGCATAAGGATGTTTTCAAGACATCTCATTGATGTCCTGAAAGAGAAGATTTGTCTTCTCTTAGGATCTTTTTCTAATGTGTTTTAATTTTGATTATTAGGAGATCCAAAGGTAGGATTTCTCTCTTATTCCTTCTCATATTCTTCATCTCTTGGAGTATCCAAGAGATCCAATGAATAAATTTTAGATTAACCATCAGGAGGGATCCACGAGAAGCTAGCACTTCGAGTGAATTTTTGTTCAACGAACCTCCAATTTTGTTGCAATCTCGTGTGGATCACCAGTAGAGGTTGGATGAATGAGCGGCTCCAAAGGAAACAACAAAAATCAACCATGGAGTTCTCAACCCATGCAAGATAAGAGATTTGATCTCTTCTCTCACCTTAATGTGATCTAGGTTTCAGATCTAGAATCGTTCTAGATCTAGGGTATTGGTTTGATCAATACCAAACCTTTTATTTTTAGATTTCAGAATGCATTATGACATGTTATAGATCCTAGATGTAGGGTTTAGTAATTAGATTACTTACATTTATAGATTAAATGATTTAATCTGCATGTTCTGCTGCATTATTTTTCAAAAATATTTTGAAATTTATGCATGAAATCCTGCATATTTTTCAACAGTGGTATCAGAGCATCTAGGTTCTTTTATAATATAATTATATTTATATTAAATTAAATCTAAAAATAAAAATCTATAGATTGTACATACTAATTATAAGATTATCCTAGTGTAAGGTTTATCCCTTACAATGAAGAGGTTGTTCTAGTATGTGCTGATCTATTCTTAAATTATGAATAAGTTAATTATGATTAAAGTAATTTTATAAATTATTTTTTAATTTTAAATTTAAAATTAGATAGATGTTAGATTTATTTTAGACTATTTAGATTAGATCTAAATAATATTTGGTTGGACATACTAGTTATAAGACTGTCCTGCTGTAAGATTTATCCCTTATAGCGGAGAGGTTTTTCTAATATATGCTGACTCAAATAATCTAAATCATAAATATATTAGATAAAATCTAAAATAATTTATGATTTATTTTTAAATTTTAAATTTAATTTTAAATGATTTATGTTCTAATCCATATGATGTATATTTTGTTTAGATCTAAATTCTCTTATTGCATATGTTAATATATAATTTTGTTTTGAATTTAGAATGTACATGATATATTTATTTTATAGAATTTAAATTAAAAACTTACTTTCTGCAAAATCCTAGATTTGAAATCCTAGGATATGGTCGAAACATTAAAATAAATCACATCTAAAATTATATATTGAATATGATTCAATGTAAATTATTTACCAATTTGAATATGTTTCAAATAATTAAGTCAGAAATTAGTTCTGAGATTCCATAAATCTAAACCTAAAAGTTTTGAACTTAATTGAGAATTAAGTGATTGTTTAGGATTTAGATTTCTGATTTAAAGATCCTAAGATAATTTCATAAAACATGGGTTAAAGGATAATGGGTTAGCTTTGATTAGATCCTTAACTGGGATAGACCTAGGGTCAGATTAAATATAAACTTAGTTAAGAAATTGATCAAATCTAATTAATAGTTAATTAAGATTAGGTCATTTCTATAGATCACTTCAATAGTTGTAGTTGATCAAAATCCATATATCTTATAAATGAATACTGATCGTAGCTAAGTGGTCGAGCCCGAGTCTTTAGGCAGACCAAATCAAAATTGATAAATCAATTAATGTCTAAGATAAGTCTGGCATCCCAGACTAGTGATTTTTAATTGATAGCCCATTTACCTAACCATTTCTAATGGTGTCTAAGGCAAGCCTTGGCAGACCCTCCCAGCAATCTCACTTGCCTGGCCAATATGGTTAATCAGGTCTTGATTAGGTTGCTCATTAACTCATGCTAACCCACGTCACATAGAAAATTAGTGAGATTGATTTTATTTAGTAAGACTGATCTAGGTGCCCTTGGACCGATATTGATCCTAATCTTTATCAAAGACTTGAGAAGTCAGTGGGAGGACTTGACTTGGTGAAGTCAGTGCGAGAAAATTAATCCATGTCCTTTCTATCCTTAAATAATAAATAATTTTAATTTTTCTAAATTATTAAATCCTTAAAATAATAAAATTATGGAGATAACTGAGTCATAGCCTTTCATTAAGGTGTTTGATAATGGGTCCATTAACTCAATGATCATTGGAGGCCCATAGGCCTAGTGCTTATCGACTAATGGAATTATCATTCACCATATGATGACTTGAATGTATCTCTCTGATGATGGTTACGTTGACCAACCATGGTTGTACTTAATCATACACAGGTTAGATACACTAAGTATAGTCTTGTTAATAGTTGGACCTAACCAGATCCTTACAGTAGAGGACCTAGCCTACTGATTAGGTTTCTAGGGCAAAATTAAATTATTAAAAGTTGTTTGAAGAAATAATTGCTTATGAACCAACCCTTAGATGTACATAGGTTGACCAACCATAGTTGGGCTTGTGTGCAGACTATGCGGATTCTAGTACCTATTAGGAAATTAAGGTAATTTCTTGAATTGGAGGTAGAGGCTATCAATTCAAATAAAATAGTGGGAGAACCTTAAGACTAAAGTCCAAGTCTCTAGGCTTAATATAATTCATATACTTAGGTCATTGTTCTCTTTTCTCAAATTAAGGCTAAACTCTAATTGCTCCAATCACTATTAGATAGGGATAACTTATGGGACCCAACTTCGATAATTAGTATCAAATGTTGATTTTGGTTTAGCAGTATGAATGGGTTCGTATTGGACCTTCTAAGCCCAATCAAAATAATTAGTCCAAAATTGATCCAAATCAGGCATAATGCTTCCACTATTAAAAGCAGGGTCATGGGAAGAAGAATTGTTTTGCTTCCCTTTACCATAACAAGATGAACAAGAGAAAGAAGCAAGAGTTGCTAATCAAAGATGTTATATTATAATATCTTAAAATTTCTCTGTATATAATTCTGCTACCTGGATATGTGATATTGATAGTTCTATGCAATTTGTTGTAAGAATTTTAGGTAAGTAGAATGTTTGAAAATGACAAAAAATACCTGAACGTTAGGGATGGAAGTCTTGTTTCAATCCTAGCTTTAGAAATTATCAAGTTTATTTTCAAAAGATGTCATTTTGAGTGATTATCATCATTGTCCATTATTTATGATAAATATTATCTCTATTGGCCTTTTGGTCAGAAATAGTTATCATTTTTCAATAAAAGAGATTGTTGTGATATTATTATGAATAATATTACAATAATATATGGACAATAAAAATGATATTTAATATTTATACGGCCTGTTAAGTGTAATGTATATATTTAATAAACATCCAAGTTTGATTATGTCATGGATGTCTATCTCTGGCATTATAGGCTTAATCATCTTAACAAGAATGAGATAAATGGGTTAGCTTGAGAGTAAAACCTCAACATCAATGATTGTGAATCATTGATAGCCTATGAGTCTTGTCTGCTTCGGAAGATGATAAAGTCACTTTTTAATGGAAAAGGTGAAGGAGCCGATAAAGTTCCAAGTCTCATACATAGTAATGTATATGGACCTATGAACTTAAGTGCTAGAAGAAGAAATATTTCATTATAAATGACCTATCTGGGCATGGGTGCATCTGGCTTGAATCTTTTGAAATATTCAAATGATTCAACAATGAAATAGAAAAACAAACTGGAAAAGGTATTAGAACTCTTTGATCAGATCGAAGAGGTGAATACTTATCCAGTATGTTTGTGACATATCTAGGAAAGAATAGGATTCTCTTGTTAGATATGTGTGCCCTAGAAGCCAGAATTGACTGACACTTGTAATACACTTCTAGGGACAATTATAAGTTTAACTATAAATAATAAAATAGGTTTTTGTTCTATCATAAATGTGTATTTAGTATCTGTGATACATCCCTTGAGTTAATGGTAATGATAATTCATATTTTCAAGAGTTGAAAATTTAAGACATGAATTTTTGTTATTAACTCATAAAATGCTTCCGACCGTAGGATCATCATGAGGATGGTGATTGATCTAGAAGGTTGGTGTACAATCGCTTCTTTATAGTAGATGAGTCTTGAGTCTATGGTGTAGAGACACCAGGAGCGAGAGTATAGGTACTCGTTAGAGAATGAGGGCACTGAGCGTGACCACCTCGAGTAGTCATAAGGAAGTCTACCTTCTCGTCGATGACTGACTCGAAGCTGCAGTGGTGTGTCTGGTTCTTTGACCTGAGGTGCATCGATAGTTCACCTTGAGGGTGTTATAGTTTGACTACACCATGACTCAGTCTCCTAGCCATTCGGAATCCTGAGGTGTATGTTGGCTATAGCATGTTCATTGTAGGAATTGGATTGCACCAAGATGGAATCTATCTACCTCGGTGGATGAGGAGCAGCCCTATGATGATCATGAGAATCAAGTCCATAAGCCCATGGCCATGGTAGAGTGAAATAATAGAAAGAGTTTCTATTAAGGTTTTCACATCAGGACTTGAATCGAATGAGATTAAATCATATGATAGAAATTAGGGTTTGACGAGTTCACCTTAACTCTAATCTGATTCAAGCTCAAGATAGAAAAACTTAATCACACAAGTAGCTTCACCAAGAGGTTCGCTTTTAGTTTTGATGGGTTGCCACCATATACTGCTAGGTGTCACTGGTGGATTTTGGGAGCAATTAGAATGATTTAGATGATCGATCATTCTAGTTGTCTGAATCAGAAGAGTTCTGATCCATCGAAAGAAGTTTCGATGATGTCGATGATAGAGATCATGACATATCCTATTACCATACAGAACTGAACTTAACTGGATCACACAAACAAGAGTTTGGATCTAAATATCATCAATTGGACTAACCCAGTTCAATTGATTTGAATAAGATTCAATTAGGTTCAAGGAAATCGTACTAGCATATGATTGAGCCTAACGTTCTCCTTTTACTATCATTAAAAGTTATCTCAACTGAGTCAAATATATTTATACTCACTCAGGTACCCTTTCTTCATCTGACTGGAGCTTGTCCAGGTCAGAAAAGGATTGTCTTAATTTATGAGATAAATTTGAGACAACACCTATCATTTTTCATCACCTGCTAATTCTTATCTTTGACTTTGGTCAAATGTTGACCTTTGACACTTAGACATCTGCCCATGTATCATGCACCTTTAGGAGAGCAGATAGGGGCTTGTCCCCTTGCTAGAAATTGAAAAGGAGGGGGAGCATGCCTACGGAGGCATGCGCCCATGGATAGGGACGCCTAAAGTCCCATATAAATGGGACTCCAGGTTGCTTCTAGGATTCTACTTAGGTGGCGCCAACCTATAGACTTTGACCAAACTTAGGAACCATCTAAGGATGAATTGAAAGAGCTCTCATCTGATTGGATCAGGTGATGATCTAATTATATGAAACAACATGATTGGTCGGGATGATGTGGCATTCCATGGCGCAGTAGGGTCTATATAAACCCTATCTACACCCAACTTTTATAGAGTTCTCTCTTAGACCATGCCCCATGGCTGCCCCTCTCCCTCCTCTATGCCAACTTCTGGTCCTCTGTCTCCTCTCCATGCCCAAAGAATTTTGGGTTCCAGTTTGGTACGATCCAGGTAAGAGAAAGCTGACGAGAAAGGAAGAAGGCAGCACTGCTGCAGAGATGACTGCAGATCTTTGAAAGGAGTTTTAAAGATCCTCCAAATCAGATCTAGATTTGATATTTGGAGAGGAGATAAAGAGTGAGAAGATCTTCAGATCCAGCTTGAGTGGATACTGATAGAGGTCAGACACTTGCATGGCTAGATCCAGAACCTCAGGCAATCAGCAGGATCATCAAAAGATAATCTGATTACCCAACATCAAGGTACAAATTAATTAGATTTAATTTATTTATATTTTTATTTATTAGATCTATAAAATTAAATCTAAAATATCTCAGATGTCATCTAGATATATGAGAGAAATTTTTGAAATATCTCCCTTGATCAGATCAAATCTGAACGAACCTAATTCGAAAAATCAGAATTTCTCCTTCAACTGGTATCAGAGCTAGGTTCTCTAGAAATTATTTAGATCTAATTTTAATTTATTTTTAATCTAATAATTAGATAATTTTAGATGTCACATGAGATATGATTAGATCTAAAATCAAAAATATTAAAATTAAATAATTTAGATCTAAGTTTTACAAGATGCATGACTAGTTATAAAATAGAATAGTTCTCTACATAGTCTTGGATGTTCATAATTTAATTTAATTAAGTTATAATTTTAGATCAATTTATTTAATATTTTTTGATATTATAAATATTATAATAAGATCTAAAAAAAAGTAAATAAAATTATTTAATTTTTGGATCATATGAGATATGATGAATGCATGTTTAGACTAGTTGTAGAATAGTTCTACATAATTATCTAGATTAGAATTTATTTTGATGCGATCAATTTAAATCTAATTTTTTAGATAATTATGGGATAATTTAGATCTAAAAATATGCATGAAATGATACATGAGATGTATACAAAATATGTTTATAGTTAGATTAATTTTTGTATATGAGATATATGATGTAGATCTAACTAGTTTTGTAGTTTTGTATATTTTTGATTAAGGCATTCTCCTTGGCCGTCCGATCATAAGAACAAAGTAGGATTTAAATGCCCTTTTCTCCCATTCGATGGGGTGTTCTTATGATGTATAGGGGTGTTATACGTTCATCCTTAATCAAAAATCAAGAACTTACTTTCTGCAAAATCCTAGATCCTAAAATCCTAGGATTTAATATACATGTTTTGTTTATGAACCCTAAACTTAATTAAGAATTAAGATTATGAAATATTAATTAGGTCTAAAATTGAGAATTTTAGATCTAAGACATATTCATAATATTGGGTTCGGGCTTGGGTAGCTCAATTAGGTCTAAGCGGTTGATCAAACCGAATCAAGAGTTGGTTAGATGGGATCAACAGTGCTTAAATTGACTAGCCTAATAGGATTAAGTCTGGGTCAAGATCGAGTCATGTGAGTGATCGATCAAGCTAAGACCTAATTAGGCTCAGTGGTTAGAGTCTAGGATTGTAGGCTAACCCGATTGATTCTGGCTCAATAATTTGGTGTCTAAGGTAAGTTTGGCAGATACGATCGATTGATTTTTAATTAGGAGCTACTCGATTCAAATGCGTTCTTGTCGAGTTAATGGCATATCCCTTCCACCGATCTCACTTACCTGGCCATGTTTGTTGGCTCAGTTCTAATCTAAGGTGGTCAATAATCCAAGCTAACCCATGCCACTAGGTTAGTCATAATGATTATGACTATATCAAGTCTAGTTTAATGAGACCTAAATCAAATCTCCTTAAGAAAAGATTAAGTCTAAAGGTCCTCCACCATTGTAGATGTGCGGGCCCTTCTCGAGGTTGACTATTCTTGGCTGGTTACAGTGGTTTAGTTGCACCGAAAAGATGCAACCATGTTTATTAGGCATTGGATGCTATGGGCTGGAGGATGGATTGGGCTCAATATTTCAGGATACGGTGAGAGACTCAATTAGGAATCCAATCTATGCAAATGGTGGGTCTGACTTAACTAAGGAGTGGATCAATATTTTAGGCACAGTGAGATTCATGAATTAGAGATCAAGTTTGGGTGCACCATGATTAGAGAATCATTGAACAAGAGTTGTTCACTCATTGGCTAACCCATCACCAATAACTGTTAGGTGAGGTGATGAGTCAGTTGGTGGAACCGCACCACCCACTAGAAATCATTAATCATGAAGATTTTCGCATCTCTACAGAGGGAGTGTAGGGATCCAAAAAATAGTGGGAGCTAATTTATTTAAAAATAAAACTCCTAAATAAATTGGTTAAGTCTTAATTACAATATCTAACTAGAAACTTTGACACTCTACAGAAAAATGTCTGTGTCCAATCTACTAGCACGTATCCTGGACACCCATAGACTGATCGGACCCAATTACAAGGATTGGCTCTGAAATTTCAAAATTATTTTGGATTTTGAGAAGTTAACTCATGTGTTGGATTTGAACCCTTCCACCTTACCAGCTTGTCCATCCGCTGAACAGAGAGCATCTCTTGAAAAGTGGACGGATGAAGATAACATGGCTAGATATTACATGTTGGGCTCGATGTCTGATGAGCTTCAGCATCAACATGAAGATATCAGGACTGTCTGCCAAATGTTGACTCACCTATAAGAGAAGTTTGGTTAATAGAGTTGCGCAGCCAAGTATCAAGTCACTAAACCACTTTTGAAGGCTAAAATGTGTGATAGACAGTCAGTCCAAGATCATTGTCTGATGATGATCAAGGACTTGGAAGAGCTTGAGAAGCTCAAAGTGAAGTTGGATCTGGATCTACAGAATGATATAATTCTACAATCTTTGACTGATGCATATGGGCAGTTCATCATAAACTACCATATGCATAAACTTCAAAATTCCCTGGCCGAATTTATGAATATGCTGGTTACTACTGAGCTTTCCATGAAAGGTTCTAAAGGCTCAGTGCTTGCTATGGAATGGACTTCTTTCAAGAGAAAGTCTTTTGGAAAGAAGAAGAAGTCTATGAAAAAGTAGGTGGAAAGATGAAAGAAGAAAAAGACAAAGCTGAAGAAGAAGGCCGCTGACAAAGGAAAGTATTTTCATTGCAACAATGATGGCCACTGAAAGTGAAACTGCCCTACTTACCTGGCCACCCTGAAGAATAAGGAGGCAGATCCTTCTAGAGGTATGCTCATTATTGAGTCTAACCTTATGGTTTCTTTTGCATCCAGTTGGGTGCTTGACTCTAGTTCTAGTGCTCATTTGTACACTTCCATGCAGGATCTTGAGGATAACAGGAGGCTGAGGGATGGTGAGATGATCTTATGCATCAAAAATGAAGCAAGAGTTGCTGCTATGATGGTGGAAACATACCCTCTTCGACTACCATTTGGTTTAAACTTAGTTTTAAAAGATTGTTATTATGTGCCTGCAGCAAGCAGAAATTTGATTTCTGTTTCATGCCTAGCACTAGAAGGCTATGTAATTAATTTTCTTAAGGATCATTGTAACATTCTTTACAAAAGAAATAAAATTGTAAGTGGATTTCTTATTAATGATTTTTATCAGTTACATATTGATGTATCTATTTTTAATATCGAGGAAAATGTGAATGCCATGAAATAACCTAGGGATAATCCAAACGATAGATATCTATGGCACCTAAGACTAGATCATATAGCAGAAGATAGGGTTAACAAATTAGAGAATATCAGGCTATTGAGTTCGTTGACTTTCGAGTCATATCCAATTTGTGAATTTTGTCTTCATGGCAAAATGACTAAGCTCCCTTTTGTAGGACATGGGGAAAGGGCCATGGATCTTCTTGCCCTAGTACATACTGATGTGTGTAGCCTATTTGATATGCCGGCTAGAGGTAATTTTGTCTACTTCATTATCTTTACCGATGATCTATCTAGGTATGAATATATGTATCTTATGAGACACAAGTCTGAAGCTTTTGAAAAGTTCAAGAAATTCGGATATGAAGTAGAAAAATAAACTAAAAAATCCATAAGACCTTCGATCAGATCGAGGAGGTGAATACCTTAGTCAAAAATTCCTGGACTATCTCAAGAAAAATGGTATAGTCTCTCAATGGACTCCACCTGAAATACTTTAACTCAACAAAATTTTAGAACGGAGGAATCGGACCCTATTAGATATGGTCCGATCTATGATGAGCTTCATAAACCTCCCTGATTATCTTTGGGGATACTCTTTGTTAACTATAATATATTTACTAAATAGGGTTCCTTCTAAAACCATTTCTACCACATCATATGAGATATGGCATGGTAAGAAACCAAGTCTGAGTCATCTCAAAATTTGGGGTTGTCTGGTTCATGTTAAAAGATAACAAGCAGATAAGTTAGACTTCAGGTCCTTTAGAGCTCGATTTATAGGATATCCTAAAGAATCATTAGGATATTATTTCTACATTTTAGAAGATCACAATATGATTGTGAATTGACATGCCATCTTTCTTGAAAAATAGTTTATTCAAGATGGCGGCATTGGAAAGCAGATCAAGCTCAATGAGAAAGTCTAACAAGAACAACGAGCTAAGGACCAATTGGAACCAAATCAGGTTGAGCCAATACAATCACTACCTCCTCTATCTCATAGCTTGGAAAGGATTTCCCATCCCCTTGAGAGGTACTTAGGTCCCATTTTAGAGGAAGTAGAGGAAATGTTCCTCGTAGGTAATGGGATTTATGGTGACGATGCCAAAACCTATAATAAGGCGATATCGAATATCGACTTCAAGAAATGGCTTGAGGCAATGAAGTTAGAAATTGACTCGATGCACTCAAACCAAGTCTGGACCTTGGTAGATCCACCATAAGGTATAGTACCTATTGGGTGTAAATGGATCTACAAGAGAAAGATTGGTGTAGATGGAAATGTGGAGACATTAAAAGCTAGATTAGTGGCAAAAAATTATAGTCAGCACGAAGGCATTGACTATCAAATACTTTTTTGTCAGTAGCTATGCTAAAATCCATCCACACATTGCTTGCTGTTGTAGCCTATTTCGATTATGAAATATGGCAAATGGACGTGAAAACGGCATTCTTAAATGGATATCTTGAGGAAGATATCTATATGGAACAGCCACTAGGTTTCACATCCAGTGATGCTGATCACAAGATATGCAAGCTGTAAAGATCCATATATGGATTTAAGAAAGCATCTCGGAGCTGGAATCTCATTTTAATGATGTGATCAAATGATTTGGTTTCATCAAAAATGAGTAGGACCCTTATATCGTCAAAAAGGTTAGTGGGAGCGCTGTTGTCTTCTTCGTGTTATACGTGGATGATATCCTTTTATTGGGAATGATATTTCCATGTTGACCATAGTTAAAATATGGTTATCCAAAGAATTCTCCATGAAAGACCTAGGTGAAGCATCCTTTATTCTAGGAATTAAGGTCTATAGAGATAGACCGAATAGGATGCTAGGAC
The DNA here is from genome assembly GCA_006176705.1 of Cocos nucifera. NCBI lineage: Eukaryota > Viridiplantae > Streptophyta > Magnoliopsida > Arecales > Arecaceae > Cocos > Cocos nucifera. The sequence goes on along the minus strand of QRFJ01002233.1, from coordinate 164,494 downwards.
TTTCATAGAAGATGTACATAGAGGAAGTGCTAAAGAGGTTTAGCATTGAAAACTCTAAGAAGAGATTAGTATCCTTCAGACATAGTATTCATCATTTCAAGAAGATGTGCCCTAGCACATCTGAGGAAATAGAACGCATGAGCAAGATCCCTTATGCTTCGGTAATAGGGAGTCTCATGTATGCCATGTTATGTACATGACCTGTTATAGCCCATGCTATGAGTGTCACGAGCAGATATCAATCGAATTCAGGTGAAGAACACTGGACTTTTATGAAATGTATCCTTAAGTACTTAAGAAGAACTAAGGATATATTGTTGGTCTTTGGTAATGGAGAACTCCAAGTCCAAGGATATACGACTCAGATTTTATGTCCGATGTAGATAATCGAAAGTTGACATCTGAGAGTTTGTTTGTGTGTAATGGTGGTGCTGTCAGTTGGAAGAGATCCAAGCAAACTATGATAGTAGATTCCACCATGGAAGCAGAATACATTGCTGCGTCAGAAGCTACAAAGGAGGCATTCTGGTATAAGAAGTGTGCCGTAGAGATCGAAGTGATGCCATCAGATGCTATTCCTCTATACTACGACAACAATGGCACCATAGCTTTAGCTAAAGATCCAAGGTCTCACCAGAAATTCAAGCACATCAAGTGGCGATACCACCTCATCCATGATTACCTCAAGAAGAGTAACGTCGAGGTCAAGAGAGTCAATTCCGTAGACAATGCAGCGGACTGTGATACATCCCTTGAGTTAATGGTAATGATAATTCATATTTTCAAGAGTTGAAAATTTAAGACATGAATTTTCGTTATTAACTCATAAAATGCTCCTGACCATAGGATCATCATGAGGATGGTGATTGATCTAGAAGGTTGGTGTACAATCACTTCTTTATAGTAGATGAGTCTTGAGTCTATGATATAGAGACACCGAAGTGAGAGTACAGATACTCATTAGAGAACGAGGGCACTAAGCATGACCACCTCGAGCAGTCATAAGAAAGTTTATCTTCTCATCGATGAATAACTCAAAACTGCAGTAGTGTGTCTGGTTCTTCGACATGAGGTGCATTGACAGTTCACCTTGAGGGTGTTATAGTTTGACTACACCATGACTCGATCTCCTAGCCATTCAGAACCTTGAGGTGTATGTTGGCTATAGCATGTTCATTGTAGGAATTGGATTGCACTAAGAAGGAATTTATCTATCTCGGTGGGTGAGGAGTAGCCCTATGAGGATCATGAGAATCAAGTCCATAAGCCCATGACCATGGTAGAGTGAAATAATAGAAAGAGTTTCTATTAAGGTTTTCACATCAGACTTGAATCGAATGGTTAAATAATATGATAGAAATTATGGTTTGACGAGTTTACTTTAACCCTAATCTGATCGGAGCTCAAGATAAAAGAACTTAATCACACATGTAGCTACACCAAGAGGTTCATTTTCAGTTTTGATGGGTTGCTACCATATACTGCTAGGTGTCACTGATGGATTTTGGGAGTAATTAGAATGATTTAGATGATCGATCATTCTAGATGTCTGAATCAGAAGAGTTCTGATCCATCAAAAGGAGTTTCGATGATGTCGATGATAGAGATCACGACATATTCCATTACCATATAGAACTGAATCGAACTAGATCACACAAACAAGAGTTTGGATCTAGATATCATCAATTAGACTAATCCAGTTCAATTGATTTGAATTAGATTCAATTAGGTTCAAGAAAATCGTGCTAGCATATGATTGAGCCTAACGTTCTCCTTCTACTATCATTAAAAGTTATCTCGACTGAGCCAAATATATTTATGCTCACTCAGATATCTTCACTTAGTTTGACTAGAGCTTGTCCAGGACAGAAAAAGGTTATCTTAATTTATGAGATAAATTTGAGACAATATCCGCCATTTTCCATCACCAGCTAATGTTGTCTTTGACTTTGGTCAAACATTAACCTTTGACACTTAGACATCTGCCCATATGTCATGCACCTATAGGAGAGTAGATAGGAGCTTGTCCCCTTGCTAGAAATTAGAAATGAGGGGGTGCATGCCTAGGGAGGCGTGCGCCTATGGTTAGGGATGCTTGGAGTCCCATATAGATGGGACTCCAGGTTGCTTCTAAGATTCTACTTAGGTGGTGCCAACCTATAGACTTTGATCAATCTTAGGCACAATCTAATGATGAATTGAAGGAGCTCTCATCTGATTGGATCAGGTGATGATCTGATTGCATGAAGCAATGTGATTGGCCGGGATGATGTGGCACTGCATGGCGTAGTAGGGTCTATATAAACCCAGTATGCGCCCAACTTTTATAGAGTTCTCTCTTAGCCCATGCCCTAAGGCTGCCCTTCTTCCTCCTCCATGCCAACTTTTGGTCCTCTCTCTCCTCTCCATGCCCAAGAAATTTTGGGCTCCAAGTTGGTGCGATCCAAGCAAGAGAAAGCTAACAAGAAAGAAAGAAGGCAGCACCGCTGTAGAGATGACTGCAGATCTTTGAAAGAAGTTTTGAAGATCCTCCAAATCAGATCTAGATCTAATATTTGGAGAGATAATAAAAAAATAGAAGATCTCTAGATCTAGCCTGAGTGGATATCAGTAGAGGCCAGATACTTGCATGGCTAGATCCAGAACCTCAGACAATCGGTAGGATCATCTAAGGGTAATCTGATTACCCAACATCAAGGTATAAATTAATTTGATTTAATTTATTTTTATTTTTATTTATTAGATCTATAAAATTAGATCTAAAATATCTCAGATCTGATCTAGATATATAAGAAAAATTTTTGAAATATCTCTCTTGATCCGATCAAATCTAAACGAACTTGACCCAGAAAATTAGGATTTCTCCTTCATCTCTTTCAGTGGATTTTTTTTTGGAACACAGTACATCTGAAAGGTGAAGTTGAACTTTGTTAGACATGATTCAATCCAAGATAGGGTTAACTTATCTGCCTGTTTCAGGGTTGTGCTATTGTGACTACTTATTTTACTTTAAAAATATACCAAGTAAATCTATTGTAAAGACTCCATATAATATATGGATCAGGCATAGACCTAAACTCTCTTACCTTCAGATTTGGAGTTGATTGGCCTATGTTAAAGGTTTGCATACAGATAAACTTGAATCATGATCCAATAGGTGTTTGAAGGTTATTAATTTCACCATGCTGAAGAACATAAGATGTTCATCAACAGAAGAGCATTCCCTTTGGAAAGAAGTTTCTTAGAGAAGGAACAAATGCCTGTCAAGTTGAACTTAGAAATGTTTGACTAGTAGAAAATGAACCAACATAATCTAGTAAACCTACAAAATCAAATTTGATCAAATCAAATCCAAAACCCATTAAAGTAGCACCTTTAAGGAGATCCGGTAGAGTACCATATCAGCCAAATAGATACTTCAATATCTAGATCTAGGACGGCGATCCTATTGAGCTTAATAAGAACAATAAGGATCTGATCATCTATAGGGATGCAATGCAGTGGTTTGACTTTGAGAAGTGACTTGAAATCATATAATCCAAATTGAAGTCCATGAAAATTAATAGTGTGTGGACACTAGATGATTCACTTGAAGGGATAAAATCCATTGGATGTGAATGAATTTTCAAAAGGTTCAGAGTAGCGCAGACTGGAAGATAAAGACCTGTAAAGCCCATTTGGATATTATCTTACTTTTCAAAAATACGTTTTCAACGTATATCTTTGTTATGAACAAAGATAAACCTTACATTTGTAATTGGGCAAAATATTCTTTAGTGTTATTTCTTATGTTGTCAATAGATGAAGTTCTCTTAATCGAGAATGGCATTCCAGCATTGCAAGAAATAAAGGTTTGACTATCATCTAATTTCTCCATGTTTAAAATCAGATATGGTATACTCACTAATGGTAGTAAGTAGATACCAGCCTGATCTAGGTTGGAATCACTAAAAGATTGTATAGACATCCTCATGTATTTGGGAAATACTAAAGTCTAGTGACTCAAATATAAAAATGCTGACTTAAAACATATGAATGTTTTGATTTCAGTCAGATCAAGATGATAGTAGGAGAATGTTAGGTCATACCCTAATTACAGGAGCAATCTACTAGAAAGGTTCCAAGTAGGATATTGTAGCCTATTTAGTTAGTGATGTAGAGTGCATCATGGCATATGATGCTACCATGTAAGCTATGTAGTTGCTGAGATTCATTAGCAGATTGGGAGTGGCACCCTCCACCGATAGTCCAATTCTATCATAGCACTAGTGCCATAGTTCAAGCTAAAGATCTAAAGGATCAGCATATTTTGCATCGCTATCACCTTTGATTTTAGATCAGGATGACGTCGATCTTTGAAAGATCGATGAAAAAGGAGAACTTGATCGACACATTTGCTAAGGCCATGGAACTAAGAAGTTATACAAACTCAAGTGGAATATAACACATTTGATATCACATTGATTAGCTTTAGTCCAAGTGGGAGTTGTTGGAAATTATGTTCTAAAGCCAATTATCTAAGTAGTAGATGATTGGAATTAGTATATGAATTATTTAATAATAATAGTTATTTGGCTGATTCATTATAGAAGTTCTATCTTTCTTAAATGAACTTCTATATTATGATGAAGTCCTTAGAACCATAATCAATCGATAAAAGAGAATTTATCAAATTATTCTTAAATAGTTCATGACCAAATGATATGTTATTAATAAGGATAATAACTTATCAAGTGTAGGTCACTGTATTCTATATGCATTGGTTATCCTCATAACTAAGTGATGTGGAGATATTGGTATGGCATCCAGATTAAATGTTGGAGTACATCTGCACTGAACATGACCAATGTAGCACTCTACTATCAAGAATAGCTAGTTAAGGCCAATGACTATAAGTGTCCCTCTGATCTGAGATCACCATAATGACTTGCAAGCAACTCACCGTACTTTAGTATTGAACTACCTATATTTTTAATATAGGTTTGAAAGGTTTCTAGGTACAATCAAGTACTTATAAAGTCGGTGTATGAGTAAAGATGGGATTGACCACTCTTGATTAATTTTAGGACGAGAATGACTCGTTGTGTTTCAATTTAGCAAAACCTAAGCCTGGGTAATCCTCGTGAGGTGTCACGAAATTTGTAAAATTTTGAAACATAATAAAGATGACTTGTATAAGTATTGACAGCATACTTAAAGTCAACTTAAGCATTATTGATCAAAGAAATGAGTTATATGGTAACCATGGGCAAGGATTCTAAGAATATTGCTTTGCATACATTCGACCTATCCGAATGTCGGGAACCATTGCTAGATGGTTACTTCGATTGATATAAAAATTAGTTCATGTGCTATCAACTTAGGTTCGAACCTATAGGATCACATATATTAGAGATTATAACCAAATCAGATGATTAATCGATGATTGAGAATCATTCTTAGGTTAAATTATCAATACGATTGATGTTTGACCTAATGTAAGTGTTGTAGGAGAATGGATTAGTAATTGAATTACTAATTAGCTCAATTTAATTGAGCATTTGGGCTGACATCAAGTTTAATTAAATTAGATTCAACTAAAATTGGTTTGGACTTAATTAGATTAAGTCTGATTGGTTTATTGATGATAAGTGTTAAAAATACACTAATAAAAATATTAAATTATTAAATAAATTTATTTATTTTTTAAAAAATTATATTTTTATTAATATTATATAGGAAAGAAGGCCACCAATATAAAAATCTTATTTTTCTGGTTCAGATGAAATAAGTTTCAAGCAAAATGAACTTCAAACGAGTCCGAAATTGAATTTCAAAGGAAATGAAGAAAAAAAAATAAAAAAAAAAATAATATTTAAGGCCGACTGGTCCAGTTCAAACCAACTCATCAAACTGGCCCAGCTTGATTGCACTTAGAACCAGACCGACTGCTTGCTGACTTCTCGCTGATGTTGCACTGACGTCCGGATTTTTTGCGGCCCATAGATTGCTACAATAACTCAGGCGAGGGATATATTGGGTATTTCATGGGAGCGAGTGCATTTCGATTGGCTGAAGAAAGTAGCGGTCTACACAATGCCAAGCTCATGCACGATCTACAAAGGGCATTCTAGGAATTTTGTAGGATCCGATGGATGCTGTTCGCTGCTTTCTCATTCAACGATGGAGAACAAGGCACTGACGGACGGCTGATCTTCCAATCGATCAAGATCCGACGATGGCCAGGCGATCCAATTTCTAAACTAAGAATCAAAGGCTTCTTTGGGTGCGATTTGATGGCCCAAATTTGATCTTCAAGGCTGATCCGACCATTCAAATAAATTTCGACTTGATTTAAGTTTTTAAAATGATTTTTGAGTAGTTTTTGACCCATTTGATCGACATCCAATGGTCAGAATTGATCCAAGACTCTTTTTGAGTTATTTTGATAGTTTTAAACCTGATTTTAATGGGATTTCAACCTAAGACCATCTAGATTAGCCTATTTAAAGGCCTGCTACTTGCTGTTACCAAGAAGAACAGGAGGAGAATAGGAGGATAGGTGGAGAACAAAAATAGAGAGCTTGGGAATAATTTTAAGGAACCTGTAACAAAGAGTTGAAAACAAAGGATGAGAGAGAGAGCTAAGGAAGGGTTTTAGAGAGCTTAAGGGAGAAAAACAGGGTTTGAGAGAAGAGAGAGGAAGAGTGCTTTAATTTTATTTTTCTTTTCTTTTCTTCTTTCTTTCTTCATGATTCTTCTTCCGACGAGCGACCAGTATACAAAGCTACTCTTCTTCTTTATCAAGTTCTCCACACCAAGAGCAATAGACGACCAATTTCAGTGAACAAACGGTCTAATTTCTTCATGCTTTCTATTTTATTTGATAATTTTGATATTGTTACCATGAACTAAATTTTATTTTACTAACGCTAAGGTGTAGCCACTCTTTTTGATACAATATTCAATATAATTTATTTTTAATTTTAAATTTTATTCATGAGGAGTATATAGATCTGATCTTAATTCTTTTAGATTACTGATCATCTTCTAATTGATCTAATGAACATAGATGATATGGACCAAGTACATCTATGTTATTACTTCTTGATTTATATACCTTGTATTATGAATCGATTTAGAATTTATATGCATGCGGAAATTTTAGTGTGCTTTGGACGCAGCATATTTTAATTAAAGGATTTCACAAAATTTAATCCATTGATATTTATTTAAATTACACCTGGACCAGTGGGTAGTTAATAAGTATTGATAGTATTGCTATGCCTGTACCAAAGGATAGTGAATAATCTAGGAGACTCCACCATCACATGAAATAAAATTAACCTAATAATCTGAATATTATATTGATTAGGTTAGTGAACCGATTGCCTTAGTAACCTATTGTTCTTGAGTTTAAAACTCTAAAAATTATACACTCTCTATTTTCTTGCAAATTTTTAAATATTTTTTTATTTTTTTTATTTTCTTAAATCTTATAAATCTATCTTCTAAATAATGTTTAGAAAAAAATATTTTTAGTACTTATTTTTCAATCCTTTAGGAATGATACTCTACTCATTTACATTATTACTTGATCGACTAGTGCACTTGCCATAGCTATAGATTACCACGCATCAAATTTTTGATGCATTACCAAAGATTGTATCTAAAATAATATTGAAATTTTGATCCTAGCTTTACTTTAGAATTTTATTTTTAATTTTTGTTCTTACTTTATTTCTAGATTTGACATAGTGACTTACTACCTTTAGATCCAAAAATTGAAAGGACCATCAAAAGAATACAACAAGAAAGGAACATGGTAGCTGAAAATCCTAACGACATCAATCTAGGATTGGATATGATGATCGAGGGATGGCAAGAAGCCATTCGAGTGGCACATCGTCCATTAGATGATTACATCACACCATCTATAGCTGATGCAGCTTCGAGCATCAGAAGACTACCTATGTAAGCAAACAACTTTTAAATAAAATCGATGATGATCCAGATGATTCAATTAACTGTCCAATTTAGTGGAGTGCATGATGATTTGAATGCCTACATTTCTAACTTTCTTGAATTTTGTGATACTTTTAAAATTAATGGGGTGTCGGATGATGCTATTAGATTAAGATTATTTTCTTTCTCTTTACGGGATGAAGCTAAAAGTTGGCTTCATTCTCTTCTTGCAGGTTCTACCACAACTCGAGACGCCCTAGCCAAAAAATTCTTAGCCAAGTTCTTTCCACCTTCCAAGACTATCAAGATGCATAACGATATCACTTCTTTTATGCAGATGGACATGGAGACACTATATGAGGCTTGGGAGCATTTTAAGAAACTACTGAGGAGATGTCCACATCATCAACTACCCATATGGCTTCAATTACAAACTTTATATAATGGTTTATCTCCTACTAATTATTCTATGATTGATGCAATAGTAGGAGGAACCATTAATCGAAAAATAAAGGATGAAGCCTTTGATCTGATCGATGAGATGGTATCAAATAGCTATCAGTGGCAAATAGAATGCATGATGCCGAGAAGACTAGTAGTTGTGCAGGGAGTAGATTGCATGCCAACCTTACTAGTTGAAATTGCAGCCCTTAGAGCCAAAATCAATAACTTGAAGGGAACAGCTATGCATGTTCAGAGCATCACTTGTGATCTATGTGGAGGAGGACATGATACGAGCAACTGCCAGATAGGTAATTCTTTTGCTAAAGCTACTGATATAGCTAATTATGTTGATAATTTTTTTAGGCTACAATAAAATAATCCCTACTCCTACACATACAATCAAGAGTGGAGGTAGCATCCAAATTTCTCATGGACCAATCAAAATGTAGCACAACAGCCACCCTCGGGGTTCCAAGTACTTGAAAAGAAGTCCAACATGGAGGAGCTTATGGTCAAATTAATAGAAAACCAAGAAGCAATTATAAAAAATTTGAAAGCTAAGCTTAGACAGGACCAAGCAGCAGCAATTCGAAACTTGAAGATGCAAATAGATCAAATGGCTAAGATAATCTCTAACAGACCTCAGGGATCCTTGCCTAGAAACATGGAGACCAATCCAAGGGTGCAATTCAATGCTATCATCCTAAGAAGTGGTAAAAAGCTGGAGGAGCCACATCAGAAGAAAGAGACTGAAGAGCCAACTACAAACAAGGAACCATCAACTAAAATTCATCAATCATCAAAACAACCAACAGATGGATGGTCTCCAGGTATACGAATTTGCTGATCCAAATGTGAAGCCCTATGTGCCGCCACTACCATTCCCAGAGAGACAAATACAGCATCCAGATAAGAAATTTTCTAACTTTTTTAAAATTTTAAAGAATTTATATATTAATATTCCTTTTTGTAGATGTCATCACTCAAATGCCCACGTATGTCAAGTTTCTCAAAGAAATTCTAACAAATAAGAAAAAGCCGAAGAAGCATGAGAGAATAAATTTGAATGTAGAATGCTCAGCAATACTTTAAAATAAATTACCATAGAAGCTAAAAGTTTCAAAAAGTTTTACCATCCCTTGCATTATTGGTGATTATAGTTTTGATAAAGTTTTATGTGATTTAGGAGCAAGTATTAATCTCATACCTTTTTCTATTTTTAGGAAGCTGGGTCTAGGAGAACCGAAGCCTACCACTATTACTCTTCAATTAGCCTATAGATCCATCAAATACCCAAGAGGTATAGTGGAGGATATCTTGGTAAAGATAAACAAATTTATTTTTCCTATTGATTTTATTATTCTTGACATGGAAGAAAATTATGATGTACCCCTTATCTTAGGGAGACCCTTTTTAGCTACTAGAGGAGCTTTAATAGATGTTCAATAAGAAAAATTAATTCTTAGAGTCCAAGATGAGCAAGTTACTTTTAATGTTTTTAAAGTTATTAAACATTCCAATGATAATTAAACTTGTTTTCGAATAGACGATATTGATAATTTAGTACATGTGTATTTTCTAGAAAACAAGTTTGAGGATCCTATTGAAGCTTGCATTGTCCAATCACAAGAGGATTCAGCTAAAGATGAAAGGCAAACAGAATGCATAAAATTGTTAAAGGCCAGACTATATATTCCACGCACATACAGACTACGATTTGAAGAATTAGAAAGATCATCTACTCCTCTTCCAAAGACATCAATTGAAGAGCTACCTACTCTTGAACTTAAACCTCTTCCTTCTCATTTAAAATATATTTTTTTGGAAGGTTCCTCTCACTTACCTATTATTATTTCTTCATCTTTGATAGATTTAATAGAAGAAAAGTTATTATGCTAAAGAAACACAAGAAGGCATTTGGATGGACCATAGAAGATATCAAAAGAATTAGTCCCGCAATTTGTATGCACAAAATTCTCATGGAGGATAACTATGAGCCAACGGTCCAACCTCAAAGAAGACTCAACCCTAAGATGCAATTAGTGGTCAAAAAGGAGGTAATCAAGCTACTTGATGCAGGTATTATTTATCCTATCTTTGATAATTCATGGGTGAGTCCTATTTAAGTAGTTCTTAAGAAAGGTGGGATTACTGTAGTTCAAAATGATAAAAATAAATTAATTCCTACTAGGACTGTTATTGGATGGAGAGTATGTATAGATTATAGAAAATAAAATGATGCAATTAGAAAAGATCATTATCCTCTTTCATTCATTGATCAAATGTTAGAGAGGTTAGCTGGACATGATTTTTACTGCTTTCTAAATGGATATTCTGGTTATAATCAAATTGCCATAGCACCTGAGGATCAAGAGAAAACTACTTTTACATATCCTTATGGTACATTTGCTTTTAGAAGAATGTCGTTTGGTTTATGTAATGCACCAGCTACTTTTCAACAATGCATGATGGCTAGCTTTTATGATATGATTGAATTTTTCTTAAAATATTTATGGATTATTTTTCTATCTTTGGATCCACATTTGATAAATGCTTGCATAACTTATCTCTTATTTTACAAAGATGTGAGGATACTAATCTTATCTTAAATTAGGAGAAGTGTCATTTGATGGTACAGGAAGGCATAATGTTAAGCCACAAGATTTCATGCAAAGGGATTGAAGTGGATAGAGCTAAGCTTGAGGTAATTCAGAAGTTATCTATTCCAACCTCAGTTAACGCTATTAGGAGCTTTTTGGGGCATGCTGGATTTTACCATCGATTTATAAAGGACTTCTCTCTAATTTCTAAACCTCTATCTAAATTATTATGTAAAGATGTCTCTTTTCATTTTTTTGATGAGTGTTTGCAGGCATTCAACACCATCAAGGAGAAGCTGGTCATGGCACCTATTATGGTAGCACCAGATTGGTCCATACATTTTGAGTTAATGTGTGATGCTAGTGACATAGCCATTGGAGCAGTACTCGATCAAAGAAAGGATAAGATTTTTCAAACTATATACTATACAAGCTGCACTTTGACTGAAGCCTAACAAAAATATGCAACCACGGAAAAGAAGCTTTCTAGCAGTAGTATTTGCATTAGATAAATTTCATTCTTATCTTATTTTATCTAAAGTTACTATACACACCGACCATGTAGCTCTAAAGTATCTTCTTACCAAGAAATATGCAAAACCCAGATTGATCAGATGGATTCTTTTGCTACAAGAGTATGATTTGGAGATTAAGGACAAGAAGGGCATAAAGAATTCAGTTGCTGACCAACTTTCTATATTGGAAAACATCATAGAGAAGGAATTAGATATTTGTCCTATCAAGGAGGAATTTCTAGATGAGCACCTCTATGCTATATCAGGTAGAACGTTTCCATGGTATACTGATTTTATTAACTACCAGGTTGATAAGGTTCTTCCACTTGGTCTTTCTTTTCAACAAAAGAAGAGGTTCTTATCTATTATCAAATATTATTTTTGGGATGAACCCTTCTTGTATAAGTGTTGTGCAGACCAGGTCATTCGAAGATGCATTCCGAAAGAAGAAATTGAGAAAATTCTGCATCATTATTATGACCGAAAAGGTAGGAGGACATTTTGGCCCAACTAGAATAGCTTATAAGGTTCTTCAATTAGACTTTTATTGGCCCTCTCTATTTAAAGATGCTCATACTTATGTGTCATCATGTGACCGCTGTCAAAGAACTGAAAATCTCTCTAGGAGACATGAAACACCTTTAAACAATATTTTTGTGTGTGAAATTTTTGATGTTTGGGGTACTGATTTCATGGGATCTTTTTCTAGTTCTTTTTCAAACCAATATATACTTGTGGCTGTAGATTATGTTTGAAAATGGGTAGAAGCAGAAGCTTTTCCAACTAATGATGCTAAGGTAGTTGTCAAATATTTGAAAAAGCATATTTTTACACATTTTGGCACTCCTAAAGTAATCATTAGTGATGAAGGTAAACACTTTTGTAATATATAATTTGAAAATCTTTTAAGCAAATATGATGTCACTCATAAAATAGCTACCCCATATCATCCACAAACTAGTAGTCAAGTAGAGGTGTCTAATAGGGAATTAAAGAGAATTTTAGAAAAGACTATAAGTGCATCTAGGAAAGACTGGTTATTAAAATTAGATGATGCATTGTAGGCATATAGGATTGCATATAAAACACCTATTGGTATGTCCTCATATAGGCTACTCTTTGGTAAAGCATGCCACGTCCCTGTTGAGCTTGAACAAAAAGCATATTGGGCCATGAAAATTCTTAACTTTGATATACAAGATGCAGGAAAGAATAGGTTGATACAAATGAATGAGATGGACGAATTTCACCACCATGCCTATGAGAATGCCAGGATCTACAAAGAACGTACTAAGAAATGGCATGATAATCATATTGTAAAAAGAGAATTTCATGAGGGATAGCAAGTTCTCTTGTATAGTTCACAGCTACATTTATTTTTAGGAAAGCTAAAATCAAGATGGACAGGTCCCTATACAATTACTAAGGTATTTTCATATGGAGCAGTAAAGATCTTTGACGAATCAAAAGGTACCTTCAAGGAAAATGATCACAGGTTGAAAAATTACATTGATGGAAGTTTTGAGAAGAGAAGGAAGCATTCCAATTACAAGATCCAACCTAGAGCCTCAAGAAAGTCAAGCTAAAGACTATAAATCAGAACTACTAGATAGGTTGTTTCTTTTCTTTTTAGTTTTGATCATTTTTTTTTCTTTTATTTTTCAGTAATTTATTGTTGCTCTTTTACTGCTTTGGTGTGTATTTTCAATTTTATAGAGAAAAATCAATGAAAACTGAAGCCAAATTTCAAAGCTTCAAAGAACTAGACTTCAGGTGTATTTCTTCCTATCCTTTATTGCACCCTTTATTTTTCTTTCTCCATTGAGACAATGTAGAATAAGTTGGAGGATAGAAAAAAAAATTTTTAAAAAAAAAAACTTTTTAAATCATATGTCAAGAAGAAAATTTTGAGCAAGATAGACTAAAAAAATGATAGAAGTTAGAAGTATCTGCTAATGAATTTAACGAGTTAAAGAAGTAGATTAATTGGTCAGACTTTTAGTAGCCTACTTAGGTCATCTAAAGACTATTAGAACTTCTAATTGCACATGCACACTAACAAGGCAAAGTAGGTATTGATTATAAGATCAACTGAGGATTCAATTATCACTGAAAATTAAAAATTAATATACATTCTAATTAAAAAAATTTGAATTTAAGGAAAGAGCTATCTGCCTAAAAATAAGGTGCAAAAGATAGAGTACATGTGGATTGCCCAAAGTTTAGTAACTGGATCTTTACACCTAGATCAAGTGTGGAGACTCACGTAAAATGGTGGAGGGAAGGCCAGGATGCTCAGCATAGATTATAAAAAAAAAAAGAGGTAGTGTGAAAGCTACCTTAATTCATGAGCTTAAAATTGAGCATGTATATAAAATTAATCAAAATAGGTGATAAAAGACGATATTTTTGTCCTTTAAATTAACACCAAAATGCTAAGTTAGCTTTCATAAATATAAGTGCTGTAGATCTTTGATATACTCTAAGAAAGTTTTTAATTGTATTGATCGCGAAATTTATTTCTGAAGCTTAATGCTTAGTTAGTTATATTTTCTAAACTTTTTGATCTTTAATTCTTGCTCTATCTTTGTGATGGATGATTTTATTGAAACATGGTATTAAATAAAGCATTGCTAAGGGACTAGCAATAACTAAGTTGGGAGGTGTAATAAATGTTAAAAATATACTAATAAAAATATTAAATTATAAAATGAATTTATTTATTTTTAAGAAATTAATACTTTTATTAATCTTATGTAAGAAAGAAGGCCATCAGTATGAAGATCTTATTTTTCTGGTTTAGATGAAACAAGTTTCAAGCAAAATAGACTTCAAATGATCCCAAAATTGAATTTCAAAGGAAATGAAGAAAAAAAAATAATAATATTTAAAGCCGACCGGTCCGGTTCAAATTGACTCATCAAATCAGTCTGGCCCGACTGCACTCAGAACCAGACCGACCGCCCGCTGATGCCCCACTGACGTCGAACTAACGTCAGGATTTTTTGTGGCCCATAGAGTGCTACAGTAACCCAGGCGAGCGGTATATCAGGAATTTCATGGGGGGAGTGCATTTCGATTGGCTGAAGGAAGTGGCAGTCTACAAAACATCGGGCTCACACACGGTCTATGTAGGGCATTTTAGGAATTTTTTTAGATGCGACAGATGTTGTTCGCTGCTTTCTCATCCGATGGTGGAGAATAAGGCACTGATAAACGGCCGATCTTCTAGCCGATCAAGATCTGATGGCAGCCAGGCGATCCAATTTTTAAACTATGAATCAAAGGCTTCGTTGGGCATGATCTGATGGCTTAGATTCGATCTTCAAGACTAATTCGATGGTCCAAATAAATTCTAACTTGATTTAGATTTTTAAAATGGCTTTTGAGTGGTTTTTGGCCCATTTGATCGACATCCAATGGTCAGAATTGATTCAGGATTTTCTTTTTGAGTTATTTTGAGAGTTTTAAACTCGATTTCAATGGGATTTCAACCTAAGACCACCAAAATTAGCCTATTTAAAGGCCTGCTGCTTGCTGTTGCCAAGAAGAATAGGAGGAGAATAGGAGGGGAATAGGCGAAGAACAAAAATAGAGAGCTTGGGAATAGTTTTAAGGAACCTGTAACAAAGAGTTGAAAATAGAGGAAGAGAGAGAGATAGCTAAGGGAGGGTTTTAGAGAGTTTGAGGGAGAAAAATAGGGTTTGAGAGAAGACCGAGGAAGAGTGCTTTAATTTTATTTTTCTTTTCTTTTTTTCTTTCTTTCTTCACGATTCTTCTTCTGATGAGCGACCAGTATACGAAGCTGCTCTTTTTCTTCATCGAGTTCTCCACACCAAGAGTAATAAACGATCAATTTTAGTGAACGAACGGTCTAATTTCTTCATACTTTTTATTTTATTTAATTTTTTTGATCTTGTTACCATGAACTAAATTTTATTTTACTATGGCTAAGGTATAGCCACTCTTTTTGATATAATATTCAGTATGATTTATTTTTAATTTTAAATTTTATTCATGAGGAGTATATAGATCTGATCTTAATGCTTTTAGATTACTGACCATCTTCTAATTGATCTGATGAAAATAGATGATATGGATCAAGTACGTCTATGTTATTGCTTCTTGATTTATATATCTTATATTATAAATTGATTTAGAATTTATATGCATATGGGAATTTTCGTGTGCCTTGGACGTAAGGTATTTTAATTAGAGAGTTTCACAAAACTTAATGCATTGATATTTATTTAAATTATATCTGGACCAAAAGATAATTAATAAATATTGATAGTTTTGCTATGTCTGGAATAAAAGATAGTAAATAATCTAGGAGACTCCACCGTCATATGAAATAAAATTAACCAAATAATCTGAATATTGTATTGATTAAGTTAGTGAATTGATTGCCTTAGTAACCAATTATTCTTGAGTTTAAAACCCTAAAAATTATACACTCCCTATTTTCTTGCAAATTATTAATTATTTTTTTATTTTTTTATTTTCTTAAGTCTTATAAATTGATCTTCTAAATAAAGTTTAGAAAAAAATATTTTTAGTACTTATTTTTCAATCCTCTAGGGAGGATACTCTACTCACTTACTTTATTACCTGATCGACTGGTGCATTTGCCATAGCTATAGATTAGCATGCATCAATTGGATTAGCCAATTGCAAGAAAAAATAATTTCTAATTGGACTAGGATTTGAGTGCACCTAATTTCTAATTAAGTTAGGATTTAAATCAGATTTAAATATGATTTAAACCTAACTTAATTAGGTTCTAGTTAGACTAGGATCACCAATAATTAGGTTGCATTTAGTTTAATTTTGTTGGTATAGAGTTTTGCTAAACGTCAGAGTTCGTTGGAGCCAGAGAAGATGAGGTCATCACCGAGGACTTGCACGATAAGTGCTGATCGAAGTCGGAGGTGGTGGCTCTGCAAGGATCCTTCGACGGTCAAGTTAGCTCTTCTAGCCAACAAAAATGGAGTGCTCAGGAAAGAAAATAGCAGAGTTATGGGAAGAAAAAGAGAGCTCTCAAGAGAAACGTATCTGGAGGGTCTCTTTTATAAACAGAGCCTGTAACAAACTAAAAGTGACAGTCGTAACCATCTGATAGTGGGCTGCTCGGGGCTACATGGAGTTTGTTATGAAATGTGGTATCCATTATCGTGACATGCTGATCTATTGGGGACCTAACAGCTAAAGTTCAGATGAGGTAGCTATAGGCGATGAAGGGCTCTTGGATGTTGTTGTTTCGGAGGAGTTTAGAGGTTCTCTAGATTGACTGTGCATTGACTTTTATTCACTATATTGTAGGTGTATGCCGTGATCCTTTCGGGTGGCTAGAAGCAGTCTGGAAGGAGTTCGATCGGAAGAGAAGTTTGACTGGACCAAGTATTGATTGGTGGTCGCAATGAGCGAGCGCAACCGAAACACTCTGGCATCCCTACTGTTCCTTTGAAGTTTGGCCATTCCCTGGGTTACTCACCAATGAACAATGATGAAGTACTGAAGTTCGTCTGTGGGGCAGTCTGGAAGAAGTTTGATTGCTGGAGAAGTTTTGCTGAAGGAGAGATCTGAAGGGAGTTTGGCTGATGAGGAAGTTCTACCGAAGTAAAAATTCGGAAGGAGTTTGACTAAGATTGTACCAAGGGAGACTGGAGAAAGCTCATTCGGATAGAGCCATCCAGGTTGTTGGAAGGAGTTCAATCGAACGGGATGTGCAGGAGCCAGATACCTAGTCGGCCCCCTTGGGGCAGAAGCTTTAACTATTCAAGTTCCTCTGAAGAAAGCATCCATAATGCCCCATTGAATCTGGAATTGGCCTTCCTAACCAATTGGATCATTTGGCTGCAATGTTGAAGGTCGGCCATCTCAGAATAAGTTAGAGTTCAAATACTTCTATGGGTGGAGGTTTAGTCATTATAGCTGCAATCGAATAGAATTGATCATGAGCCAGATTCCTATCCAAACTTCAGCAGGCATGGATTTATCTCCAACACTGGTCCCCCTACTCCCAAGTTCCAAGTTCAAAGGATGGGAGTAAAATGGAGGCTGCCGAAGTTCCCTTCAGGTTTCCTGCATTTGTCGGATGAAACGTTTTGGCTTTTATCGGGTTGGTATCAGTTGGCACGAAATCTGGCCATCATCAGAGTCAAAGCTGGATTTGGAGAGGACGAGGTCATCGTCAAGATCTGCAAAATAAGTCTCATCCAGAGGCTGGGGTGGTGGCTTCGGCATGACCCTCTGATGATCAAGTCAACTCTTTCGGTCAACAGAAATGGAATACGTAGAGAGATTCTAGCAGAGTTTTGAGGAAGAGAAGGAGAGCTTTTTTTCTCTTTTACAAGCATATCTGGAAGGCCCCTTAAATGGATGGAGCCTGTAACAAACTAATAGTGACAGCCATAACCATCCGATAGTGAGCCTTTTAGGGCCACGTGGAGTTTGTTATGGGAGATAGTGTTCGTTGTCATGATGTGCGAGCCCATCGGGGTCCAATGATCGAAGCTCAAATGTGAGAGATTGATGGTTCTTTTGGCTATATCAAGGATGAGTGCCGAGGTCCTCTAGAGCTGCTGGATGGAGTTCAGAGGAAGTTTAGCTATTTGAAGGAGTCCATCTGAAGGAGAAATCTAGGAGGAGCTCAACTGTTGGAGGAGTCCGACTGAAGAAGAAGTCTAGAAGGAGTTCAATTGTTAGAGGAGTCCGATCGAAGGAAAAGTTTAGGAGGAGTTCAACTATTGAAGGAGTCTAGCAGAAGAAGTTTGGAAGGAGTTCGACCATTGGAAGAGTTCGACTGAAGGAGAAGCACGAAAGGAGTTCATCTATTGGAGGAGTCTGGCTGAAGGAGAAGTTTGGGAGGAGTCCGACCGTTGGAGGAGTTTGGTTGAAGGAGAAGTTCGGGAGGAGTCCGACCGTTGGAGGAGTCTGGCTGAAGAAGAAGAAGTTTGGAAGGAGTCTGACTATTGGAATCTGGCTGAAGGAGAAGTTCGAGAGGAGTTCAACTGCTGGAGGAGGCCCAAGGTTTAACCATGGAGACTGCTACTGGGCGGGATCCCTCCGAGATCAAGCATCCAGTTGAACTTCGGCAGAAGCAGGTTTATCCCCAACACTAGTCCCCCTACTCTCGAGTTTGAAGTTCAAGGGAAGGGAGTACGAAGTGTGACTATCGAAGTTCCTTTCCATTTCCTATGCTTGCTAGGATGAGGCATTTCTTGGTGCTTCTGCACCGGCATCGAAGCTTCATAAATTTAAGGTGATCCAAAGAGATGCCTTTGAATCTCCATGCCAAAACTCTGCTCAGGGTACGGCATCAATATGGGCCTATCCACCATCAATCTCTGCCATGATAGAGGGGGCATGCATCGGCCATAAGCCAGTCGAAGAAGATTCACAATCATAACCTCCTCAAATTCTCAAGGCTATTTTACCCATTTTCTTCCCTCGAGTCATTACCTCTCCCAAAAACTTCTTCCTCCTCTTCTTCTGATTTTCTTCTCTCCATCGCGCGAGAGCTTAGGCTTTCCCTTCTGCTTCCTTTGATCCTAGGTATTCTTCCATCTATCTTCTGTGGCCTTTGTCATCTCCCTACCTCTTCAATCGACTAAGGTCAACTTCGCTATCCTTTTCCAAGTTATTCCTGCATTCTCTACTTTTCGCACCTTAGGTCTCTTTGTAGAAGTTTTTTGCACTTTATTTTCCTAGCTTTTCTAGCATTTTTTTATGACTTTGCTTTGATCTAGATGTCCACCGAGGAATCCTAATCGACCTGCTCGAGGAGTTCGGCTCCTCTAGCCTTAGCAAACCTATTTCCCAGGGAGGCTGAGCTTTTTGAGTTGCCCCCTCCTTTCTTTGCAAGGACAGTTATTGCCTGCCAACTTTGGCCTGACAATCTTTCGTTAGCTAGGATTTAGTTTGGTATTCCCTCCAAATATGAGCTCGAACTTCTTGGACCTAATGATAGGGCCTACTCTCTGCCTCCCGATCGAACCTGTCTATATTTAGAGGCTCTTCGAATTGGGCTTAGGTTACCCTTACCCCTTTTCATGGCCAACTTGTTTAGATTTCTTAACATCTCCCTTGCTGCTATGGTGTCGAACTTCTTTTGGTTCATCATAGGATTTCTTTTCTTTTGTACCATGGTAGGTGCCCGACCTACCATTTTCTTATTTTGGACCTTTTTTACCATCAAACGCCATCTGAATGCTAAGGATTGGTGGTATGTGTGTTAGATATGTGTGCCTTAGAAGCCAAAATTCGCTGACACTTGTTATACACTTCTAAGGACAAAATTATAATTTTGACTATAAATAATAAAATGGGTTATTTTCTATTACAATGTGTATTTATTGTCTATGATACATTCTTTGAGTTAATAGTAATGATAATTCTTATTTTTAAGAGTTAAAAATTTAAGACATAAATTTTCATTATTAATTCATAAAATGCTCCTGACCATAGGATCATAATGAGGATGGTGATTGATCCGAAAGATTGGTGTACAATCGCTTCTTTATAGTAGATGAGTCTTGAGTCTACAGTATAGAGACACCAAAGCGAGAGTACAAGTACTCATTAATGAATGAGGGCACTGAGTGTGACTACCTCGAGAAGTCATTAGAAATTCTAACTTCTCGTCAATGACTGGCTCGTAGCTACAGGTGTGTATTTGGTTCTTAAAACTGAGGAGCATCGGCAGTTCATCTTGAGGGTGTTATAGTTTGACTACACCATGACTCAATCTCCTAGCCATTTGAAATCCTGAGGTGTATGTTGGCTATAGCATGTTCATTGTAGGAATTAGATTGCACCAGTAGGAAATCTATCTACCTCGGTAGATGAGGAGTAGCCCTATGATGATCATAAGAATCAAGTCCATAAGCCCATGGCCATGATAAAGTGAAATAATAGAAAGAGTTTCTATTAATATTTTTATATTGGACTTGAATCGAATGATTAATTATATGATGGATATTAAGATTTGATGAGATTACCTTAATCCCAATCTAGATGGGGCTCAAGATAGAAGAACTTAATCACATAGGTAACTGCACTGAGAGGTTCATTTTTTAGTTCTAATAGGTTGCCACCATATGCTGCTAGATGTCACTGGTGGATTTTGAGAGTAATTAAAATGATTTAGATGATCAATCATACTAGTTGCATGTATCAGAAAAGTTTTGATCCATCGAACGGTGTTTTAATAAAGTTGATGATAAAGATCGAGACATATCTCATTACCATATGGAATTGAACCTAACTAGATCACACAAATAAGGGTTTTGATCTAGATATCATCAATTGGACTAACTCAGTTTAATTGATTTGAATTAGATTCAATTAGGTTCAAGAAAATCATGCTAGCACATGATTGAGCCTAATGTTCTCCTTTAATTATCATTAAAGTTTGTCTCGATTGAGCGAGACGTGTCTTGGCTCACTCAAGTATCTTTACTTGGTCTGACTGAAATTTGGTCAGGTTAGAAAAGGGTTGTCTTAATTTATGAGATGAATTTGAGATAACGTCTGCCATTTTTTGTCACCTGATAAATCCTATTTCCGATATTTGGTCAAATGTTGACTTTGACACTTAGACATCTGCCAATGTGTCAAGCTATCGTAGGAGAGATTTCTTGAACCAGTCCACCTGCTAAAAAGTAGATGGATAAGGGGTCAATGCCTAGGGAGGCATGCGCCCATGGATAAAGCATCTAGAGTCCCGTACAGATGGGACTTCAGTTGCTTCGGGGATTCTACCTAGGTGCTGCCAAAAACTTATCTTTGACCAGTCTTGGCACCATCTAAGAATGATTCAGAGGGGCTCTCATTTGATTGAATTAGATAATGTCATCCCACCAATCAAATTTAGATCTGATTGCAAAAAAAGCCATGATTGATCGAGATGATGTGGCACTGCATGGTGCAACAGGGTCTATAAAAACCCTATCTACGCCAAGATCAGAAAAAGCTTGACCCATTGTCCATGCCACAAGGCTGCCCCTCTCCCACCTCTAGGACATGTTTAGGTGTTCTCTCTCCTATCCACACCCAAGAATTTTTGGGCATATGTTTGGTGTGATCCAAGCAAGAGAAGGATGATTGGAAAAGGAAGAAGGTAGCACTGCTGCAAGAGACAACTCACATCTTTGAAAGGAGTTTTGAAGATCTTCAAAATTAGATCCAAATCTGATTTTTGCAGAAGTGATAAAGAATGAGAAGATCTCTAGATCCTACTCGAGTAGATATCGGTAGAGGTCAGGCACTTGCATGGCTAGATTCAAAACCTCAGGCAGACATCAGAATCATCATAGGGTAATCAAATTACCTGCATCAAGGTAAAATTAAATTAGATTTAATTTATTTTTTATTTTATTTTATTTTATTTTATTAGATCAATAATACTAGATTTGAAAAGTATCAAATCTAATCTAGATTTAAGAAAAAAATTTTAAAATATCTTTCTTGATCCAATCAGATCTGAACTAATCTGACCCAAAAAACTAGGTTTTTCCTTCAACTGATACCAAAGCTAGGTTGCATTTTTCATTAGATGTGATTTTATTTTAATTTTGATCTAATAATTTGATTATTTTAGATATCACATTAGATGTTATTAGATCTAAAATTAAAATTTTAAAAAAAAATTAAATAATTTAGATCTAAGTTGTACAAGATGCATGACTAGTTGTAGAATAGAATTATTCTACGTATAGTCTAGCATGATCATAATTTAATTTGATTAGTTATAATTTTTAGATCTATTTATTTACTATTTTTTTATATTATAAATATTATAATAAGATCTAAAAAATAAAAAATAAATTTATTTAATTTTTGTTCGTATGAGATATGATGAATGCATGTTTAGACTAGTTGTAGAATAGATCTACATAATTATCTAGAATAGATTTTAATTTGATATGATCAGTTTAAATTTAATTTTTTAGATGATTATAAGATAATTTAGATTTGAAAACATGCATGATATGATACATGAAGATGTACGCAAAATATTTTTATAGTTAGATCAATTTTTTATATATGAGATATATGATGTAGATCTAACTAATTTTATAGTTTTCATATTTTTGATTAAGGCATTTTCGTTGGCCGTTCGATTATAAGAATAAAGTAGGATTTAAATACCCTCTCCTTCCATTCAATGGGGTGTTCGTATGATGTATAGGGGTGCTGCGCGTTCGTCCTTAATCAAAAATCTAAAACTTATTTTCTTCATTATCCAAGATCCAAAAATCCTAAGATTTTATTTATATATTTTATTTGTGAATCCTAAATATAATTAAGAATTAAGATTATGAAATATATCAAATCTAAAAATTAAAAATTTTTAGATTTAAGACATATTCATAAAATTAGGTTCGAACTTGGGTCGCTCAATTAGGTCTAGCGGTTGATCAAATCGAATGAAGAGTTAGTTAGATGGGATCAAGAGTGCTTAAATTGACCAGCCCAATAGGATTAAGTCTGGGTCAAGATCAAATCACATGAGTGATTGATCAAGCTATGACCTAATTAGGCTTAGTGGTTTGAGTCTAGATTGTAGACTAACCTGATTGGTTCTAGCTCAATAATTTGATATCTAAGGTAAGTCTAGCAGATATGATTGACTGGTTTTTAATTAGAAGCTACTCGACTCGAATGTGTTCTTATCGAGTTAATGGCATATCCCTTCCATCGATCTCACTACCTGGCCATATTTATTGACCCAGTCCTGATCTAAAGTGGTTAATAATCCGAGCTAACCCATACCACTAGGTTAGTCATAATTGTTATGGCTATTGTAAGTCAAGTTTATAGAGACCAAAATCAAATCTTTCTAAGAAAAAATAAAGCCTAAGATCTTCCACCATTGTAGATATGCGGGCTCTTACCGAGGTTGATTGTTCTCGACTGGTCACAGTGGTTTAGTTGCACCAGAAAGATGCAACCATGTCTATTAGGCATTGGATGCTATAGGCTGGAGGATAAATTGGGCTCAATATTCTAGATACAGTGGGAGACCCAATTAAAAATCCAATCTATGCAAATGGTGGGTCTGACTTAACTAAGGAGTGGATCAATATTCTGGACACGGTGAGATTCATGAATTAAAGACCAAGTTAGGGTGCACCATGATTAGAGAATCATTGAACAAGAGTTATCCACTCATTGGCTAACCCATCACCAATAACTATTAGATGAGGTGATGAGTCAGTTGGTGGGACTGCACCATCCATTAGAAATCTATAATCATGGAGATTTTTGCATCTCTACAGAGGGAGTGTAGGGATCCGAGAAAATAATGGAAGCTAATTTATTTATAATTAAATCTCTGAATAAATTGGTCAAGTCTTAATTATAATATCTAACTAAAAACTTTGACTCTCTACAGGAAAAACAAAATGTCTGGATCCAACCCACTAGCACGTATCCAGGACAACCATAGACTGATTGGACCCAATTACAAGGATTGGCTCCAAAACATTAAAATTATTTTGGATTTCGAGAAGTTAACTCATGTATTGGATCAGGATCCTTCCACCTTACCAGTTCGTCCATCTGCTGAACAGAGAGCATCTCTTAATAAGTGGACGGACAAAGATAACAAGGCCAAATACTACATGTTGGGCTCGATGTCTGATGAGCTTCAACGATAATATGAAGATATCAAGACTTCCCATAAAATATTGGCTCATCTGTAAGAGATGTTTGTTGAACAGAGTTGCGCAGCCAAATATCAGGTCACTAAATGACTATTCAAGGCTAAAATATGTTATGGATAGTTAGTTCAAGATCATTATTTAATGATGATCAAGGACTTAGAAGAGCTTGAGAAGCTCGGAGTAAAGTTGGACCTAGATCTGTAGAATGATATAATTCTACAATCTTTGACTGATGCATATGGGCAGTTCATCATGAACTACCATATGCATAAACTTCAAAATACTCTGACCGAACTTATGAAGATTATGGTTACTGCTGAGCTTTCTATGAAAGGTTCTAAAGGCTCAGTGCTTGCTATGGAATGGACTTCTTCCAAGAAAAAGTCTTTTAGAAAGAAGAAGAAATTCGTGAAAAGACAGAAGGTGGAAGGTAGAAAGAAAAAGAAGGTAGAGCTGAAGAAGAAGGCCGCTGACAAAGAAAAGTATTTTCATTGCAATACTGACGGCCACTGAAAGCGAAACTATTCTAAATACCTAGTCACCCTAAAGAATAAGAAGAAGGCAGGTCCTTCTAGAGGTATGCTCATTATTGAATCTAACCTTACGGTTTCTTCTACATCCAGTTGGGTGCTTGACTCTGGTTTTAGTACTTATTTATGAACTTTCATGTAGAGTCTTGAGGATAGCAGGAGGCTGAGAGATGGTGAGATGATCCTATGCATTGAAAATGAAGCAAGGGTTGCTGCTGTGGCCATAGGAACCTATCCTCTTCTACTACCATCTGGTTTAGATTTAGTACTTAAGGATTGTTATTATGTGCCTGCAGCAAGCAGGAATTTGATTTTTTTTTCATGTTTAGTCCTATAAGGCTATGTAATTAGTTTTCTTAAGGACCATTGTAACATTCTTTATGAAAAAAATAAAATTGCAAGTGGTTTCCTTATTAATGGTCTTTACCAGTTACATATTTGTTGGTGCAGAATCTGGTTGATGTCGGATCAAGCTGAAGTTGAGGAAGATGAAATCACTGCCAGTGATCTGAAAAATAAAGTTTTGTTCGAAGTCGGTGGGGGTGGCTCTAGCAGAACCCTTCAATGATCAAGTCAGCTCTTCTGGCCAACAGAAATGGAGTGCTCGAGTATGAATTTAGTAGAATTTTAGGAAAGGAGTCAAGAGCTTAGAGAAATCGTATCTGGAGGATCGCTTTTTATAGATGGAGTTTGTTGTAACCATTTGATAGTGGGCCACTCTAGACCATGTGGAATTTATTATGGAGAGTGGTGTCATTTGTAATAGACTGATAATGACAGTTGTAACCATCTGGAGGAAGCAGGCGTTCAGAATTCGATTGAAGGACAAGTCCGTAAGGAGTTTGGCTTCTGAAGAAATTCGACTGAAGGAGATGTCCAGGAGTTTGGCTCCTAAAAAAATTCAACCACTGGAGGAGTTCGAAAGGAGTTCAACTCTTAGAGGAATCCAACTGAAGAAAAAGTTTGGAAGAAGATTGGCTCCTAGAGGAATCCGACTGAAGGTGATGTCTGAAAGGAGTTTGGCTCCTGAAGAAATCCAACTGCTGGAGAAATTTGAAAGGAGTTCGACTCCTCAAGAAATCTGACTGCTAAAAGAGTTCGGCTCCTAAAGAAATTCGACTGCTAGAGAAAGTCGGAAGGAGTTCGGCTCCTGGAGGAATCTGACTGAAGGAAATGTTCAGAAGGAGTTCAGCTCCTGGAGAAATCCGACTGTAGGAGGAGTCTGGAAGGAGTTCGACCACTGGAGGGGCCCGATTGGTGGAGAAGCCTGGGAGTAGTTTGGCTAAAGTCCGAAAGAAGTTCGATCGCTGGAGGAGTTCAGCTACTGAAGGAATTTGGCTGCTGAAGGAGTTAAGCTACTGAAGAAGTTTAGCCACTAGAGGTGTTCGATTGGGGTTCGACTGCTGGAGGAAGAATTCTTGATCGAAGCTATTCCATGATTGCTAGTTGCATTAGGCTAAGAATCAGACTAGCCAGTGATGGGAGCAGGGTTTATCCCCAATAATATTCTCCCAACTTTTGAGTTCGAAATTCGAAGGAAGGGAGTACAGAAAAGGCGACTGTCGAAGTTCTTTTTTGGGCTCTACATCCATTGAGGTTGAAGCTCGGGAGAGATCTTATCTCCTATCGAAGTTGAAGGAGATCTTATCTCCTGTTGAGGTCGAAGCTATTTAAAGCTCGGAGGAGATCTTATCTCCAGTTGAGGTTGAATTTGGAGCTTGGAGGAGATCTTATCTCCAGCCAAGACTGAAGTTGGAGCTCGAGGAAGATCTTATCTCCAATCGAGGTTGAAGTTAGAGCTCGGTGGAGATCTTATCTCCAGTCGAGATTGAAGGAGATCTTATCTCCTATACCAGAAGCCTTCTATCAAGCCTAAAAGAGAAGTCCAGCTTAATCCTTTTCTGTTATAATTTACAAAAGATAGGAATGTTGAAATAAGAATTCTCTATTGAAAAGTGGTTAACGATATTGCAAGTTTTCAAAATTTTAACGTTGACACTATGTAGCTCCTTAATATCTTTTCTTGTCGATGTTTTTCGACCATGGTATTGATACTTCCATGTAGGAATTGACTTCTTTATGTCCCCTCCCCTTGGGTCTCCCTCGGTTGCGAAAGAGCCCTTGGTTGCTCCCCTCTTGCTTCAGGCCGATATTTGAGGAATCGATCCAGCTGGCCTTTCCTGATGAGCTTCTCAATTTCATCTCGGAGTTGAATGCATTTTTCAGTATCGTGGCCATGGTGACGATGGTAGAAATAGTACTTGCTTCGATTGCATTTATGTGGGGGAGATTGTAATTTTTCTAGTCTTGGTAGCTGATTCTTAATTTCCATCAGAACTTGAGTTTTAGAAGCATTAAGGGGTGTGTAATTGTGGAACCTTCCAAACGAAAAAGATCTCCCCCGAGCTTCAACTTCAATGTCAACAAGAGATAAAATTTTCTTCAACCTCGACTGGAGGTAAGATCTCCCTCAAGCTCCATCTTTAACCTTGGCTAAAGATAAGATCTTCCCTGAGCTTCAACATCAATGTCAAGAGGAGATAAGATCTCCTTCAATCTCGGTTGGAGATAAGATCTCCTTGGAGCTCTAACTTCAACTTTGGCTGGAGATAAGATCTCTCCCAAGCTTCCAAGAGCTTCGACCTCAATAGGAGATAAGATCTCCTTTAACCTCGGTAGGAGATAAGATCTCCTTCGAGCTTCAACCTCAACGAGTGCAGAGTCCAGAAAAAAACTTCAATAGTCATCTTTTTTATACTCCCTTTCTTCGAATTTCAAACTCAAAAATGGAGGGACTATTGTTGGGGATAAACCCCACTTTTCTCGAAGTCCAGTCTGATGCTTAGTCTAATGCAACTGGTAATCAGAAAGAGCTTCGATCAGGAATTCTCCCTCTAGCGATCGAACCCTAGTCGAACCCCTCCAGCGGTCGAACTCCTTTAGTAGCTGAACTCCTCCAATGGTCGAACCCCAGCCGAACTCCTTTCGTGGTCGAACTTCTTTCGGACTTCAGATGAACTACTTTCAGGCTTCTCCATCAGTCGGGCCCCTCCAGCGATCGAACTTCTTTCGGACTCCTCCAGCAGTCGGATTTCTCTAGGAGCAAAACTCCTTCTAGACATCTCCTTCAGTCAGATTCCTTCAGGAGCTGAACTCCTTTCAAAGTTTTCTAATAGTCGGATTTCTCTAGGAGCCGAACTCCTTCCAAATTTCTCCAGTAGTCAAATTTCTCAAGGAGCCAAACTCCTTCCGACTTTTTTCAACAGTCAAATTTCTCTAGGAGCTGAACTCCTTCCAGATTTTTTTAGCAGTTGGATTTCTTTAGGAGCCAAACTTCTTTTGGACATCTCCTTCAGTCAGATTCCTTTTGGAGCCGAACTCCTTTCGAACTTCTCCAACAGTCAGAATCCTCTAGAAGCCGAACTCCTTCCGAACTTCTCCTTCAATCGAATTCCACCAGGAGCCAAACTCATTCTGAACTCCTCTAGCGGTTGGATTTCTTTGGGAGCCAAACTCCTTCCTGACATCTTCTTCAGTTGAATTTCTTTAGGACTCAAACTCCTTACGAACTTCTGCTTCAATCGAATTTTGAATGCCTGCTTTCTTCGGATGGTTACGACTATTATTTATCAATCTACTTCAGGCAACCCCACCACCGGATGGTTACGACTATCATTATCAGTCTATTATGAGTGACACCACTCTCTGTAATAAATTTCACATGGTCCAGAGTGGTCCACTATCGGACGGTTACAACAAGCTCCATCTATAAAAAGAGATCCTCCAAATACGTTTTCTCTAAGCTCTTGACTCCTTCCCTAAAACTTTACTAAATTCATACTCGAGCACTCCATTTTTATTGGCCAGAAGAGCTGACTTGATCGTCGAAGGATCCTATCGGAGCCACCACCACCAACTCTAGGCAGAACTTTATTTTGTAGGTCACCAACAGCGACTTCATCTTTCCAAACTATAGCTCGATCCGACGTCAACCAGATTTTGCACCAATAATTTTAATTAATTTAAGTCTTTCACTGCCTGATCTGGAAAAAGTTTCAAGATCTAGCCCTGAAATCCTAGATCTGGTTCCTTCCCTTGATGCCCCTGATCTTGAGCCATTAAGAGAAGATGCCATAGAGGAAGAAAAGTCCACATACAAGATATGGCAAAATGATTCTCTTACTGTCAAGTATATCATACTTGCCTCCATGAGTAACAAGTTACAGAGGCAGCATGATGGCTTGGACACTCAGTCCATATTGCTCAACCTAAAAGAGCTTTATGGAGAATAGAGTAAGATTACTAGATATGAGATATCTAAGTAGTTATTCCATACTAGGATGGTAGAGGGTTCATCCATGCAAGACCACGTGTTGATGGTAATCGACCTAATCACTTGATTAAGCCAATTAGCTTTTATCATGGATGGGGAGTGTTGGCTTTGGGGTGCAAAGTAGAAGCATGGATTTCAAAAAAAAAAAAAAAATTATAAAACCAAATCCAAAATTTAGGATCACCTTATTAGAATTTAAATCATATAAAATGTATTTATAACATAAATGAAGGTATTGGAACATACCTCTGATCGCTAAATTCCAACTTGACCTTGATCACTAGTAATAGTTCGTTAGGGGTTCCACTAGATGCCCACGTGTTCACCCTCCAATACTAATCCACACAGAGACTTGATCAAGACACTAGCATCTTTTTTTATTTTAATAAAAAATCTTATGATAAGAATTTTAATTAATTTGGGTAACCTTCCTTAGCCTTTACTATCATCCTCCTAGCCTTTCCTTACCTTCCTTTCTTGCCCCTTGTCTCCTTCATTTTTATTTCTATTCTCTTTGTCTTATTGGAAGACTTCTTATCCTTAAATTAAGATCTTATCTAGATAAGAAAAAGAAATAAAGAAAATTGAACAAGCAAGCCTCTTGTAAGAAAGAAAGCAGGAATTCTGAATTCTTGGACTCTCGGTGCGCACCCCTATTTATAATGTATGTAGGGGTGCTTCCACAATTTCTCATGCCCTTTTCCTAGGCATATCTCATGCCCATCCAACCTTCTCATGCCCCACCAGAAAAATACGCCTTGTGGAAGCATGAGAATTAGTTTCAAGAGTTGCTTCAAGCAAAAGGACTCTTTAGAAAATAATTCTTCATGGTTTCACAAATGTTACATTGTTTTTCTTTAACTTTGGTACCACCAATAAAGGGTTTTGATCTAATGAGAATGCCATCCAATGGCTCTCATCTCATGCACTAATTTTAGATGGGGCATGGAAGAAAAGTCAATGCCTTATCAACTTGGACTTGGTCCAAGAGGCGCCAAGATAAGGGAAAGCGGCTAGGAGTCTTGTTCCATTTAAATTTCTTTTAAACACCAAAGTGTTTAATCTGTAGAAGGACTTTTGGGTGCCTACTTTCGGATCTGAGACTATATAACATAAGTTACGTAAAATAAAAATGGATAAGACAACAAAGATGGGGAGGCAACCAAACAATGCACCAAGATTCCATGGTGCAAAAAACACCTCCCCACGCGCAAGAGAGAGAATCTCTAGGGGGTGGGATTCTAATATGTGAGGCCTAAACCTAGGTCAACAAGTAAAGGGTTAACTCAATTAAGAACCAAATCAGATTTGACCCAAATTAGATCTAATTAGCCCAAATCGAAATCTAATTCAAATCTTGGTGCTAGGGTTTGCAACATGTGCTAGCATGTTCATCTTGCAAACATGATCTAATCCAATTTGACCCTTGATCAATTTTCATTATGTGTGATCCATTGGGTTCCACATCTAGCCAGTAGTAGATCTAGGTGCGATTTGACCTAATCTGGTTAGAACTTAACCAAACCAATTTAGGTCAAAACAAGCTAACCCGATTCAACCAATTAGAACACTTTCTAATTAATGATCAAATTAAACTTTTTTAATTCGATCGAACCCACAAGATAAGATTGATGTCTAGCAACGTATCATGTCTATCTAGAAGATATGAAATTTTAATAAAAATATTAAAAATATCCTTCAGTGAAAAGTTATCATGCAACAAGATCCTTCGATCACCCTCAATCCAGAATATGATCTGGGTGTGGAAATATGTCAAAGTCAATATTGTATTCATATTTCTTTCAATCTTATGATGATGATTCAACTAATGAAATTTTAGAAACCATTTCTAATTTTCATCATGCTTTGATCAAAGACTTCCAAATCATCATTTGATTGAAGCAGGTAGGATGCGATCTCCTCTTACTAGGAGTGATTGATTCCATATTAACCTACTCATAACCTTCATATATAATCCACCATATCTAGAACACCCCGTATATGACTAAGTCATGAATGAGTATGAACCAAAATATTGATTAATACATATAAGGTTCTATGGTAGTCTCAGGTCAAAGGATTACATGCACAACTCCCACTATGAGAATCATCTATTGATATGTAGATAAGACTCCATAAGATATTCTCGAGTTGGATCAATTTAGTATACTCATTCTCTAATGAGCACCCACATCCTTATATTAGTATCATACACAAGTGATAGTGAGATTAATCACCCTTTCATCAAGCTTACATAGGATGTACCACTCTTTCCAGGAATATTGATCCCCAACTCAATGTTCCATCGACCAAAAATATTTTAGATCAGGATTTTGAGATTTTAGATCTCACAAGTAAGATCTCATCATAATCCTAAAATCATAGCCTTAATTTATGAGATTCATCATAATCTTAAATAAATAATTAAGATGTAGCTAAAGAGAAATCCTGATTTTTCAGATCAGGTTCGTTCAGATCTAATCAGATCAAGAGATATATTTCAAAATTTTTTCTCTTTGATCCTAAAAAGATCTAGAATATTTTAGATCTAATCCTTATTATCTTAATAATAAAATAAAATTTAGATAAATTAAATCAAATTTAATTTACCTTGAATTGGGTAATCGTATTATCCGTTGATGATTCTGTAAGCAGCGGAAGGTTCTGGATCTAGCCATGCAAGTGCCTGGCCTCTACCGATATCCACTCAGGCTGGATCTAGAGATCCTCTTCTTCTCTATCATGTCTCCAAAAATAAGATCTGGATCTGATTTGGAGGATCTTCAAAACTCTTTTTGAAGATCAGCAGTCGTCCTTTGCAGCAGCGCAGCCTTCTAGCTTTTGATCGCCTTTCTCTTGATCTGAATTGCACCAACCAAGGTCCAAAACTCCTTTTGGACATGGAGAGGAGAGGGAGAAGATGGACTTTGGCATGGAGGAAGGAGGAGGAGAGGCAGCCTTGGGGCATGGGAATTCTCTAATCAATTCATTTGAGTTGGGCGCAGGGTCTTATTTATAGACTAAGCATGATCCAACTCCTCTTCTTCCCAACCAATCACAACCCTTTGTGAAATCAGATCTAAATCTGATTGGTGGGAATAGAGTCCCCTGGATTCCTCCTTAGAGGGTGCCTAAGACCAGTCAAAGTTGGTTCTTAGGAGAACTCTAATTGGAATCCAAAAAGGAGATGGAGTCCCTTGTCCAACAAGGACTCCTAGGCGCCTCCAACTTGGGCACACGCCAAGGGTGGCGTGCGCCCTTCCTCCTTGCCAGGTTCTGGCAGGGGGACAGGCCCCCACCAGCTCTCCAATAGGTGCATGACATGTGGTCAAAAGTCAAAGTGTCAATGGTCAACATTTGAGCCAGTCAAAGGTAGACTTTTGACCAAAGTCAAAGAACAAGAAATGGCAGGTGACCAAAAATGGCAGGTAATGTCTTACAAAATAAGACAACCTTTTCTGACTTGGACAACCTCCAGTCAGACCATATGAAGGCCTCTGATTGAGCACAAACTCCTTTGGCTCAGTCAGGACAACTTATTTATGATAGTAAAAGAAGAACGTTAGGTTCAATCGAGTGCTAGCACGATTTTCTTGAACCTAATTGAATCTCATTCAGATCAATTGAACTAGATCAGTTCAATTGATGATCACCAGATTCAAACCCTTGTTTGTGTGACCCAGTTAGGTTCAGTTCTATATGGTAATGGGATATGTCATGATCTCTATCATCGACATCATCGAAACTCCTTTCGATGGATCAGAACTCTTCTGATTCGAACAGCTAGAATGATCGATCATCTAAATCATTCTAATTGCTCCCAAAATCCACCAGTGACACCTAGCAGTATATGGTGGCAACCCATCAGAGCTGAATGCGAACCTCTTGGTGCAGCTACCTGTGTGATTAAGTTCTTCTATCTTGAGCCCCGATCAGATTAGGGTTAAGGTGAACTCGTCAAACCCTAGTCTCTGTCATATGATGTAATCATTCGATTCAAGTCCGAATGTGAAAATCTAAATAGAAACTCTTTCTATTATTTCACTCTGCCATGGCCATGGGCTTCTGGACTTGATTCTCATGATCATCATAGGGCTGCTCCTCTACCACCGAGGTAGATAGATTCCATCTTGATGCAATCCAGTTCCTACAATGAACATGCTATAGCCAACATACACCTCAGGGTTCCATATGGCTAGGAGACCGAGTAATGGTGTAGTCAAACTATAACACCCTCAAGGTGAACTGCCGATGCATCTCAGGTCAAAGAACCAGACACACTACTGCAGCATCGAGTCAGTCATTGACGAGAAGGTAGACTTCCTAATGACTACTCGAGGTGGTCACGCTCAGTGCCCTCGTTCTCTAACGAGTACCTGTACTCTCGCTCCGGTGTCTCCACACCGTAGACTCAAGACTCATCTACTAAAGAGAAGCGATTGTACACCAACCTTCCGGATCAATCACCATCCTCGTGATGATCCTATGGTCGGGAGCATTTTATGAGTTAATAATGATTATTCATGTCTTAAATTTTCAACTCTTGAAAATATGAATTATCATTACCATTAACTCAAAGGATGTATCACAGACACTAAATACACATATGTGATAGAAAATAACCCATTTTATTGATTATAGTCAAAATTATAATTTTGCCCCTAGAAGTGTATTACAAGTGTCAGCCAATTCTGGCTTCTAGGGCACATATATCTAACAATCTCCCACTTGTCCTAAAGCCAATTGGCTACAAGTCTAAGTCCCATCTTCTCAAGGTGGGCTTCGATCTTCTGCTGGCCCAACGGCTTTGTAAGTGGGTCTGCCACATTATCTGTGGAGTTGACTCTCTTGACCTCGACGTAACCCTTCTCGAGGTAATCGCGGATGAGGTGGTATCGCCGCTCAATGTGCTTGGATTTTTGGTGAGACCTCGGCTCCTTAGCAAGGGCTATGGCGCCATTGTTGTCGCAGTATAGAGGAATGGCATCTGATGGCATTACTCCAATTTCTGCAGCAAACTTCTTGTACCAGAATGCTTCCTTCGCAGCCTCTGATGCAGCGATATATTCTGCTTCCATGGTGGAATCTGCTATCATGTTTGCTTGGAACTCTTCCAGCTGACAGCACCACCATTGCACACAAACAGACTCCCAGATGTCGACTTTCGATCATCTATATCGGACATGAAATCCGAGTCTGTGTATCCCTGGACTTGGAGTTCTCCGTTACCAAAGACCAACATCATATCCTTAGTTCTTCTCAAGTACTTAAGGATACATTTCACAGAAGTCCAGTGTTCTTCACCTGGATTTGACTGATATCTGCTTGTGACACTCACAGCATGGGCTATATCAGGTCGTGTACATAGCATGGCATACATGAGGCTCCCTATTGCAGAAGCATAAGGGATCTTGCTCATGCATTCTATTTCCTCAGGTGTGCTAGGGCACATCTTCTTGGAAAGATGAATACCATGTCTGAAGGGTATTAATCCCCTCTTAGAGTTTTCCATACTAAACCTCTTTAGTACTTCCTCTATGTACATCTTCTGTGAAAGTCCTAGCATCCTATTCGGTCTATCCCTATAGACCTTAATTCCTAGAATAAAGGATGCTTCACCTAGGTCTTTCATGGAGAATTCCTTGGACAACCATAATTTTGACTGTCGTCATCATGGGAATATCATTCCCAATAAGGAGGATGTCATCCACGTACAATACGAGGAAGACAACAGCGCTCCCACTGACCTTTTTGAAGAGACACGGTTCCTCTTCATTTTTGATGAAACCAAACATTTTGATCACATCATTGAAATGAGTGTTCCAGCTCCGAGATGCTTGCTTAAGTCCATATATGGACCTTTGCAGCTTGCAAACCTTGTGATCAGTATCACTGGATGTGAAACCTAGCGGCTGTTCCATATAGATATCTTCCTCAAGATATCCATTTAAGAATGCCATTTTCACATCCATTTGCCATATTTCATAATCGAAATAGGCTGCAATGTGCGGATGGATTTTAGCATAGCCACTGGGAAAAGGTATCCTGATAGTCAATGCCTTCGCGTTGACTATAACCTTTTGCCACTAGTCTAGCCTTGAATGTCTCCACATTCCCATCTGCACCAATCTTTCTCTTGAAGATCCATTTACACCCAATAGGTACTATACCTTCTGGTGGATCTACCAAGGTCCAGACTTGGTTTGAGTGCATCGAGTCAATTTCTGACTGCATTGCCTCTAGCCATTTCTCGGAGTCGATATCTGATATCGCCTCGTTGTAGGTTTTGGGATCATCACCATGAGCACCATTACCTACGAGGAACATTTTCTCTACTTCCTCTGAAATAATACCTAAGTATCTTTCAGGGGGATGGAAAACTCTTTCCGATCTACGAGGTGGAGGAGGTAGTGTTCTTATTGGCTCAACCTGATTTGGTTCCAATTGGTCCTTAGCTCGTTGTACTTGTGAGACTTTCTCATCAAGCTTAATCTGCTTTCCAATGCCGCTATCTTGAATAAACTATTTTTCAAGAAAGATGGCATGTCG
The DNA here is from genome assembly GCA_006176705.1 of Cocos nucifera. NCBI lineage: Eukaryota > Viridiplantae > Streptophyta > Magnoliopsida > Arecales > Arecaceae > Cocos > Cocos nucifera. The sequence continues at coordinate 128,908 of QRFJ01002233.1, read as the reverse complement.
ACTCACAATCACATTGTGGTCTTCTGGAATGTAGAAATAGTATCCTAATGACTCTTTAGGATATCCTATGAATCGAGCTCTGAAGGACCTAAACTCTAACTTGTCCGCTTGTTGTCTTTTGACATGAGCCGGACAACCCCAAATTCTGAGATGACTCAGACTTGGTTTCTTACCGTGCCATATCTCATACGGTGTGGTAGGAACGGTTTTAGAGGGAACCCTATTCAGTAGATAAATTGAAGTTAATAATGAATGTCCCCAAAGAAAATCAGGGAGGTCTGTGAAGCTCATCATGGATCGAACCATATCTAATAGAGTCCGATTTCTCCATTCTGAAACCCCGTTGAGTTGAGGTGTTCCTGGTGGAGTCCATTGAGAGACTATGCCATTTTCCTTGAGATAGTCTAGGAATTCCCGGCTAAGGTATTCACCTCCTCGATCTGATCGAAGAACCTTAATGGGTTTTCCAGTTTGTTTTTCTACTTCATGTCTGAATTCTTTGAACTTTTCAAAAGCTTCAGACTTGTGTCTCATAAGATACACATACCCATACCTAGACAGATCATCGGTAAAGGTAATGAAGTAGACAAAATTGCCTCTAGCCGGCACATCAAATGGGCCGCACACATCAGTATGTACTAGGGCAAGGAGATCTGTGGCCCTTTCCCCATGTCCTACAAAAGGGAGTTTGGTCATTTTGCCTTGAAGACAAGATTCACAAGTTGGATATGACTCAAAGTCAATGGACTCAATAGCCCATTTTTCTCCAATTTGTTGATCCTATCTTCTGCTATATGACCTAATCTCAGGTGCCATAGATATCTATCATTTGGACTATCCCTAGGTCGTTTGGCATTCACGTTTTGCTCGATAGTTAGAACAGGTACATCAATATGTAGCTGATAAAGACCATTAATAAGGAAACCATTTGCAATTTTATTTCTTTCATAAAGAATGTTACAATGGTCCTTAAAGAAGGTAATCACATAGCCTTCTAGTGCTAAGCATGAAACAGAAATCAAATTCCTGCTAGCTGCAGGCACATAATAACAGTCTTTCAAAACTAAGTCTAAACCAGATGGTAATCGAAGAGGGTATGTTCCCACGGCTACTGCAGCAACTCTTGCTCCATTACTGATGCGTAGGATCATGTCTCCATCCCTCAGCCTCCTGCTATCCTCAAGACCCTGCATGGAAGTGCACAGATGAGCACTAGAACCAGAGTCAAGCACCCAACTGGATGCAGAAGAAATCGTAAGGTTAGACTCAATAACGAGCATACCTCCAGAAGGACCTTCCTTCTTGTTCTTCAGGGTGGCCAGGTAAGTAGGGCAGTTCCGCTTCCAATGGCCATCGCTGTTGCAATGGAAATACTTTCCTTTGACATCGATCTTTTTCTTTGGCTCTGCCTTCTTCTTCTTTGTTCCTTCCACCTTCTGCTTTTTCACAGACTTCTTTTTCTTTCCATAAGACTTTCTTTTGGAAGAAGTCCATTCCATAGCAAGAACTGAGCCTTTAGAACCTTTCATAGAAAGCTCAGCGGTGACCAGCATATTCATTAATTCGGCCAAGAAATTTTGAAGTTTATGCATGTGGTAATTCATGATGAATTGCCCATATGCATCAGTCAAGGATTGCAGAATAATATCGTTCTGCAGATCCAAGTCTAACTTCACACCGAGCTTCTCAAGCTCTTCCATGTCCTTGATCATCATCAGATAGTGATCTTGGACTGACTGCCCATCACGCATCTTAGCCTTAAAAAGTCATTTTGTGACTTGATATTTGGCTGCGCGACTCTGTTCACCAAACATCTCCTGCAGGTGAGCCAACATTTGGCGAGCAGTCCCGATATCTTCATGTTGGTGCTGGAGCTCATCAGACATCGAGCCCAACATGTAATATCTGGCCTTATTATCTTCGTCTATCCATTTTTCTAGAGACGCTCTCTGTTCAGTGGATGGACGGGCTGGTAAGGTGGGAGGGTCCTGGTCCAATACATGTGTTAACTTCTCGAACCCAAAATAATTTTGTAGTTCCTGAGCCAATCTTTATAATTGGGTCCGGTCAGTCTATGTGTGTCCAGGATACGTGCCAATGGGTTGGACGCAGACATTTTTCTGTAGAGAGTCAAAGATTCTAGTTAGATACTGTAATTTTGACTTGACCAATTTGTTTAGGAATTTTATTTTTAAACAAATTAGCTTCCACTATTTTCTCGGATCCCTACACTTCAGTAAAATTTTCTGTACCGAATGCTTCCTTCATAGCTTGATGTAGCGATATATTCTGCTTCCATGGTGATCTGCTATCACCGTTTGCTTGAAACTCTTCCAGCTGACAGCACACCATTGCACACAAATGACTTCCAAGATGTCGACTTTCGATCATCTATATAACGAACATGAAATCCAAGTCTGCTGTATCCCTGGACATGGAGTTCTCGTTACTAAAGACTCAACATCATATCCCTAGTTCTTCTTAAGTACTTAAGAATACATTTCACAGAAGTCTAGTGTTCTTCATCTGGATTTGACTGATATCTGCTTGTGACACTCACAGCATAGGCTATATCAGGTCGTGTACATAGCATGGCTTACATGAGGCTCCCTATTGCAGAAGCATAAGGGATCTTGCTCGTGCATTCTATTTCTCAAGTGTGCTAGGGCACATCTTCTTAGAAAGATGAATACCATGTCTGAAGGATATTAATCCCCTCTTAGAGTTTTCCATACTAAACCTCTTTAGTACTTTCTCCCAGCATCCTATTTGGTCTATCCCTATAGACCTTAATTCCTAGAATAAAGGATGCTTCACCAAGGTCTTTCATGGAGAATTCCTTGGACAACCATAATTTGACTATCGTTAACATGGGAATGTCATTCTCAATAAGGAGGATGTCATCCACGTACAACAGTGCTCCCACTGACCTTTTTGAAGAGACACGGTTCCTCTTCATTTTTGATGAAACCAAACATTTTGATCACATCATTGAAATGAGTGTTTCAGCTCTGAGATGCTTGCTTAAGTCCATATATGGACCTTTACAGCTTGCAAACCTTGTGATCAGTATCACTGGATATAAAACTTAGCGGCTGTTCCATATAGATATCTTTCTTAAGATATCCATTTAAGTATCACTGGATCTACCAAGGTCCAGACTTGGTTTAGGTGCATCGAGTCAATTTCTGACTGCATTGCCTCTAGCCATCTACGAGTCGATATCTAATATGCCGAGTTTTGGGATCATGCAACCATGTGGAGCACACTTACCTCACGAGGATCAAGAGATATATTTCAAATTTTTTTCTTTGATCTAAAAAGATCTAGATATTTTAATTATTTATTATTTTAATATAAAATAAAATTTAGATAAATTAAATCAAATTTAATTTACCTTGAATTGGGTAATCGTATTATCCGTTGATGATTCTGTAAGCAGCGGAAGGTTCTGGATCTAGCCATGCAAGTGCCTGGCCTCTACCGATATCCACTCAGGCTGGATCTAGAGATCCTCTTCTTCTCTATCATGTCTCCAAAAATAAGATCTGGATCTGATTTGGAGGATCTTCAAAACTCTTTTTGAAGATCAGCAGTCGTCCTTTGCAGCAGCGCAGCCTTCTAGCTTTCACTTGCCTTTCTCTTATCTAAATTGCACCAACCAAGGTCCAAAACTCCTTTTGGACATGGAGAGGAGAGGGAGAAGATGCTTTGGCATGGAGAAGGAGGAGGGAGGCAGCCTTGGGGCATGGGATTCTCTAATCAATTCCATTTGAGTTGGGCGTAGGATCTTATTTATAGACTAAGCATGATCCAACTCCTCTTCTCCCCAACCAATCACAATCCTTTGTGAAATTAGATCTAAATCTAATTGGCAGGAATAGAGTCCCCTGGATTCCTCTTTAGACGGCGCCTATGACCAGTCAAAGTTGGTTCTTAGGAGAACTCTAATCGGAATCCAAAAAGGAGATGGAGTCCCTATCTAATAAGGACTCCTGGGCACCTCCAACTTGGGCACACGCCAAGGGTGGTGTGCGCCTTCCTCCTTGCCCAATTCTGGTAAGGGACAGGCCCCCACCAGCTCTCCAATAGGTGCGTGACATCTGGACAGATGTCAAAGTGTCAATGGTCAACATTTGAGCAGTCAAAGGTAGACTTTTGACCAAAGTCAAAGAACGAGAAATGGCAGGTGACTAAAAATAGCAGGTAATGTCTTACAAAATAAGACAACCTTTTTTGGCATGGACAACCTCCAGTCAAACCATATGAAGGCCTCTGATTGAGCACAAACTCCTTTGGCTCAGTCAAGATAACTTATTTATGATAGAAAAAGAAGAACGTTTGGTTCAATCGAGTGCTAGCACGATTTCCTTGAACCTAATTGAATCTCATTCAGATTAATTGAAATAGATTAGTTCAATTGATGATCACCAGATTCAAACCCTTGTTTGTGTGATCTAGTTAGGTTCAGTTCTGTATGGTAATGGGATATGTCATGATCTCTATCATCGACATCATCGAAATTTCTTTCGATGGATTAGAACTCTTCTGATTCGAACAGCTAGAATGATCGATCATCTAAATCATTCTATTGCTCTCAAAATCCATCAGTCACACCTAGCAGTATATGGTGGCATCCCATCAAAGCTGAATGTGAACCTCTTGGTGCAGCTACCTATGTGATTAAGTTCTTCTATCTTGAGCCCCGATCAGATTAGGGTTAAGGTGAACTCGTCAAACCATATTTTCTGTCATATGATGTAATCGTTCGATTCAAGTTTGATGTGAAAATCTAAATTGAAACTCTTTCTATTATTTCACTCTGCCATGGCCATGGGCTTCTGGACTTGATTCTCATGATCATCATAGGGCTGCTCCTCTACCACCGAGGTAGATAGATTCCATCTTGATGCTATCCAGTTCCTATAATGAACATACTATAGCCAACATACAACTCAGGGTTCCACATGGCTAGGAGACCGAGTAATGGTATAGTCAAACTATAACACTCTCAAGGTGAACTACCGATGCACCTCAAGTCAAAGAACTAGACACACTACTGCAGCATCGAGTCAGTCATTGATGAGAAGGTAGACTTCCTAATGACTACTCGAGGTGGTCACGCTCAGTGCCCTCATTCTCTAACGAGTACCTATACTTTTGCTTCGGTGTCTCCACATCGTAGACTCAAGACTCATCTACTAAAGAGAAGCGATTGTACACCAACCTTCCAGATCAATCACCATCCTCATGATGATCCTGTGGTCGGGAGCCTTTTATGAGTTAATAATGATTATTCATGTCTTAAATTTTCAACTCTTGAAAATATGAATTATCATTACCATTAACTCAAAGGATGTATCACAGACACTAAATACACATATGTGATAGAAAATAACCCATTTTATTGATTATAGTCAAAATTATAATTTTGCCCCTAGAAGTGTATTACAAGTGTCAGCCAATTCTGGCTTCTAGGGCACATATATCTAACAATCTTCCACTTATCCTAAAGCCAATTGGTTACAAGTCTAAGTCCCATCTTCTCAAGGTGGGCTTCAATCTTCTGCTGACCCAACAACTTTGTAAGTGGGTATGCCACATTATCTGTGGAGTTGACTCTCTTGATCTCGACATAACCCTTCTCGAGGTAATCACGGATAAGGTGGTATCGCCGCTCAATGTGCTTGGATTTCTGGTGAGACCTCGACTCCTTAGCAAGGGCTATGGCGCCATTATTGTCGCAGTATAGAGGAATGGCATCTGATGGCATTACTCCAATTTCTGTAGTAAAATTTTTGTACCAGAATGCTTCCTTCATAGCCTCTGATGTAGCGATATATTCTGCTTCCATGGTGGAATCTGCTATCACCGTTTGCTTGAAACTCTTCCAGCTGACAGCACCACCATTGCACACAAATAGACTTCCAGATGTCGACTTTCGATCATCTATATCGAACATGAAATCCAAGTCTGTGTATCCCTGGACATGGAGTTCTCCGTTACTAAAGACTAACATCATATCCTTAGTTCTTCTTAAGTACTTAAGGATACATTTCACAGAAGTCTAGTGTTCTTCATCTGGATTTGACTGATATCTGCTTGTGACACTCACAGCATAGGCTATATCAGGTCGTGTACATAGCATGGCTTACATGAGGCTCCCTATTGCAGAAGCATAAGGGATCTTGCTCGTGCATTCTATTTCCTCAAGTGTGCTAGGGCACATCTTCTTAGAAAGATGAATACCATGTCTGAAGGATATTAATCCCCTCTTAGAGTTTTCCATACTAAACCTCTTTAGTACTTACTCCCAGCATCCTATTTGGTCTATCCCTATAGACCTTAATTCCTAGAATAAAGGATGCTTCACCAAGGTCTTTCATGGAGAATTCCTTGGACAACCATAATTTGACTATCGTTAACATGGGAATGTCATTCTCAATAAGGAGGATGTCATCCACGTACAACAGTGCTCCCACTGACCTTTTTGAAGAGACACGGTTCCTCTTTTTTTATGAAACCAACATTTTGATCACATCATTGAAATGAGTGTTTCAGCTTGAGATGCTTGCTTAAGTCCATATATGGGACCTTTACAGCTTGCAAACCTTGTGATCAGTACACTGGATATAAAACTTAGCGGCGTTCATATAGATATCTTTCTTAAGATATCCATTAAGTATCACTGGATCCAGACTGGTTTGGTGCAATCGAGTCAATTTCTGACTGCATTGCCTCTAGCCATCTGTCGATATCTAATATCGTTGGGATCATCCCATGGACATTACTACGAGGAACATTTCTCTACTTTCTCTAAAATATGCCTAAGTATCTTTCGGGGGTGGGAAACTCTTCCGATCTACGAGGTGGAGGAGGTAGTGTTTCTTATTGGCTCAACCTGATTTGGTTCAATTGGCTTAGCTCATTGTACTTGTGAGACTTTCTCATCAAGCTTGATTTGCCTTTCAATGCCGTTATCTTGAATAAATTATTTTTTAAGAAAGATGGCATGTCGACTCATAATCACATTGTGGTCTTCTGGAATATAGAAATAGTATCCTAATGACTCTTTAGGATATCCTATGAATCGAGCTCTAAAGGACCTAAACTCTAACTTGTCTGCTTGTTGTCTTTTGACATGAGCCGGACAACCCCAAATTCTGAGATGACTCAGACTTGGTTTCTTACCGTACCATATCTCATACGATGTGGTAGGAACAGTCTTAGAGGGAACTCTATTCAGTAGATAAATTGAAGTTAATAATAAATGTCCCCAAAGAAAATCAGGGAGATCTGTGAAGCTCATCATGGATCGAATCATATCCAATAGGGTCCGATTTTTCCATTTTGAAACCCCGTTGAATTGAGGTGTTCCAGATGGAGTCCATTGAGAGACTATGCCATTTTTCTTGAGATAGTCTAGGAATTTTTGGCTAAGATATTCACCTTCTCGATCTGATCGAAGAACCTTAATGGGTTTTCCAGTTTGTTTTTCTACTTCGTGCCTGAATTCTTTGAACTTTTCAAAAGCATCAGACTTATGTCTCATAAGATATACATACCCATACCTAGACAGATCATTGGTAAAGGTAATGAAGTAGACGAAATTACCTTTAGCTGGCACATCAAATGGGCTGCACACATCAGTATGTACTAAGGCAAGGAGATCTGTGGCCCTTTCCCCATGTCCCACAAAAGAGAGTTTGGTCATTTTGCCTTGAAGACAAGATTCATAAGTTGGATATGACTCAAAAGTCAGTGGACTCAATAACCCATTTTTCTTCAATTTGTTGATCCTATCTTCTGCTATATGACCTAATCTCAGGTGCCATAGATATCTATCATTTGGATTATCCCTAGGTCGTTTGGCATTCACATTTTGCTCGATAGTTAAAACAGGTACATCAATATGTAGCTGATAAAGACTATTAATAAGGAAGCCATTTGCAATTTTATTTCTTTCATAAAGAATGTTATAATGGTCCTTAAGAAAGATAATCACATAGCCTTCTAGTGCTAAGCATGAAACAGAAATCAAATTTCTGCTAGCTGCAGGCACATAATAACAGTCTTTCAAAACTAGGTTTAAATCAGATGGTAATCAAAGAGGGTATGTTCCCACAGCTATTCCAGCAACTCTTGCTTCATTACTGATGCGTAGGATCATGTCTCCATCCCTCAGCCTCCTGCTATCCTCAAGACCCTGCATGGAAGTGCACAAATGAGCACTAAAACCAAAGTCAAGCACCCAACTGGATGCAGAAGAAATCGTAAGGTTAGACTCAATAATGAGCATACCTCCAGAAGGACCTTCCTTCTTGTTCTTCAGGGTGGCCAGGTAAGTAGGGCAGTTCCGCTTCCAATGGCCATCACTGTTGCAATAGAAATACTTTCCTTTGACATCGATCTTTTTCTTTGGCTCTGCCTTCTTCTTCTTTGTTCCTTCCACCTTTTCACAGACTTCTTTTTCTTTTCATAAGATTTTCTTTTGGAAGAAGTCCATTCTATAGAAAGAACTGAGCCTTTAGAACCTTTCATAGAAAGCTCAGCGGTGACCAGCATATTCACTAATTCGGCCAAGAAATTTTGATGTTTATGCATATGATAATTCATGATGAATTGCCCAATGCATCAGTCAAGGATTGCAGAATAATATCGTTCTGCAAATCCAAGTCTAACTTCATACTGAGCTTCTCAAGCTCTTTCATGTCCTTGATCATCATCAGATAGTGATCTTGGACTGACTGCCCATCACGCATCTTAGTCTTAGAAAGTCATTTTGTGATTTGATACTTGGCTGCGCGACTCTATTCACCAAACATCTCCTGCAGGTGAGCCAACATTTGACGAGCAGTCCCGATATCTTTATGTTGGTGCTGAAGCTCATCATACATCAAGCCCAACATGTAATATCTGGCCTTATTATCTTTGTCTATCCACTTTTCTAGAGACGCTTTCTATTCAGTGGATGGATGGGCTGGTAAGATGGGAGGATCTTGGTCCAATACATGTGTTAACTTCTCGGAACCAAAAATTATTTTATAGTTCTTGAGCCAATCTTTATAATTGGGTCTGGTCAGTCTATGTGTGTCCAGGATACGTGCTAATGGGTTGGAAGCAGACATTTGCTTGTAGAGAGTCAAAGATTCTAGTTAGATACTGTAATTTTGACTTGACCAATTTGTTTAAAAATTTTATTTTTAAACAAATTAACTTCCACTATTTTCTCGGATCCCTACACTTTCTCTATAGAGATACAAAAAGCTCCATGATTAATGATTTCTAGTGGATGGTGCAGTCTCACCAACTGACTCATCACCTCACCTAACAGTTATTGGTGATGGGTTAGCCAATGAGTGAACAACTCTTGTTCAATGGTTCTTTAATCATGGTGCACCCAAACTTAGTCTCTAATTCATGAATCTCATCGTGTCTGGAATATTGATCCACTCCTTAGTTAAGTCAGACCAACCATTTGCACAGACTGAATTTCTAATTGAGTCTCTCACCGTATCTAAAATATTAAGCCCAACTCATCCTCCAGCCCATAGCATCCAATGCCTAATAGACATGGTTGTATCTTTCCGGTGCAACTGAGCCACTATATCCAGCCAAGAACAATCAACCCCGGGAAGGACCCGCACATCTACAATGGTGGAAGACCTCAGACTTAATCTTTTCTTAGAGAGAATTGATTCAGGTCTCATTAAACTAGACTTGGCATAGTCATAAGAATGCCCCATCGGATGGAAAGAGAGGGCCTTTAAACTCTTCTTCGTTCTTATAATCGGACAGCCAAGAGGAACGCCTTAATCAGAAACATGCAATACTATAAAATAGTTTTAGATCTATATCATATATCTCATATACAAATTAGATCTAATCATGGAATATTTTGCATATATCTCATGTATCAAATCATGCATATTTTTAGATCTAAATTATCTCATAATAATCTAAAAAATTAGATTTAAATTGATCTAATCAAATTAAATTCTAATAGAGATAGATTTAATGTTGGTTTTCTTGATTTTGTATGTAGATGATATACTCCTCATTAGGAATGAAATCCTAATGTTGCAATCGGTCAAGTTATGGCTATCAAATAAGTTTTCCATGAAAGACTTAGGAGAAGCATCCTATATACTTGGAAAAAAGATCTATAGAGATAGATTTAAGAGGATGCTAGGCTTGTCCCAGTCTAGGTACATTGACTTAATACTAAAAAGATTCAGTATGGATGGGAGCAAAAGAGGTTACTTACCTATGAGTCAAGGTATACATCTCTCTAAGAAGATGTCACCTAAGACACTTGAAGAGAGAAATAGAATGAGTTCTATTTCTTATGCTTCGACTATAGGATCAATAATGTATGCCATCTCATGTACCAGGCCTGATGTTGTTTATGCTTTAGGCATAGTCAACAGATTTTAGGCTGATCCAGGAGAGAATCATTGGAAAGCTGTGAAAAATATTCTTATGTACTTGGGAAGGACTAAGAATATTTTTCTTGTATATGGTCGATCTAATCTCAAACTAGAAGGATATTTTGGTTCTAATTTTCAATCAGATCCAGATGATAGCAAATCCATTTTAGGATATATCTTTACTTTGAATGATGGAGCAGTGAGTTGAAAGAGTATCAAGCAGCTGACTGTAGCTGACTTAACCACTAAAGCAGAGTATAAAGCTGTAAGTGAAGCCACCAAGAAAGCTATCTAGATGAAGAAGTTCATCACTGAATTGGGTATTATTCTTGAGATTGAGAACCTAGTATCACTTTACTATGATAATACTAGAGTAGTTGCTCGAACAAAGGAACCAAGGTCTCATCATAAGTCCAAGCACATTCTGAGACGCTTCCATCTCGTTTGTAAAATAATCGAGAGATGAAATATTGTCATTCAACGAGTAGATACAAAGAACAATATAGTAGACTCATTCACTAAGGCTCTACCATAGCAGTAGTTCGATCATCACATTGATTATATGGGATTAAAATATAAGGGCAATTGACTTTAATGCAAGTGAAAGATTGAAAGGAATATGCCCTCAAGCCAATCGAAATTTGTATTTTGATGGGCTATTCTTTTGTCTTCCAAACTTATGTAATGATATTTTCAAATAAATAAAGGCATTTATTTCATCATATGCTACATCTTAATTAATTTTTTAAGATTATGATGAACCTCAAATATTAGGGAAGTGATTTTAGGATTATGAGAAGATCATACCAGTGAGATCTAAATCTTAAAACCCTAATTTAAATATTTTTGATTGATGAAACATTGAGTTAGGGATCAATGTTTTTAGTATGAATGGCACATCCTATGTATGCTTGATGAAGAGGATGATTGATTGCACTATCACTTGTGTATGATACTAATATAAGAATGTGGGTGCTTATTAAAGAATGAGTTTACTGAATTGATCCAACTTGAGAACATCTAATGGAGTCTTACCTACATGTCAATAGATGGTTCTCATAGTGGGAGTTGTGTTGGGAATTATGTTCTAAAGTCAATCATCGGCCTATTTATGGTTGAGATATTGTAATTGATTTATTAATTAATGAAAATATTTTGGCATCTTTTTTCATCATAAGTTTACATCTTCTAATGAACTCTATTGCTGTGATGAAGTTCTTAGGACTATTTAGTTTTGATAAAGAGAGAATTCATCGATTAGTCCTTAAATTTGTTCATGATCAAATGATAAGCAGTTAATTAGGACGACAGTATCTATCGAGCATAGGTCGCTATATGCTATATAGGTTGGTTGTCCTCTTAACCAAGGTGTGTGCAGACACTGGTATGGCATACAGGTGAGATGTATGGGTACATCATCATCGAACGTGATCAACTCCAAAGCATTCTGCTGTCGAGAATATCTTTGATGGGATATAGGTATAAGTATCCCTTAGATCTGAGATCACCTCAGTGGCTTACAAGCAACTCACTATGTTTTGGTACCAGACTAACTAAATTTTAATTTAACAACAGAAGGCTTTTGGGCATAGTCAAGTACTTGCAAAGTCAGAGTGTGATCAAGATGGAATTGACCACTCCAAGAGTTGGAGAAGAATGTATCACTGTATTTCAATATAGCAAAATCTTAGCCAGGATAATCCATCAGATGGATTTGGTATTTTGAAATACAATATGGACAACCTGATCAGAGTTGATAGTTGAACTCTGATATGTCCTATGAGCATTGTGGTCAAGGGGATGAATTATATGGAAACTATATCCACATGGGTTCTAAGGATGGTGTTCTACACCTTTGACCTATCCGACTGTCGGATATCATTGCTAGATAGTCACTTCGATTGATACAAAAATTTATTTTTATGCTACTGACTTAGATTTAGACCTATGAGGTCACACACATTAGAGCTTACAATCTAATCAGATGGTTGATCAACGATTAAGTATCGTTCTAGGGTTAAACAATCAATACGATTGGTGTTTAACCTAGTGCAAGTGTTGTAGGAGGATCGATTAGCAATTAGATTGCTAATTAGCTTAATTTGATTAAGTCAATAGGTTGAGATTAAGTTGAATTAAATATGATTTAATTAGATTTAGTTTGGGCTTGATTGGATCAAGTCCAATTAGTTTATTGGATAAGCCAAGTGCAAGGAAGAACTAGTCCTAGTCTAACTAGGACTCGAATTAACCCAATTTTCTAATTTGATTAAAAAATAAATCAAAATTAAATTTAATTTAATTTTATTTAATTAAGTTCTTAAATGGGTTAGGGTATTATTTAATTATATTGGTTTAATATTTATTTTTTTTTATTAAAAGATCTTGTTTGATCAAGTTAAAACAAGAGTCCTACTGTGAGAAGGACGCCCTATCACTTTGCGCCACCTTGGTCCCAACGCCCCCTATACCTATTTTTTAGATATTTTTTATGGAAAATCATTTTCTTTCCAATTTTTGTGCCTCCTCTCTCCCTCCAAGTCATATTGGGAAGTTAGGTGGAAGACCAAGTCAAAGGAGGAATTGGTTTTGCTTAGGACTCTATGAGATAGAATCCTTGTTGACCAAAGCATCTTCCCTTGAGTGCCACTCTCTCTTTTAATTAATTCTTCTCTTATTCTATGAAATAATATCTTTTTTTGTGCACCCTCCCTTTCTAGTCCAAGCCAAAAATTATGGAGGAGGCATCTAACCACACCAAAGAGTTCGGCGCCCCAACAACTTTCCATGTTTGGATATTCCTAGTCCATAAATTTGACCTAACTTGGACTCTTCTTTTTTTTATTTATTAGATGAATTTTATTCTAATTTTTTTATGAAATATAGAGCTTTGGGAAAGGTTTGGTGTGTGCAAAAATTAGAGGAAGAGGGTCCTTGGGCGTGGGGGTTCCATAGGCACCAAACTAGATACTAGGTGAGAGAAAAGAGAAGAAGAAGAGGATCTTCTTCTAGGGCTGTTTTATTTTCAATCTATCATTCTTTCTTTTGAGTTTCTTTTTTTGGGGAGAGTCTCAGATCAGAAAACTCTCATCTTCCATTCATATTTTGGAGAGTTCAAATTTTGAAGAAGGGAGCCTCAGATCGAACATCGAAGAAGGATCAACAGTACTAGCATGCTGTGTTGATTTCCTGCATCGAACTTTAGATCAGAGATTGTAGGCTCGTGTGGATGACTCCTAAAGATTGGACATGTGTGTGGCTCATGATTTCATCCTCAAGCTTAGATCAGCAAGTTAGAACATCTAAACTTGCTCAGGTAATAGATCTGATCTATTAACTTCATACCTGTATTTGATATAGTGTAAATCTAGGTTGATTTGATCAACCTTTTCTTTCTTGTTTGATTTTAATTTTTGATTTAATATCATGCCTTGATCATGTAATAGATCTGAGATCTAGGTATTTATATATTTATTTAAGTAAATATATGATTTATTTAAGTCTTTCGTTGTATGATCTTGAAAAAGGTTTCACGATCTATCCGTGAAATCCTAGATCTGATTCCCTCAATTGGTATCAGAGCGAGGTTCTTATTAATAATTTTTATGCATGTCTAGATTATTTCTTAGATTAGATCTAAATTATAATCTAATTATTAAATTTAAAATTAAAAAATAAAATAAATAAATAAAATATTTTAGATTGCACGGACTGCCATAAGGTTATCCTACTGTACGGTTTACCTCTTATAGTGAATAGGTTGTCCAAGTACATGCTGATCTAGAATATTGATCATAAAATTTTAGATTAGATCTAAGAGATTTTATAATCTAATTAAAAATATTTTAATCTAATTTCAATCATCATAACATGTTAGGTTTGCTCTAAGAAAATTTATGATTGATTATTATTGAAACTATTTTAATTACATGAACCTGTTTAGATTAGATCTAAAGTAGTTTTATGTTTATTTTACTTGCATATTGACTATGAATCAAACATGCAACTTGGTTGATAGAACCATGTTGTAAAAATATTTTATAAATATAAAAATCATTTTTGAAAAGCCGAATCCCAACCCTTAGTCTAAAACATAATTAAGAACTAAGAAGTTGATTGATTAAGATCTAGGATTGTGAATTGAAGATCCTAAGACACAAATCATAACACATTGGGTTAAATGAGTTAGTGGGGATTAGGTCCATTAATTAGGTTAGACCTAGGGTTAGATTAAAGAATGAACTTAATTAGAGAATTGACTAAATCTAATCAATTATTATCTTAGATTACGTCAAGGATTCTCTAGATCAATTACAATAGTAGTAGTTAGTCAAGTCCATGTCTTAAACAAGACCCAAGATGGACTTGATTCTTGGCTATACGGTCTAGCACGAATTGTTAGGTTGATCTAATTGAAACTAATTAAATCAGTTGGTGTCTAAGATAAATCAGACTAGTGGTTTTTAATTGGCAGCCCACTTACCTGGCCATTTTTGATGGTGTCTAAGGCAAGCCTGGCAAACCCTTCCACTGATCGAACTTACCTAGCCTCTTGGTGAGATAATGTTTTGATCGAATCTCTTAACTATTCAAGCTAACCCATGTCAGCTAGGTAAATCAATTTGACTAATTTAGGTGCTCCTAGACTAGCCTATTAATGATTTTCCTTAAGTTGACTTGGTGAAGTTAGAGGAAGGATCATGACAAGTTGGTTAATCTGACCAACTCACTTCTATGATCAACTCACTTCTATAAATAAATCTTCTAAAATTATTAGGTCCCTAAAATGAAATAGTTATATAATTACTGGATCATAGCCTTCCATTAAAGTGGATGATAATGGGTCCATCAATTGGATAATCATTGGAGGCCCAAAGGCCTGGTGCTTAATGATTGATGGAATTATCATTCATTATATGATCTCTTGGATACATCTTTCTAAATGGTGGTCAGCTGGGCCAACCAAAGTTAGACCTGATCATTCACTAGTTGGATGGGCCAAGTATGGTCATGTTAATGGTTGGACCTAATTGGATCCTTTTCTGAGATGGCCAAAGCCAACTGATCAAGGCCTGGGGCAAAATTTAATTATTGAAAATTATTTAGAGAAATAATTAGTTATAAGCCTACCCTTAGATATACATGGGCGGACCAACCAAAGTTGGGCTTATGTACAGTCTATGTAGATTCTAGTATTCACTAAGAAATTAGGGTAATTTCTTGAATTGGAGGTAGAGGCTACCAATTCGAATAAAATAGTGGGAGAAATCTTTTAATTAAAGTCAAAATCTTTTGGTTTAATGAATCAATTACTAATTAGATTTTGATTTTTCTTTGTGCAGACATGGCCACTTCTCTATCACTTCATTCATTATTGGACAATGATAAGTTGGTGGGACCCAACTTTGGTAGCTGGTACCGAAAGTTGAAGATTGTCCTGGAGCATGAATGGATCCTATATGTGCTGACGGATCCTGCACCTGAGGAGCCAGCTACCAATGCACGTAGAACAGTTAGAGATACTTATCAGAAGTGGCTTAGTGACCGAACCATGGTGCACTGCATTATGCTGGCTGCGATGAGTGATGAGTTCAGTTGCATGTTTGAGATAGCTCAGTCAAACGAAATGCTCCAAGTGTTGGAGGATTCTTTTGGCATACCCGATGATGTTGAGAGGCATAAGACTTGTTATGCCATTTTCAATGCCAGAATGTGGGATGATGCCTCTATCACTGATCATGTATTGTACATGATCGAGCTGATAGAGCGCTTGAGCAAGCTCAACTCTTTCTTGTACAAACAACTTAGGAAAGATGCAATACTGAACTCGCTGCTCAAGTCTTATCTCTCATTTCTTACACATTGTAGAATGTCAAAGCTTGAAGTAGACTACCACGGGTTATTGGGGTTACTTTAAAACATTAAGAAGGATCACCAACTCCATAAGGAGTCGGTGAACTTAGGGGAGGTTTATCTTCTCATTCTCGATCCTTTGGAAAAGGAAAGAAGAATAAGAAGAAAAAAGCCAAGAAGGTGCATGTTCATGCTAGGACACCTGTGCAGGCTCAAACCCCAAAGACCAAGTCCGATAAGAGTCAAGCCGAATGCTTCTTTTGCAAGAAGCAGGGGCACTGAAAGAGGAAATGACCTCAGTACATTGCCTCCCTGGATCCGAACAGGCAGAGAAAGAACCAAAAGCTTGCTGGGCAAGGTATTTATATAATAACTCCTTGCAATTTCTCTATTTATGGTATTACTGACTGGGTATTAGATACCGATAACCCTTACTATATTTGCAATTCATTGCAGGGGTTGCAGGTTAGTAGAAGATTGGTGCAAGACAAGAGATTCCTAAATGTTGAAGATGGAAGACCAGTTTCAGTTCTAGCTTTAGAAATTTTGAAACTTGTATTTGAATCTCATACCATTGTTCTTAGTGATTGTCATTTCTGTCGTAATTTCTTTTTAAATATCATTTTTGTAGGCCTTTTTGCCATGAATAATTATGAAATTTTAATAAAAAAATGAGTTTGTAATGTTATTATGAATGGTGTTACTACTTTCTATGGACAATTGAACAATGGTGTATATATGTTATCACAACCTATTAATGTAGTCTATTCTACTGGCAAGCACCCTAGATTAGATAGTGTATCAGATATCTACTTATGGCACTGTAGGCTAGGTCATATAAACAAGAATAGGATAAATAAGTTGACTCGGGAGGGAATCCTCGAAGTTAATGATTATAAATCACTTCCAACCTATGAGCCCTGTCTTCTTGGTAAAATATCCAAGTCACCTTTTAGTGGAAAAGGTGAGAGTGCTAATGAGCTCTTAGGTCTAGTACATACTAATGTATATGGACCAATAAGCATAAGTTGCAGAGGTGGACATGTCTACTTTATCACTTTCACAGATGATCTATCCAGATATGGATATATTTATCTGATTAAACATAAGTCAGATTCTTTTAAAATATTCAAATGATTCTAAAGTGAAGTAAAAAAATAAATTGGAAAGAGTATTAAAACTCTTCAGCCTGATCGAGAAGGAGAATATCTTTCAGGTGAGTTTCTCATGTATCTAGGAGAGAATGAAATTCTCTCCCAATGGACTCCTCCTGGAACACCATAGCATAATGGTATGTCTAAAAGGAGGAATCGGACTCTTTTAGACATGGTCCGATCCATGATGGGATTTGTCAACTTGCTGATATCCTTCTGGAGATATACACTTGAATCGATTTGTTATCTATTAAATAGGATTCCAAGTCTATAGTTGAAACCCCATATGAGATATGGATAGGGCGTAAGCCAGCACTTTCACACCTTAAGGTTTGGGGGTGCATGGCTTATGTTAAACAGTTAGTTATAAACAAACTTGGACTTAGGTCTGATAAGTATACATTCATAGGATACCCAAAAGAAACTAAAGGATACTATTTCTATCATGCTCATGAACAAAAGATGTTCGTCAGCCTTAAGGCAACCTTTTTAGGAAAGTTCCTTGGTGATGGAATTGTTCCCTCTAAAGTTGAACTTGATGAAGTTCAACAGGTAGAAAGTTTGACACAGCATGTTGAACCTAAGTCAGATTTGATCAGATCCAAAGCCTAGTGAACCCACACCATTAAGGTGATCCAGTAGAGTACCCTGCCATTCGGATAGATACTATAGATTCTTAGTCCAGGATGGTGATCCCATCAAACTTGATGAGAACGATGAAGATCCGATCACTTATATGGATCAGATGCAGAGATCTGACTCTAAGAAATGGCTAGAGGCCATGAGATCCGAAATGGATTCCATGAAGATCAATGATGTATGGACATTAGTTGACCCACCTGAAGGGGTTAAATCAATTGGGTGTAAATGGGTCTTCAAAAGAAAGAGGGGTGTAGATAAAAAGGTGGAGACCTATAAAGCCCATCTGGTTGCCAAGGAATATCGTCAACATTATGGTATTGACTATGATCAGACATTCTCCCCTGTGGCAATGCTTAAGTCCATTTGGATCATGCTTGCCATTATTGTCCATGGGGACTATGAGATCTAGCAGATGGATGTGAAGATAGCTTTCCTAAATAGAGAGCTGACCGAAGAGGTGTATATGATACAACTTGAAGATTTCACATCCACAGATGAGTCCAAGATATGCAAGATTTAGAGATCCATTTATGGATTGAAGTAGGTATCTCGGAGTTGTAATATGTGTTTTGATAAAGTGATCAAAATGTATGGCTTCATTAAGAACGAAGAAGAACCCTACATTTATAAATGAGCAAATAGTCTAGCAGTGGTATTCCTTATTTTGTACGTGGATAATATTCTCTTAATCAGGAATGACATCCCCGCATTACAAGGAATAAAAGTCTGGTTGTCATCATAGTTCTTCATGAAGGACTTGGGTGAAGCATCCAAAATCCTAGGGATGAAGATCAATAGGGATAGATCTAAAAGAATGCTTAGTATATCCCAATCTATGTATATAGAAACTGTGCTGAAGAGGTTCAGCATGAAGAATTCCAAAAAGAGCTATCTTCTGATAGATCAAGAAATTTTTCTCTCTAAGAAGGATTATCTGACAACTCCTGAAGAGAGAGAGCATATGAGTAGAATTTCATATACTTTGGCAGTGGGGTCTATTATGTATGCAATGACATGTACGAGACCAGACGTGGCATACTTATTAGGAGTAGTGAGTAGATACCAGTCTGACCCTAGAGAAAATCACTGGAAGGTGGTTAAACTCATCCTTAAGTATTTGAGAAATACTAAGGACCAATGGTTGGTTTATGGTGAGTCGATCTGAAGCTTATGGGGTTTACAGACTCCAGCTTTCAATCTAATCATGATTATAGTAAAAGTGTATCAGGGTATATCTTTACTCTTAATGGTGGAACCATCTACTGAAAAAGTTTGAAGCAGCATACAGTGGCTGACTCTGTTTGTGAAGCGGAGTGCATGGTAGCATCAGATGCAGTAAAGAAAGCTGTGTGGCTGAGGAAGTTCACCACCGAGCTCGGAGTAGCACCATCCATTGATGGTCCAGTCTTGCTCTATTGCGACAGCACTGGCGCCATAGCTCAAGCAAAGAAATCGAAGGCATACCAGCGAATAAAGCATATTCTGCGCCGCTTCCACTTAGTCCGTGAGATCATGGATCATGGTGACGTCGACCTTCAGAAGATCGATGAAAAGGAGAACTTAGCCAACCCCTTCACTAAAGCCCTAGCAATCAATGAGTTTGACAACCATAAGTTGAAGATGGGTATTAGATACTGTGCTGAGTGACTTTAGGATAAGTGGGAGTTGTTGAAAATTATATCCCAAAACCAATCATCAGCCTGTCGATGGTTGAGATTTTATAATTAATTTATTAATTAATGAAAAATATTTTAGCATCCTTTTTCATCATAAGTTTACATGTTCTAATAAACTTCATTGTTGTGATAATGTCCTTAGGACTATTTAGTTTCGATAAAGAGAGGATTTATCAATTAGTCCTTAAATTTGTTCATGACCAAATGAAAAGCTATTAATTAGGACGACAGCATCTATCGAGCATAGGTCGCTATATGCCACATAGGTTGGTTGTCCTCTAAACCAATATGTGTGGAAACACTAGTATGGCATACAGGAGAGATATATGGGTACATCATCATTGAACGTGACCAACTCCAGAGTATTTTGCTATGGTGAATGTCTCTAATGAGATATAGGTATAAGTATCCTTAGACCTGATATCACCTCAGTGACTTGCAAGCAACTCACTATGCTTTGGTATCAGATTAACTGAATTTCTAATTCAACAATGGAAGGCTTCTAGGCACAGTCAAGTACTTGCGAAGTTAGAGTGTGATCAAGATAGAATTGACCACTCCAAGAGTTGGAGAATAATGTATCAATGTATTTCAATATAGCAAAATCTTGGCTAGAGTAATCAATCAGATCGATTTGATATTTTAAAATACAATATGGACAACCTGATCAGAGTTGACAGTTGAACTCTGATGTGTCCTATGAGCATTATGGTCAAGCAGATGAATTATATGGAACTATATCTGCATGGGTTCTAAGGTTGGTGTTCTACACCTTCGACCTATCCGACCATCGAATATCATTACTAGATGGTCACTTCGATTGGTATAGAAATTTATTATTATGCTACTAGCTTAGGTTCGGATCTATGAGATCACACACATTAGAGCTTATGATCTAATCGGATGGTTGATCAATAATTATGTATCATTCTAGAGTTAAAAAATCAATATGATTGGTGTTTAACCTAATGCAAGTATTATAGGAGGATCGATTAGCAATTGGATTGCTAGTTAACTTAATTTGATTAAGCTAATAGGTAGAGATTAAGTCTAATTAAATATGATTTTATTAGATTTAGTTTGGGCTTGATTGGATCAAGTTCAATTGGTTTATTGGATAAGCCAAGTGCAAGGAAGAACTAGTCCTAGTCTAACTAGGACTCAGATTAACCTAATTTTTAAATTTGATTAAAAAATAAATTAAAATTAAATCTAATTTAATCTAATTTAATTAATTTCTTAAATTATTTAGGGATTTATTTAATTAGGTTGGTTTAATCTTGATTTTATTCGGTTAAAAGATCTTGTTTGACCAAATCAAAACAAGAGTCCTAGTGTGACTAGGACTCCCTATCTCCTTGCGCCACCTTGGTCCCAATGCCCTCTATACCTATTTTTTAGGTATTTTTCATGAAAAATTTCTTTCTTCCTGATTTCCATGCCCCTTTTCTCCCTCCATGTCATATTTAAAAGTTAGGTGAAAGACCAATTCAAAGGAGGAATTGGTTTTGCTTAGGATTCTATGAGATAGAATCCTTGTTGACCAAAACATCTTCTCTTGAATGCCACCCCCTCTTTTAATTAATTCTTCTCCTATTTCATGAAAATAATCTCCTTTTCTGTACACCCTCCATTGCTGTTCCATGCCAAAAATTATGGAGGCGCACAAAACCCAACAACTTTCCATGTTTGGATATTCCTAGTCCAAAAATTTGACCAAACTTGGACTCTTCTTTCTTCCTATTTATTGGATGAATTTTATTCTAATTTTTTTATAAAATATAGATCTCTGGGAGAGGTTTGGGGTGTGCAAAAATCAGAGGAAGAGGGTCCTTGGGCATGGGGGTTTCATAGGCACCAAACTAGGTGTCTTGGTGAGAAAAAAGAGAAGAAAAAGAGGGTCTTCTTCTAGGGCTGTTTTATTTTCAATCTCTCCTCCTTTCTTTTGAGTTTTTGTTTTTGAAGAGAGTCTCAGATCAGCAAACTCTCATCTTTATTCTCATATTTTGGAGATTTTAAATTTTGAAAAAGGGAGCATTGGATGGTCGTTGAAGAAAGATCAGCACAGTACTAGCATGCTGTACTGATTTCCTGCATCATACTTCAGATTAGAGATTGTAGGCTCATGTGGACGAGTCTTAAAGGCCAGACACATGTGTGGCTCATGACTTCATCCTCAAGTTTGGATCAGCAAGTTAGAATGTCTAAAGTTGCTCAGGTAATAGATCTGATCTATTAACTTCATACCTATATTTGATATAGTGTAGATCTAGGTTGATTTGATCAACCTTTTCTTTCTTGTTTGATTTTAATTTTTCATTAAATATCATACCTTGATCATGTAATAGATATAATATCCAGGTATTTATATATTTATTTAAATAAATATTTAATTTATTTAAGTCTTCCACTACATGATCTTAAAAAAAGTTTTAAGATCTATCCGTGAAACCCTAGATCTGGTTCCTTCAAGTTGTGCAAATAATCCTTTGACCTGAGACTACCATAGAATCTTATATGCATGAATTCATATTTTGGTTCATAATCATTCATAACTTAGTCATGTATAGGATGATCTGGATATGGTGGATTGTATATGGAGGTTATGAGTAGGTCAACAAGGAATCGATCACTATTAGTAAGAGGAGATCGCATCCTACTTGCTTCAATCGAATGATGATTCAAGAAGACTTTGATCAAAGCATGATAAAAATTAAAAATAATTTTTAATATTTTATTATTTTAATCATTATCATATAATTAAAAGAAAAATAAATATGAAAATGGATTTGACAAGATTCCATATCCATAGTCATATTCAGGATGCTTGGTGATTGAAGGATGCTGTTGCATGATAACTTTCCATTGAATGATATTTTTGATTTTTTCATGAAATTCCATATATTTCGGGTAGATATGATATATTGTTAAATTTCAATCTTATCTTGTGGATTCAACTAAATTAAAAAGTTTAATTTGATTGTTAATTATAAAGTATTCTAATTGATCAAATCGGGTTAGCTAGTTTTGACCTAAATCGATTTGGTTAAGTTCTAACCAAATTAGATCAAATTGCATCCGGATCCACTACTAGCTAGATGTGGAATCCAATGGATCACATACAAAGAAAATTGGTAAAGGGTCTAATTAGATTAGATCATGTTTGCATGTTGAATATGCTTGCATATATTGCAAATCCTAGCACCTAGATTCGAATCAAATTCGAATTGGGTTCCAATTTGGGATAATTAAATCAAATTTGAGTCAAATCAAATTTCACTAATTGATTGGATTAACTCTTGGCTTATTGAATGAGGGATTGGATGTCATAAATAAGCAACCCACATGCCAAAGACTCTATTTCTTTGGTGCGTTTGATTTGGTCCATGCACTAGGATCATGTGGCGCATGGATATGTGTTGATGCCAAAGTCTTAGTTTTTCATGTAAATTTTGTTATGTGATTTTAGATGAAGAGAGGGCATAGATGGATCCTTCTACTAGTTATTATCTTCATTGGTTATCAAGTTTTTGGATAATTGAAGAGTCTTTGCCGCCCCCTTGGTTGTAGGCGCCCCTTGGACCAAGTCAATGTCCGTTTGGCCTTTGACTTTTCTAGGCCTTATCTCCCTGCCCACCTGATCTTTGGCACATCTTTTGAATGCCATTAGATGGCCTCTAATTCTGATCTCATCTTTTGATTTATAGTGCCACATATTGAAGTCTTGTGACTCTTCGAAAGAAACTTACGTAGAAATTTTAAGAAGAGTCCTTCTGCTTTAAGGCACCTCTTCGTATTAATTATATGTATTCTACACGGTGATTTCTTCTGATGGAGCATGAGATAGGCTGATGGGCATGAGATTTTAAATGAGAATATGCATGAGAAAATTGAGGAGGCATCCCTACATACATTAAAAATATGGGTGCACTCCGTAGTATCCAAATAAAAAATAATTTAGAACTCTTCTTTCTTTCTTACCACTCTCCCTAGTTGTCCAATTTCTTTCTTCCTTCCCTTGTTAAGACAAGTCCTAATTAAGGATAAAATGTTTGCTTTAGGACAAGGGCTTAGGAAGATTGCAAAGGAAAACAAGAAGAAAAGAAAGATAAGAAAGGGTAGGCAAGAAGGATGACAGGAAAGACTAGGAAAGATTCTGCCCAAATAATTAAAGTTCTTATCATAAAAATTTTAACTAAAATAATTAGAGTTGCTGATGTCTTGATCAAGTTTTCGTATGGATCAACATTGGAGGATGAATGCGTAGGCACCTGGTGGAACCACTGATAGACTGCTGTCGACAATCAGAGTCAAGTTAGGTTTTAGCAATCAATGGTATGCTCTAATATGTTCATTTATGTTATAAATGCATATTACATGATTTAAATTCTATTAAGATGGTCCTAGATTTTGGGTTTAGTTTTTTAATTTCATAATTTTATTTTTGAAATTTGTGCTTCCGCTCTATACACCAAACCTCACATTGGTCAAATCTAAGCACTCTTAATCCCACTTAACTAACTCTTGATTCAGTTTGATCAACTATTAGACCTAATCAAGCTACCCATACCCGAGCCCATATTTTATGGAAGTATCTTAGATCTAAAAATTTTTAATTTTTAGATCTAATTAATTTCATAAATTTAATTCTTAATTAAGTCAAAACATGGTTCAAGAACAAAACATGTAAAGATCCTAGGATTTTTACATCTAGGATTATGTAAAAAATTAAATTTTTGATTTCTGATTAAGGACAAATGCGCAGCACTCCTACATACCATAAGAGCACCCCATCAAGTGGAATGCGAGAGCCTTTAAACCCTTCTTACTCTTATGATCGAATGGCCAAGGGGAATGCCTTAATCAGAAATATAAACTACACAACTAAATAATTAGATCTAACACATATATCACATATACAATTATAAATCTAATGTACACATGCTTTGCATACATCTCATGTATTAATTTTAAACATGCATCTCATGCATCAGATCTAATTATATATCATATAATTATCAAAAAATTAAATGAACATTTTATGAAAAATTCAGATCTAAACTATCATGACATAGAACTATAGATCAAGTCTAGACATGCATCACATATATCATATATATAAAAAAAAAATTGAATCGCATCTCATGCTTACAAATCTAATTACATCTCATGTAACATCTAAAAATTAAATGATCAAAGCATTAAAAAAATATTAGATCTAATCTAAAATAGATCTAGAACTGCAACCTAGCTCTGATACTAGTTGAAGAAATTTTCAGTTTCTTGCTGCAGGATCGATCTGATCGGATTAGATCTACAGCAAAATTTTTCAAAAAAAAATTTATGATCTAATCAGATATGAGAGTTCTCAAATTTGATTAGATGATTTAACAATAGAAATTAAAATTAAAATTAAATCTATGACATCCTATATCATCTGATTGGGTGAACTATTCATCCACAGTGATGATCTGATGATGCTTCAAGGTTCCGACTTAAGCTGTGCACATGCCTGACCTCTATCAGTATCTACTCAAATTAGATCTGATAATCTTCTCCTTCAAGATTTGATCAAAACATCAGATTTGAAAACTTTCGGTTTGTCTTCGATCTAATCTTTGGCAGTAGCACGTCCATCACACAAACTAGAACTGCTTGACCTGATCTTTGCTGCAGCACTCCTCAATGCTTGATGGCTGAATCGTCCAACTCATTAGGTAAGGAGAAGAGGGAGAGGATCAGAAAGAGGGGGTGTGGAGGTGGAGAGAGTATCAGTACCTGGGTGCTAGAGATTAGAATTCTAAAAGGCCTAGGCATAGGGGTCTTTATAGACCTATGCGCCATCCTGGAGTCCTAAGGCTTTAAGCAACTAGTTTGCTTAAAGCAAAAGGACTCCCTTCAATTCTCCATGCCCACATCTGATTTCCTTTGATTTTTGTTGCACAAAAACTATGTAAAATTGGAACCACGAAAAGATAAGAAGGAGAGTTGGAGCATGGGTTTATCTCCCTAGTGAAGGGAAAAGCCTTGTTTTCCAGATCAGGTGCGTTCAGATCTGATTGGATCAAAAGAGATATTTAAAAAAAATTTTTTTTGAGATCCTAATCAGATCTAAGACTCCTCAAATATAATCTTAAAGATCTGATAATAAAAATAAAAATAAAAAAATAATTTAATTTAATTACATCTTTATTTTGGGTAATCCAATTATCCTATGATGATTTCGATGTTTGCCTGAGGTTCTGGACGTAGCCACACACGAGCCTGACCTCTATCGGTATCCACTCGAGTAGAATCTAGAGATCTTCTTCTTCTCAATCAATCCTCCAAAAATCAGATTTAGATCTGATCTTGAAGGTCTTCAAAACTACTTTTGAAGAACAGCCATTATCCCTTGCAGCAGTGCTGCCTTCTTTCTTTCCAGACGCCTTTCACATACTTGGATCGCACCTTGTTCGTGCCCAAAAGCCCTTGGGCATGGAGAGGAGAAAGAGGACCAGAGGGTGGCATGGAGAAGGAGGGAGAGAGGCTTTGTGGCATGGGCTAAAGGTAGAAGAATTAAATTCTAGGCACAGACAGGGTTTATATAGATCCTATTGCGCTATGCAGTGCCACATCATCCTAGCCAATCATAGCCCTTCATGCAATCAAATCTAAATCTGATTGATGGAACGACATCATCTGATCCAATTAGATGAGAGACCCTCAAAATCCTCCTAAGGTGGTGTGAAGACTCGGTCAAACAAGACTTCTTGGTGCCATACAGTTTAATCCCCTAAAGCAACCCTAGAGTTCCATCTCTTTCTATCTGCATTTTAGCCGGGGGACAAGTCCCCAGGTACTTTCTTATGGGTGCAAGATACATGGGCAGATGTCTAAGTATCCAAGGTCAATATTTGATCAATGTTCAAAAACAAGATTTAGCAGGTGACCAAAAATGGCAGGTGTTGTTTTAAATTTATCTCATAAATTAAGATAACTCTTTTCTGACCTGAACAAGCTCCAGTGAGACCAAGTAAAGATTTCTGACTGAGCCCAAACACATTTGGCTCAGTCAAGACAAGCTTTAATGATTATTAAAGGAGAATATTAGGCTCAATCATGTGCTAGCATGATTTCTTTGAACCTAATTGAATCTTATTCAAATCAATTTAATTAGGTTAGTCCAGTTGATGACATCCAGATCCAAATCCTTATTTGTGTGACCTAGTTAGGTTCAGTTCCATATGGTAATGGAATACATCATGAGCTCTATCATCGACATGATCAAAATATCATTCGATGGATTAGAACATTTCTGATTCAGACAACTAGTATGATCGATCATCCACATCATTCTAATTACTCCCAAAATCCATCAATGACACCTAGCAACATATGTTGGCAACCCATTAGAACTGAAAGCGAACCTCTCGATGCAATTACCTGTATGATGAAGTTTCTCTACCTTGAGCTCCGACCGGATTAGGGTTAAGGTGACCTCATCAAATCCTAATTTTTGTCATATGAATTAATCATTCGATTCAAATCTAATGTGAAAATCTTAATAGAAACTCTTTCCATTATTTCACTCTACCATAGCCATGGGCTTATGGACTTGATTCTCATGATCATCATACGACTTCTCCTCATCTACCAAGATAGATAGATCCCCTATTGGTGCAATCCAATTTCTGCAATCAACATGCTATAGCCAACATACACCTCAGGATTCCAAATGGCTAGAAGATCGAGTTATGGTATAGTCAAACTATAACATCCTTAAGGTGAACTGCTGATGCACCTCAGATCAAAGAACCAGACACACCACTATATCTTCGAGCCAATCATGATGAGAAGGTAGACTTCCTCATGACTGCTCGAGGTGGTCACGCTCAGTGCCCTCGTTCTCTAACGAGTATCTGTACTCTTGCTCTGGTATCTCTATACTGTAGACTCAAGACTCATCTATCATAAAAAAGTGATCGCACACCAACCTTCCAGATTAATCACCATCCTAATGATGATCCTACAGTCGGGAGCATTTTATGAGTTAATAATGAAAATTCGTGTCTTAAATCTTCAACTCCTGAAAGTATGAATTATCATTACCATTAACTCAAGAAATGTATCACAGATACTTTCAAATACACACTGTGATAGAAAATAATCTATTTTATTATTTATAGTTAAAATTATAATTTTGCTCTTAGAAGTATATTACAAGTATCAACCAATCTGGCTTCTAGGGCTTACATATCTAACAAACTTCCGTTGACCTAAAGCCAATTGGCTACAAATCTAAGTCCCATCTTCTTAAGGTGGACTTCGATCTTCTGCTAGCCCAACGACTTTGTAAGTGGGTTTGCCGCATTGTCCATAGAGTCGACTCTCTTGACCTCGACGTAACCTTTCTCAAGATATTCGCGGATGAGGTGGTATCACCGCTCGATGTGCTTGAATTTCTGATGAGACCTCGGCTCCTTAACAAGGGCTATGGCATCATTATTATCACAGTAGAGAGGAATGGCATCTGATGGCATCACTCCGACCTCTATGGTGAACTTCTGGTACTAAAATACCTTTTTTGCAGCTTCTGACGTAGCGATGTACTCTGCTTCCATGGTGGAATCTACTATCATTGTCTGCTTGAACTCTTCCAACTGACAGCACCACCATTATACACAAATAGACTCCTAGATGTCGACTTTCAATCATCTATATCGGACATAAAATCTGAGCCTGTATACCCCTAGACTTGGAGTTCTCCATTACCAAAAACCAATAATATATCCTTAGTTTTCTTAAGTACCTAAGGATACATTCTACAGAAGTTCAGTGTTCTTCACCTGGATTCAACTGATATCTACTCGTGACACTCATAGCATTGGCTATATCAGATCGTGTACATAACATGACATAAATGAGGCTCCCTATTGCTAAAGATAAGGGATCTTGCTCAGGCATTCAATCTCCTCAGGTGTGTTGGGACACATTTTCTTAGAGAGATGAATGCCATGTTTGAAGGATACCAATCCCCTCTTGGAGTTTTCCATACTAAATCTCTTTAGCACTTCCTCTATGTACATCTTCTATGAAAGACCTAGCATCCTATTCGGTCTATCTCTATAGACATTTATTTCTAGATTGAAGGATGCTTCTCTTAGATCTTTCATAGAGAATTCTTTAGATAACCATATTTTTACTATGGTCAATATGGGAATATCATTTTCAATAAGGAGGATATCATCTACGTAGAGTATGAGAAAAATAATAGCGCTTCCACTGACCTTTTAGAAAACACATGGTTCCTCCTAGTTCTTGATGAAACTAAATAATTTAATCACATCATTAAAATGAGTATTCTAGCTCCAAGATGCTTGCTTAAATCCATATACGGACCTTTGTAGCTTGCATACTTTGTGATCAACATCACTAGATGTGAAACCTAGTGGCTGTTCCATATAGATATCTTCCTCAAGGTATCCATTTAAGAATGCTATTTTCATATCCATTTGCCATATTTCATAATTGAAATAGACTGCAATAGCAAGCAATGTGCAGATGGATTTTAGCATGGCTATTGACGAAAAAGTATCCTAATAGTCAATTCTTTTTCACTGACTATACCCATTTGCCACTAATCTAGCTTTGAATGTCTCCACATTCCCATCAATACCAATCTTTCTCTTGTACATCCATTTATACCTAATAGGTACTATACCTTCAGATGGATCTACTAAGATCTAGACTTGATTTGAGTGCATCAAATCAATTTTTGACTTCATTGCCTCTAACCTTTTCTCAAAGTTGATATCCAATATTGCCTCATCATAGCTTTAGGGATCATCAACATGAACCCCATTACCTATGAGGAATATTTTCTCTACTTTCTTTGAAATAGTACCTATGTACCTCTCAGGGGGATGAAAAACCCTTTTCGATCTACAAGGTGGAGGAGGTAATGATTGTATTGGCTCAACCTGATTTGATTCCATAGGGTCCTTAGCTCGTTACTCTTATGAGATTTTCTCCTTGAGCTTGATCTACTTTTCAATGCCACCATCTTGAATAAATTATTTTTTTAATAAAGATGGCATGCTGACTCATAATTACATTATGATTTTCTGAAATGTAGAAATAATATCCTAATGACTCTTTAGGATATCCTATGAATCGAACACTAAAGGACCTATAGTCTAAATTATCCGCTTGTTATCTTTTCATATAAGCCGGACAATCCCAAATTCTGAGATGACTCAGATTTGGTTTCTTACCATTCTATATCTCATATAGTGTGGTAGAAATGATTTTATAGGAAACCCTATTCAGTAAACATATATATAGCAGTTAACAGACTATATCCTCAAAGAAAATTAGGGAGGTCTGTGAAGCTCATCATGGATCGGACCATATCTAATAGGGTCTGGTTCCTCCATTCTAAAACCTCATTGAGTTAAGGTGTTTCAGGTGGAGTCCATTGAGAGACTATGCCATATTGCTTGAGATAGTTCAAAAATTTTTAACTAAGGTATTCATCTCCTCGATCTGATCGAAGAACCTTAATGGGTTTTCTAGTTTGCTTTTCCACTTCATATCTAAATTTCTTAAATTTTCCAAAGGCTTCAAAATTGTGTCTCATAATATACACATATCCATACTGAGATAAATCATTGATAAAGGTTATGAAGTAGACAAAGTTACCTCTAGCCGGCGCATCAAATGGGCCGCACACATCCTTATGTACTAGGGCAAGTAGATCCGTGTCCCTTTCCCCATGTCCTATAAAAGGGAGCTTAGTCATTTTGCCATGAAGACATAATTCATAAATTGGATATGACTCGAAAGTCAACGGACTTAATAGCCCAATTTTTTCCAATTTGTTAACCCTATCTTCTGCTATATGACCTAGCCTTAGATGCCACAGATACCTATCGTTTGGACTATCTTTGGGTCATTTTGATCTGACGGCATTTATATATTGCTCGATATTAAATATAGATACATCAATATGCAACTAGTAGAGACCATTAATAAGGAAACCACTTGCAATTTTATTTCTTTCATTAAGAATTTTACAATGATCCTTAAGAAAACTAATTACATAGCCTTCTTGTGCTAAACGTGAAACAAAAATCAATTCTTGCTCATAGTAGGCACATAAAAATAATCCTTAAGTACTAAATCTAAGCGAAATAGTAGTCGAAGAGGGTAGGTTCCCATGGCCATAGTAGCAACCCTTGCTCCATTTTCGATGCGTAGGATCATCTTACCATCCCTCAGCCTCCTGCTATCCTCAAGATCCTGCATGAAAGTGCACAAATAAGCACTAGAACCAAAGTCAAGCACCCAACAAGATGCAGAAAAAATCGTAAGGTTAGATTCAATAACGAGCATACCTCCAGAAGGACCTGTCTCCTTCTTATTCTTCAGGATGGCTAGGTATGTAGGGCAGTTCTGCTTTTAGTGGCCATCAATATTATAATGAAAATACTTTTCTTTGTCAACGGCCTTCTTCTTCAGCTCTGCCTTCTTTTTCTTTCTACCTTCCACCTTTTACCTTTTCACAGACTTCTTCTTCTTTCCAAAAGGCTTTCTCTTGGAAGAAGTTCATTTCATAGCAAGTACTAAGCCTTTAGAACCTTTCATAGAAAGCTCAGTAGTAGTCAGCATATTCATAAGCTTGGCCAGAGTATTCTGAAGTTTATGCAAATGGGTAGTTCATGATGAATCACCCATACGCATCAGTCAAGGATTGCAAAACTATATCATTCTACCGATCTGGTCTAACTTCACTCTGAGCTTCTCAAGCTCTTCCAAGTTCTTGATCATCATCAGATAATAATCTTGGATTGACTGCCTATCACATATTTTAGTCTTAAATAGTCATTTAGTGACCTGATATTTGGCTGCGTGACTTTGTTCACTAAATAACTCTTGCTGGTGAGCCAACATTTGGCAGGAAATCTTGATATCTTCATGTCGATGCTGAAGCTCACCAGATATCGAGCCCAATATATAGTATCTGGCCTTATTATCTTCATCCATCCACTTATCAAGAGATGCTCTTTGTTCAGTGAACGGATGAGCTGGTATGATGGGAGGATCCTAGTCCAATACCTGAGTCAACTTCTTGAAACCCAAAATAATTTTGAAGTTTTGAAGCCAATTCTTGTAATTGGATTCGGTCAGTCTATGGGTGTCCAGGATACGGGCTAGTGGGTTGGATGTAGATATTTTTCTTTTTTCTATAGAGAGTCAAAATTTTTAGTTAGATTTTATAATTAAGACTTGACCAATTTGTTTAGGGATCTGATTTTTAAACAAATTAGCTTCTACTATTTTCTCGGATCCCGACACTCTCTATAGAGATGCAAAAATCTTCATGATTTCTAATTTCTAGTAGGTGGTGCAGTCCTACCAACTTACTCATCACCTCACCTAACAGTTATTGATGATGAGTTAGTCAATGAGTGAACAACTCTTATCCAATGATTCTCTAATCATGGTGCACCCAGACTTGGTCTTTAATTCATGAATCTTACCATGCCTGGAATATTGATCCACTCCTTAGTTAAGTCAGATGCATCATTTGCATAGATTGAATTTCTAATTGGGTCTCTCACCGTATTTCGAATATTGAGGCCAATCCATCCTCTGGCCCATAGCATCCAATGCCTAATAGATATGGTTACGTCTTTTCGATGCAACTGAACCACTGTGACCAGCTGAGAATAATCAACTCCAGGAAGGGCCAGCACATCTACAATGGTAAAAAACCTTAGACTTAATCTTTTCTTATGAATATTTGATTTAGGTCTCTTTAAACTTGACTTGACATAGCCATAACCATTATGACTAACCTAGTGGTATGGGTCAGCCCGGATTGTTAGCCACCTTAGATCAGGACTGGGCCAACAAATATGGTCAGATAAGTGAGACTGATAGAAGGGATATGCCATTAACTCAACAAGAACACATTCGAGTCGAGTAGCTCCCAACTAAAAATTAGTCGATCATATCTACCAAACTTATCTTAGACACCAAATTATTAAGCCAAAACCAATCGAGTTATCCTACAATCCAGACTCTAACCACTGAGCCTAATTAGGTCTTAACTTGATCGATCACTCATGTGACTCGATCTTGATCCAGATTTAATCCTCTTAGGCTGGTCAATTTAAGTACTCTTGATCCCACCTAACCAACTCTTGATTCGATTTGATCAACCGCTAGACCTAATTGAGCTACCCAAGTCTGAATCTAATTTTATGAATGTATCTTAGATCTAAAAATTCTCAATTTTAGACCTAATATATTTTATAATCTTAATTCTTAATTATGTTTAGGATTCATAAACAAAACATGTATATAAAATTCTAAGATTTAGGATCTAGGGTTTTGCAGAAAATAAGATTTTGATTTTTGATTAAGGATGAATGCGCAGCACCCCTACACACTATAAGAACACCCCATCAAATAGGTGGAGAGGGTCTTTAAATCCTACTTCATCTTATGATCGAACAACCAAAGAGAATGCCTTAATCAAAAATATGATAAATCTACAAAACTAGTTAGATCTACATCATATATCATATATATAAGAGATTGATCTAACTAAAAATATATTTTGCATACATCTCATGTATCATATCATGCATATTTTTAGATCTAAATTATCTCATAAATATCTAAAAAATAAGATTTAAATTTGATCATATCAAATTAAAATTTATTCTAGATAATTTTGTAGAACTATTCTACAACTAGTCTAAACATGCATCTATCATATCTCATATGAATAAATTAAATAAATTTATTTTCTATTTTCTAAATTTAATTATAATATTTATAATATTAAAAATTATAAATAAATAAATTTATGAATTATAATTAATTAAATTAAAATTTTGATTACGGTAGACTACACATAGAACAATTCTATTCCTAGTCTAGTCATGCATCTCATACATCTTAGATCTAGACTATTTAATTTTTAATTTTTTAATTTTAGATCTAATCATATCTAATGTGACATCTAAAGTCATCTAATTATTAAATCAAAAATAAATTAAAATTAGATCTAATGAATTATAGAACCTGGCTCTGATAATAGTTGAAGGGAAAAGCATTATTTTTTGGGTCAAGTTCGTTGATATTTGATTGGATCAAAAGGAATATTTCAAAAATTTTCTCTTTGAGATCCTAATCAGATCGAAGACTTCTTAGATCTGATCTTAAAGATCTGATAATAAAAATAAAAAAAAATTAAATCTAATTTAATCATATCTTTATTTTGGGTAATCCAATTATCCTATGATGATCCCGATGTTTGCCTGAGGTTCTGGATGTAGCCATGCAAGTGCCTGGCCTCTATCAGTATCTACTTGGACAGGATCTAGCGATCTCCTCCTTCTCAATCAATCCTCCAAAAATTAGATCTTGATCTGATCTTGAAGGTCTTCAAAACTACATTTGAAGAGCAATCGTTGTCTCTTGCAGCAATGCTGCCTTCTTCCTTTTTAGGTTCCTTTCACTTGCTTGGATCGCACCTTGTTCCTGCCCAAAAGCCCTTGGGCATGGAGAGGAGAGAGAGGACCAGAGGGCGGCATAGAGAAGGAGGGAGAGAGGCTTTGTGGCATGGGCTAAAGGCAGAAGAATTAAATTCTAGGTCCAGATAGGATTTATATAGAACCTACTACGCCATGCAGTGCCTCATCATCCTGGCCAATCATGGCCTTTTGTGCAATCAGATCTAAATTTGATTAGTGGGATGACATCATCTAATCCAATCAAATGAGAGACCCTCAAAACCCTCCTAAGGAGGTGCCAAGACTGGATCAAACAAGACTTCTTGGCACCACACAGTTTAATCCCCTGAAGCAACCCTGGAGTCCCATCTGTATGGGACTCCAGCTTTATCCTCATGGGATGCATACCTCCCTAAGCATGTGCCCTCTTTCTATCTACATTTTAGCAGGGAGACAAGTCCCCAGGTACTCTCCTATGTGTGCAAGATAAATGAGCAGATGTCTAAGTATCCAGGGTCAACATTTGACCAATGTCCGAAAATAAGATTTAGTAGGTGATCAAAAATGGCAGGTGTTGTTTTAAATTTATCTCATAAATTAAGACAATTCTTTTCTGATCTGAACAAGCTCCAGTCAGACCAAGCAAAGATTCTTGAGTGAACCCAAACACATTTAGCTCAGTTGAGACAAGCTTTAATGATTGTTAAAAGAGAACATTAGGCTCAATTGTGTGCTAGCATGATTTCCTTGAACCTAATTGAATCTTATTCAAATCAATTGAACTGGGTTTGTCCAATTGATGACATCTAGATCCAAATCCTTGTTGTGTGATCCAGTTAGGTTCAGTTTCGTATGGTAATGGGACACATCATGATCTCTATCATCGACATCATCGAAATATTTTTTGATGGATCAAAACTTTTTTGATTCCGACATCTGGTATGATCGATCATCCAAATCATACTAATTACTCACAAAATCCATCAGTGACACCTAGCAGCATACGGTGGCAATCCATCACAACTGCAAGCAAACCTCTCGATGCAGTTACCTATGTGATTAAGTTCCTCTATCTTGAGCCCCGATCGGAATAGGGTTAAGGTGATCTCGTCAAACCCTAATTTTCATCATATGAATTAATCATTCGATTCAAGTCCAATGTGAAAATCCTAATAGAAACTTTTTCTATTATTTCACTCTGCCATGGCCATGGGCTTATGGACTTGATTCTCATGATCATCATAGGGCTTCTCCTCATCTACCGAGGTAGATAAATCTCCTATTGGTGCAATCCAATTTCTACAATCAACATGCTATAGCCAACATACACCTTAGGATTTTGAATGGCTAGGAGATCGAGTTATGGTGTAGTCAAACTATAACACCCTCAAGATGAGCTGCCGATGCACCTTAGGTCAAAGAACAAGACACGCCACTATAGCTTCAAGCCAGTCATCGACGAGAAGGTAGAATTTTTCTTGACTGCTCGAGGTGGTCACGCTCAATGCCCTCGTTCTCTAACGAGTACATGTACTCTCATTCCGATGTCTCTACACCATAGACTCAAGACTCATCTACCCTAAACAAGTGATTGTACACCAGCATTTTGGATCAATCACCATCCTAATGATGATCCTATAGTCGGGAGCATTTTATGAGTTAATAATAAAAATTCATATCTTAAATTTTAAACTCTTAAAAATATGAACTATCATTACCATTAACTCAAAGAATGTATCAGAGACACTTTCAAATACATACTATGATAGAAAATAATCTATTTTATTATTTATGCTTAAAATTATAATTTTGCTCTTAAAAGTGTATTACAAGTATTAGCCAATCAGGCTTCTAGAGCATACATATCTAACACCTAGGTGTTTGCACTTTTTGAAACACCTAAACTCTATCCACCAAGGGTGCATGCCAAGAGGGGATGTGCGCCCTTCTTTTCTTCGTGAAATCATCTAGGGGTGCACACCCCAAGATGTTGTCTAGGGGGCGCATGCCCATTTTCTTCTTTCCTGCAAAGAATGGGTCAAATGGCCCTTGTCTTAATTCCTTCTCATTATTTTAGGACAAACCCTGATCTGATTAGGACAAGCCTTGATCTCATCAGGACAAGCACTATTTTGACTAGGACAAGGTCCAGTTAGACCGAAACAAGACCATATAAGGTTTTTAGACAGGCCAAATCAAATTTTATTGAGTCTAGACCAACCAGAAAGTTCATAGAAGAAGAAAGTCAGGTCCAATTGTATGCTAGCATGATTTTCCTGAACTTGGTTGGATCTAATCCAAATCAAGCAAACTAGATTAGCCTAATTGATTTCATCCAGACCCAAACCCTTATTTGTATGATCCAGTTAGATTCAGTTCTATATGATAATGAGATATGTCATGATCTCTATCATCGATATTATTGAAATACCTTTCAATGGACTAGAACTCTTCTGATTCATCCAACTAGAATCATTGATCATCAAGATAATTCTAATTGATCCTAAAATCCATTAGTAATACCTAGCAGTATATAATGGTAACCCATCAAAATTGAATGTGAATCTCTCAATGCAGCTACTTGTGTGATTGGGTTCTTCTATCATGAGCTTCGATAGGATTTAGGTCAAGTGAACTCGTTAGACCATACACCAATCATATGATTGAGTCATTTGATTCGAGTCTGATATAAAATTCTAATAGAAACTTCTTTCTATTATTTCATACTGCCATGACCATGGGCTTTAAGACTCGCTCTCATGATCATCATAGGACTACTCCTCTATCAAGATTGATAGATCCTATATTGGTGCGATGGAATTTCTACAATGAACATGCCATAGCCAACATACACCTCCAGATTCTAAATGGCTAGAAGATCGAGTTATAGTATACTCAAACTATAATATACTTAAAAAAAATTATTGGTGCACCTTAGGTCAAAGAACCAAGCACACGACTATAGCATCGAGCTAGTCATCGATGAGAAGATAGACTCCCTTATGACTACTCGAGATGGTCATGCTCTATATCCTTGTTCTCAATAACTACCTATTCTCTCATGCTGGTGTCTCCACACCATAAACTCAAGACTCATCTATCCTAAGAAAGTGATCATACTATTAGATATGTGTGCCCTTGAAGCCAGATTGGCTGACACTTGTAATACACTTATAAGGATAACATTATAATTTTGACTATATATAATAGCATGGATTATTTTCTATCATAATATGTATTTGAAAGTATCTGTGATACATCTCTTGAGTTAATGGCAATGATAGTTCATATTTTTAAGAGTTGAAAATTTAAGACATGAATTTTCATTATTAACTCATAAAATGCTTCCGACCATAGGATCATCATAAGGATGGTGATTGATCCGAAAGGTTGATGTACGATCGCCTTTTTAGGATAGATGAGTCTTGAGTCTATGGTGTAGAGACACCAAAGTGAGAGTATAGATATTCGTTAGAGAATGAGGGCACTGAGCGTGACCACCTCGAGCAGTCATGAGGAAGTATACCTTCTCATCGATGACTGGCTCGAAGCTGTAGTGGTGTGTTTGATTCTTTGATCTGAGGTGCATCGATAGTTCACCTTGAGTGTGTTATAGTTTGACTATATCATAACTCGGTCTCCTATCCATTTGGAACTCTGAGGTGTATGTTGGCAATAGTATGTTCATTGTTGGTATTGAATTGCACCAATAGGGGATCTATCTATCTCAGTAGAAGAGGAGCAGTCCGATGATGATCATGAGAATAAAGTCCATAAGCCCTTGGCCATAGCAGAGTGAAATAATAGAAAGAGTTTCTATAAAGATTTTCACATTAGACTTGAATCAAATGATTAATTCATATGATAGAAATTAGGGTTTGACGAGATCACCTTAACCCTAATTCGATCGAGGCTCAAGATAGAGAAAGTTAATCACATAGGTAACTGCACTGAGAGGTTTGCTTTCAGTTCTAATGGGTTGCCACCATATGCCGTTAGGTATCACTGATGGATTTTGGAAGCAATTAAAATAATTTGGATGATCGATCATACTAGTTATTAGAATCAGAAAAATTCTGATCCATCAGAAGGTGTTTCGATGATGTCGATGATAGAAATCATGACATGTCCTATTATCATATGGAACTGAATCTAACTAGATCACACAAATAAGAGTTTGGAACTAGATATCATCAATTGAATTAACCCAGTTTAATTGATTTGAATAAGATTCATTTAGGTTCAAAAAAATCGTGCTAGCACATGATTGAGCCTAATGTTCTCCTTTAACAATCATTAAAACTTATCTTGACTGAGCCAAATATGTTTGGACTCACTTTAAAATCTTTATTTGGTCTGGTTGGAGCTTGTCTAGGTTAGAATTGGGTTATCTTAATTTATGAGATAAATTTGAGACAACACTTACCATTTTCTATCACCTGCTAAATCTTGTCTTTAGACTTTAGACAAATATTGTCCTTTGACACTTAGACATCTGCCCATGTGTCATGCACCCATAGGAGAGAATCTTGGCTCTTGTCCCCCTACTAAAAAGCAGATAGACAAGGGGTGCATGCCTAGGGAGGCGTGTGCCCCATGTTTATAAGGTTTGGAGTCCCATGCAGATGGGACTCTAGTTGCTTCAGGGAATCAACCTAGATGGCACCAAGAAGACTTGTTTAACCCAGTCTTGGCACCATCTAAGGAGAGTTTTGAGGGACTCTAATTTGATTAGATTAGATGATGTCATCCCATCAATCAAATTTAGATCTGATTGCATAAAGGATGGTGATTGGCTAGGATGATGTGGCGCTGCATGGCGCAGTAGGATGTATATAAACTCTATCTGCGCCTAGAATTGAGAGCTTCTACTTTAGCCCACACCACAAAGGTTTTACTCCCTCCTTCTCCATGCCACCCTCTGGTCCTCTCTCTCCTCTCCATGCCCAAGAGATTTTTGGCATGAGTTAGGTGCGATCCAAGCAAGCAAAAGGCGACAGAAAAAGAAGAAGGCAGCACTGCAGCTAGAGATAACGGTTATTCTTCAAAAGAATTTTTGAAGATCTTCAAAATCAGATCTAGATCTAATTTTTGGAGGATTGATTGAGAAGGAGAAGATCTCTAGATTCTACCTGAGTGGATATCGGTAGAGGCTAGGCGCTTGCGTGGCTACGTTTAGAACCTCAGGCAAACATCAAGATCTATTTATATATAGTCTAATATAATCTGTGTAGTCTAACATGATCATAATTTTAATTTAATTAATTATAATTTTTAGATCTATTTATTTATTATTTTTTTATGTTATAAATATTATAATTAGATATAAAAAATAAAAAAATAAATTTATTTAATTTGTTCATATGACATATGATAGATGCATGTTTAGACTAGTTATAGAATAGTTCTACAAAATTATCTAGAATAAATTTTAATTTGGTCTGATCAATTTAAATCTTATATTTTAGATATTTATGAGATAATTTAGATCTAAAAATATGCATGATATGATATATGAGATATATGCAAAACATGTTTTAGTTAGATCAATTTTTTATATATATGATATATGATGTAGATCCAACTAGTTTTGTAGATTTATCATATTTCTGATTAAGGCATTCTCCTTGGCTGTTCGATCATAAGAACGAAGTAGGGTTTAAAGGCCCTCTCCTTCCATTGGATGGGATGTTCTTATGATGTGTAGGGGTGCTGCATGTTCGTCCTTAATCAGAAATCTAAAACTTATTTTCTACAAAATCCTAGATTCTGAAATCCTAGGATTTTATATACATATTTTATTTATGAATCCTAAACTTAATTAAGAATTAAGATTACGAAATATATTAGGTCTAAAATTAAAAATTTTTAGATCTAAGACATATTCATAAAATTAGGCTCGGGCTTGGGTAGCTCAATTAGGTCTAGTGGTTGATCAAACTAAATTAAGAGTTGGTTAGATGAGATCAAGAGTGTTTAAATTGACCAGCCTAATAGGATTAAGTCTGGGTCAAGGTCAAGTCACATGAGTGATCGATCAAGTCATGACCTAATTAGGCTCAATGGTTAGAGTCTGGATTGTAGGCTAACCCAATTGGTTCTGGCTCAATAATTTGGTGTCTAAGATAAATTTGGCAGATACGACCGACTGGTTTTCTATTGAAAGCTACTTGACTCGAATGCGTTCTTATCGAGTTAATGGCATATCCCTTCCACTGATCTCACTTACCTGGCCATATTTGTCGGCTCAGTTCTGATCTAAGGTGGCTAACAATCTGAGCTAACCCATGCCACTAGGTTAGTCATAATGATTATGGCTATATTAAGTCAAGTTTAAAGAGACCTAAATCAAGTCTACCTAAGAAAAGATTAAGTCTAAGGTCTTCCACCATTGTAGATGTGCGGGCTCTTTTCAGGGTTGATTATTCTCGGCTGGTCTAAGTGGTTCAGTTGCACCAAGAAGATGCAACCATGTCTATTTGGCATTGGATGCTACGAGCTGGAGGATGGATTGAGCTCAATATTTTGGATATGGTGAGAGACCTAATTAGAAATCCAATCTGTGCAAATGGTGGGTCTGACTTAACTAAGGAGTAGATCAATATTCTGGGCATGGTGAGATTCATGAATTAGAGACCAAGCTTGAGTGCACTATGATTAGAGAATCATTGAACAAGAGTTGTTTACTTATTGGCTAACCCATCACCAATAACTATTAGGTGAGGTGATGAGTCAGTTTATGGGACTGCACCATCCACTAGAAATTAGTAATCATGGAGATTTTTACATCTCTACAAAGGGAGTGTTGGGATCCAAAAAATAGTGAAAGCTAATTTATTTAAAAATTAAACCCCTAAATAAATTGGTTAAGTCTTAATTACAAAATCTAACTAGAAACTTTAACTCTCTACAGGAATAAGAAAAATGTCTGCATCCAACCCACTAGCCCATACCCTAGACACCCATAGACTGATCGAATCTAAATATAAGGATTAGCTCCGAAACTTCAAAATTATTTTGGATTTTGAGAAGTTGACTCATGTATTGGATCAGGATCCTCCCATCTTACCAGCTCATCCATCCACTGAATAGAGAGCATCTTTTGACAAATGGATGAATGAAGATAATAAGGCCAGATACTACATGTTGGGCTCGATGTCTGATAAGCTTCAACATCAATATGAAGATATCAAGACTGTTCATCAAATGTTGGCTCAGCTGTAAGAGTTGTTTGGTGAACAGAGTCGTGCAGCCAAATATCAGATCACTAAATGACTGTTTAAGGCTAAAATGCATGATGGGCAATTAGTCAAAGATCATTATCTGATGATGATCAAGGACTTGGAAGAGCTTGAGAAGCTCGGAGTGAAGTTAGATCAAGATCTATAGAATGATATAATTCTACAATCCTTGACTGATGTGTATGATAGTTCATTATGAACTACCATATGCATAAACTTCAGAATACTCTGGCTGAGCTTATGAATATACGGGTTACTGCTGAGCTTTCTATGAAAGGTTCTAAAGGCTTAGTACTTACTATATAATGGACTTCTTCCAAAAAAAAGTTTTTTGGAAAGAAGAAGAAGTCTGTGAAAAGACAGAAGATGGAAGGTGGAAAGAAAAAGAAGGCAGAGCTAAACAAGAAGGCTGCTGATAAAGAAAAGTATTTTCATTATAATACTGACGGCCATTGAAAGCGAAACTGTCCTACATACCTAGCCACCCTGAAGAATAAGTAGGAGACAGGATCTTCTAAAGGTATGCTCATTATTGAATCTAACCTTATGGTTTCTTCCGCATCCAATTGGATGCTTGACTCTGGTTCTAGTGCTCATTTGTGTACTTCCATACAGGGTCTTGAGGATAACAGGAGGCTGAGGGATGGTGAGATAATCCTATGCATCGAAAATGGAGCAAGAGTTGCTATCGTGGCCGTGGGAACCTATCCTCTTCGACTACCGTTTGGCTTAGATTTAATATTTAAGGATTGTTTATGTGTGCCTACTGCAAGTAGGAATTTGATTTATGTTTCATATTTAGCGTAAAAAGGCCATATAATTAGTTTTCTTAAGGACCATTATTACATTCTTTACAAAAGAAATAAAATTGTAAGTGGTTTTCTTATTACTAGTCTCTACCAGTTAAATATTGATGTATCTATCTTTAATATCAAGCAAAATGTGAATGCCATAAGATCAAAATGACTTAGGGATAATTCAAATGATAGGTATCTATGGCACCTAAGGCTAGGTCATATAGCAGAAGATAGGATTAATAAATTAAAAAAAATCAGACTATTGAGTCCGTTGACTTTCGAGTCATATCCAATTTATGAATCATGTCTTCATGACAAAATGAC
The DNA here is from genome assembly GCA_006176705.1 of Cocos nucifera. Classification (NCBI taxonomy): domain Eukaryota; kingdom Viridiplantae; phylum Streptophyta; class Magnoliopsida; order Arecales; family Arecaceae; genus Cocos; species Cocos nucifera. Next base: position 86,281 of record QRFJ01002233.1, on the reverse strand, counting down.
TAAGCTTTCTTTTATAGGACATGGGGAAAGGGCCATGGATCTACTTGCCCTAATACATACTGATGTATGCGGCCCATTTGATGTACAGGTTAGAGGCAACTTGACTACTTCATAATCTTTATCGATGATTTATCTTGGTATAGATATGTGTATCTTATGAGATACAAGTGTGAAGCTTTTGAAAAGTTCAAGAAATTTAAACATGAAGTTGAAAAGCAAACTAGAAAATCCATTAAGATTCTTCGATCAGATCGAGGAGGTGAATACCTTAGTCGAGAATTCCTGGACTATCTCAAGCAAAATGGCATAGTCTCTCAATGGACTCCATTTGGAATACCTCAACTCAACGAGATTTTAGAACGGAGGAATCGGATCCTATTGGATATGGTCTGATCCATGATGAGCTTCACAGACCTTCCTGATTTTCTTTGGGGACATAGTCTATTAACTGCTATATATTTACTTAATAGGGTTCCATCTAAAACCATTCCTATCACACCATATGAGATATGGCATGGTAAGAAACCAAGTCTGAGTCATATCAGGATTTGGGATTGTCCGACTCATGTTAAAAGACAACAAGCAAACAAGTTAGACTATAGGATCTTTACAGCTCGATTCATAGGATATCCTAAAGAGTCATTAGGATATTATTTCTATATTCCAAAAGACCACAATGTGATTATAAGTCGGCATGCCATTTTTCTTGAAAAATAGTTTATTCAAGATGGCGACATTGGAAAGCAGATCAAGCTCAAGTAGAAAGTCTCAAAAGAGCAACAAGCTAAGGACCCTATGGAACCAAATCAGGTTGGGCCAATACAATCACTACCTCTTTCATCTCATAGATTAGAAAGAATTTCTTGTCCCCCTAAGAGGTACCTAGATACTATCTCAGAGGAAGTAGAGGAAATGTTCCTTGTAGGTAATGGGGTTCATGGTGATGATCCCAAAACCTTTGATGAGGCGATATCAGATATTGACTCTGAGAAATGGTTAGAGGCAATGAAGTCAGAAATTGACTCGATGCACTCAAACCAAGTTTGGACCTTGGTAGATCCACCTAAAGGTATAGTACCTATTAGGTGTAAATGGATCTACAAGAGAAAGATTGGTGTAGATGGAAATATGGAGATATTGAAAGCAAGATTAATGGCAAAAGGGTATAGTCCGCATGAAGGCATTGACTATTAAGATATCTTTTTGCTAGTAGCTATGCTAAAATCCATCTGCACCTTGCTTGCTCTTGCAACCTATTTTAATAATGAAATATGGCAAATGGATGTGAAAATGATGTTTTTAAATGGATACCTTGAGGAAGATATCTATATGGACCAACCACTAGGTTTCACATCCAGTGATGTTGATCACAAAGTATGCAAGCTGCAAAGATCCATATATGGACTTAAGCAAGCATCTTGGAGCTAGAATACTCATTTTAATGATGTGATCAAATTATTTGGTTTCATCAAAAATGATGAGGAACCATGTGTTTTTAAAGAGATTAGTGGGAGCACTATTATCTTTCTCGTACAGTACGTAGATGATATCCTCCTTATTGGAAATGATATTCCCATGTTGACTATAGTTAAAATATGGTTATCTAAAGAATTCTCCATGAAAGACCTACAAGAAGCATCCTTCATTTTAGAAATTAAGGTCTACAGAGATAGACCAAATAGGATGCTAGGTCTTTCACAGAAGATGTGCAAAGAGGAAATGTTAAAGAGGTTTAGCATGGAAAACTCCAAGAGAGGATTGGTATCCTTTAGACATGGCATTCATCTCTCCAAGAAAATGTATTTCAACACATCTGAGGAGATTGAACGCATGAGCAAGATCTCTTATGCTTCAGCAATAGGGAGCCTCATGTATGCTATGTTATGTACATGACCTAATATAGCCCATGTTGTGAGTATCACAAGCAGATATCAGTCGAATCTAGATGAAGAACACTGGACTTCTGTGAAATGTATCCTTAAATACTTAAGAAGAACTAAGGATATGTTGTTGGTTTTTCGTAATGGAGAACTCCAAGTTCAGGGGTATACAAACTCGAATTTTATATCCGATATAGATGATCGAAAGTCGATATCTAAGAGTCTGTTTATGTGTAATGGTGGTGCTGTCAATTGGAAGAGTTTCAAGCAGATAGTAATAATAGATTACACCATAAATATAGAGTACATCGCTACGTCAGAAGCTACGAAAGAGGCATTCTGGTACAAAAAATTCGCTACAAAGATTGGATTGATGCCATCGGATGCCATTCCTTTGTACTGCAACAATAATGACACCATAGCCCTAGCTAACGAGCCAAGGTCTCACCAAAAATTTAAGCACATCGAGCGGTGATACCACCTCATCCGCGATTACCTCGACGTCGAGGTCAAGAGAGTCGACACCACATATAATACGGTAGATCCACTCACAAAGTCATTGGACTAGCAAAAGATCGAAGCCCATCTTGAGAAGATGGGACTTAAATTTGTAGCCAATTAGCTTTTGGTCAAGTGGGAGTTTGTTAGATATGTGTGCCCTTGAAGCCAGATTGGCTGACATTTGTAATACACTTCTAAGGGCAAAATTATAATTTTTACTATAAATAATAAAATGGATTATTTTCTATCATAATGTATATTTGAAAGTATCTGTGATACATCCCTTGAGTTAATGGCAATGATAGTTCATATTTTCAAGAGTTGAAAATTTAAGACATGAATTTTCATTATTAACTCATAAAATGCTCCCAACCGTAGGATCATTATGAGGATGATGATTGATTTGAAAGGTTGGTGTACGATCGCTTCTTTAGGATAGATGAGTCTTGAGTCTACAGTATAGAGGTGCCAGAGTGAGAGTATAGGTACTTGCTAGAGAATGAGGGCACTGAGCGTAACCACCTCGAGCAGTCTTGAGGAAGTCTACCTTCTACTCGATGACTGGCTCGAAGCTATAGTGGTGTGTCTGATTCTTTGACTTAAGGTGCATCGGTAGTTCATCTTGAGGATGTTATAATTTGACTACACCATAACTCGATCTCCTAGCCATTTGGAACACTGAGGTGTATCTTGGCTATAGCATATTTATTGTAGGAATTGGATTGCACCAATAGAGAATCTATCTATCTCGGTAGAAGAGAAGCAGCCCTATGATGATCATGAGAATCAAGTCCATAAGCCCATAGCCATGGTAGAGTGAAATAATAGAAAGAGTTTCTATTAGGATTTTCACATTGGGCTTAAATCGAATGATTAATTCGTATGATGAAAATTAGGGTTTGATGAGATCACCTTAACCCTAATCCAATCGGGGCTCAAGATAGAGCAACTTAATCACATAGGTAACTGCACCAAGAGGTTCAGTTTCAGTTTTGATGGGTTGCCACCATATGCTGCTAGGTGTCACTAGTGAATTTTGGAAGCAATTAGAATGATTTGGATGATCGATCATACTAGTTGTTTGAATTAGAAAAGTTTTGATCCATCGAAAGGTATTTCGATGATGTCAATGATTGAGATCATGACATAACCCATTACCATATGAAACTGAAGCTAACTAGATCACACAAATAAGGATTTGTATTTGGATATCATCTATTGGATTAACCCTGTTCAATTGATTTGAATAAGAATCAATTAGGTTCAAGAAAATCGTGCTAGCCCACGATTAAGCCTAATGTTCTCATTTAACAATCTTTAAAACTTGTCTTCATTGAGCCAAATATGTTTGGGCTCACTCAGAAACCTTTATTTGGTTTGACTGAAGCTTGTCCAGGTTAGAAAAGGATTATCTTAATTTATGAGATAAATTTGAGATAACACCTACCATTTTTCGTCACCTGCTAAATCTTATCTTTCGACTTTGGTCAAATATTGACCTTTGACACTTAGACATCTGCCCATATGTCATGTACCCATAAGAGAGAACCTTGGCCCTTTTCCCCCTACTAAAAAGTAGACAGACAAGGGGCACATGCCTAGGGAGGCATGCGCCCCATGTAGATAAGGTTTGGGTCCCATATAGATGCTACTCCAGTTGCTTCAGGAAATCAACCTAGATGGCGCCAAGAAGACTTGTTTGACCCAGTCTTGGCGCCATCTAAGGAGAGTTTTAAGGGACTCTAATCTGATAAGATCAGATGATATCATCCCACCAATCAGATTTAGATCTGATTGCATAAAGGGTCGTGATTGGCTGAGATGATGTGGCATTGCATGGCACAGTATGGTCTATATAAATCCTGTTTGTGTCTAGAATTGAGAGCTTCTGCTTTAGCCCATGCCACAAAGCTTTTCTCCCTCCTTCTCCATGCCACCCTCTAGTCTTCTCTCTCCTCTCCATGCCCAAGAGGTTTTGGGCATGAGTTAGGTGCAATCCAAGCAAGCAAAAGGCGATAGGAAAAAAAGAAGGCAGCACTATAGCAAGAGACAATGGTTATTCTTCAAAAGAATTTTTCAAGACCTTCAAGATTAGATCTAGATCTAATTTTTGGAGAATTGATTGAGAAGAAGAAGATCTCCAGATCCTATTCGAGTGGATATCGGTAGAGGTCAAATGCTTGCTTGGCTACGTCCAGAACCTCATGCAAACATCAAGATCATCATAGGATAATTGGATTACCCAAAATAATGGTACAATTAAATTAGATTTAATTTTTATTTTATTTTATTTTATTTTATCAGATCAATGAGATCAAAATTGAAGAGTCTTAGATCTGATTAGAATCTTAGAAAAAAGTTTTTGAAATATTTCTCTTGATCCAATCAGATCTGAACGAATCTTATCCAAAAAATAAGATTTTTTTCTTCACGTAAACCAATCTTTCGAATTGATCACCATCCTCGTGATGATCCTATGATTAGGAGCAATTTATGAGTTAATTATGATAACACTTGTCTTAAATTCTCAACTCTTAAGAATTTATGTTATCATGTCCATTAATTTAATGGATGTATCACACACACATTAATACACAATATGATAGAAAATATTTTTTTATTAATTTTAAGTCAAAATTACAAAAATGCTCTTAAAAAGTAATTACAAGTGTCGGTCAATCTGGCTTTTAGGACACACATCTAATATATTTATCTAGTGTAGGTCATTGTGTATCATATGGATTGGTTATCCTCTTAACTAAGGAGTATGGTGATACTGGTATAGCACACAGGTGAAATGTAGGATACATTTCACTAAATGTGACCCAGCTATGGAGCTCTCTACTGTTAAGAATTACTTTCGAAGGATGTTGGTATAAGTATCCCTTAGACATGAGATAATCATGGTAACTTGCGAGCAACTCACTATACTTTAGTACCAAACTATCTAAATTTCTAATTTAGTGATGGAAGTTTATTGGGTGTAGTCAAGTACTTATTTAGTCGGTGTGTGAGTCAAGATGGGATTGATACCTCCATGTATTGAAGAAAATGTATCACTGTATTTCAATTTAATAAAACCTCGATTGAGATAGTCCATATGATGGATATTAAAATTTAAAATACAATATGGATAATTTTTAGGATTGACAGTCAAACCATAGATCATCCTTTGAGTGCATTGAGGTCAAGGGGATGAATTATATGATAACTGTTGATACAGAAATCCATCTCGAGATCGGATCGCTAGAGTTGCACGATGGCGGTGAGTTGACGGTGATAGGATGGAGGCAGTCGTACCTATAAGAGAAGTGCTCAATCGAAGTTTTCTCCGATGAGGACCCTTAGATGCTTAAGTTAGTTTTTTGTTCAACAGAGGAAAGAAGATGAGCAGTTTGGAGAGAAGAGTTGCATCCACCAACTGATCAATTCTGGATAGGAGGTAGCTATCGTTTGAGCAGGCCTTGTTCAACTTCTTGAAGTCGATACATATTCTCCACTTGTCATTAGCCTTCCTAACTAGGACCACATTGGAGACCCAACTTGGGTAGTGGACTTCTCGAATGAACCCGACTTTGAGGAGCTTATCCACTTCCTCCGCTATTGCCTTCTACCTTTCTAGTGCATTGTTCCAAATTTTTTATTTTACAAGCCTATACTTAGGATCGACAGCCAACTGATGTTCCATGACTTCGTCATCAATTCTTGGCATGTCTACTGGGATCTAAGTGAAGATGTCAGCATTCTTTTGCAAGAAGGCAATGAGCTGCTCTCAGACTTCATCTTCCTACTTGGAGCCAATCATTACCATATGCTCCATACTTTCATCATTTAGAGGGATGGTTACAAGTCTTCAATAGGCTCACCTAGCTCCTCAGTAAGATCATCATGGACATCCAGCTCATCAACCGGGCAAGGGTCGGGTTGGCTTCCTTTTTGTAAGATGATGGAGTAGCAGTGCTTAGCCAAAGCTTGATCTCCCCTAATCTCCCCTATTCCACTGCTTATTAGGAACTTTATTTTCAAGTAGTTGGTCGACACCATGGCTCGGAGTGCATTCAGACCAAGTCAGCCAAGAATGGCATTGTAGGCAAATGGGGCCTTTACTACCAAAAGGTCGACCTATGCCCTGGCCTATTTGGGGTATTGCCCTGCAGCCATAGATAGCGTTATTATTCCTTTAACTGGCATAGCATTGCCAGTGAAGCCCACCAGTGGAGAGTTCATAGGTTCTAGGTGGTTATTGGGTATAGACATTTTAGAGAAAGCATCGTAAAATAAAATATCGATAGAGCTTTCATTATCTATCAGAACATGGGATACATCATAGTCAGCAATGTTTAAAGAGATTACAACCACATCATTATGTGGGAACTGGATCTCTTGGGCATCCTCATTAGTGAAAGTGATGGGATCCTCAATCCTATGCCTCTTCATGGGCTCCATCGGTCTGCTAGCCTTCCCTCATCAAAGTCTCCCAAAGATGGTGTTGATGATGCCTAGTGGGGGTCGATCTTCTTGTTGCTCCTCCTTCCTTTGTGGTTCTAGGGATGGGGGCTCCCTCAGCCGATCCTCCCATCCCCTGGGCCGACGTCATAGAAATCGACCGAGCTTGCCCCTCCTGACAAGCTCTTCAATCTCGTCTTGGAGCTGAATGCATTCTTTAGTATCGTGATCGTGGTCACGATGATAAAGGCAAAATTTTTTGGGACTATGCTTATCAGGATGAGTGTGCATCCTTTTCGGCCTCGACAACTGCTCAATGATTTCAATTAGCACCTAGGATTTTGAAGCATTACGGGGAGCGTAGTTGTGAAACCTTCTGAGGGGGGAGCCCCATCGTGCCCTTCTATCAGGGCTTCCTTATCTCCGAGCCCAAGGAGGAGTTCGGACTCACTTGTGCATGGAGGGAGTTATGGAGTGCAGCTGAGCTTTGCTCGACTTTTCTTTAGCAACGGGCATACTTGATTCGCCCGTCCACTACTCTCCGGTGGCTTCATTATCTTTGGCCTTAAAGGCTTCATCTGCTTGGGTGTAACCTTTAGCCCAAGCCAGCATATCAACAAAATTCTTGGGGTATTTCTTCTTCAGGAAGAATAATAAATCATTCTTCTGAAGGCCACCCTTCAATGCGGCCATAGTGACAGACTGGTCCAAATTATGGACCTCAGCACTGTAGTGTTAAACTGGATGACATAGGCTCGGATGGACTCCCCTTCCTTCTACTTAATGTTAATGAGGGAGTTCGAACCTTAGTGGGGGTGCCGACTACTGACGAAATGAGCTCCAAACTGATGGCAACCTTCCCCCTATTAGATTCGTCAACCTCCTCAATGACAACTTCATGCTGTGGAATCTCTTGAAAGTGCACGAAAGTTCAACAAAACAATCTTGAGCGGTGAAGGAGAATTACTGTTATTCTAGCCTTGTCCTCTAGCTAAAAGTGAATAATGGGATTGGGGTCTATCCGCGCTCCTTCCAAATGAGCTTCCCCAAGATGAACTCTGCCAGTCGTGCTCCCTCCGGACAAACTCCCTCTAGATGACCTTTACCAGCCGCACTCCTTCCGGACAAACTCCCCCATAAACGAACTCCACCAGCCATGCTCCTTCTGGATGAGCTCCCCCCAGACGACCTTCGCCAACCATGCTCCTTTCGGATGACCTCCACCAGCCGCACTCCTTTAGGATGAACTCTTTCTGGACAACCTCTACCAACCACGCTCCTTCCGAACGAACTCCTTCCAAATGACCTCCACTAACTATGCTCCTTTCGGACGAACTTCTTCCTGATGACCTCCTTCAGTCGAGCCCCTTTTGGACAAACTTCCTATGGTCGACCTCCTTCTGATTGATCTCCTATAGCTAACCTTCTTCCAACTGACCTCCTTCCAATCATCCGGAAGGACCTCATCGTCCATATGAACTTAGCTACCAACTCAGTGCAAACCAATATACATGTAGACGATCCCAAAAGAGTCCAAACTTCTCTGGAGCTGTTGCAACTTGAAGCTCCTCATCGTCAATGCCTACCCCACCCAAACCTCGACTATTAATCCCCAACGCGCTGGCACATCACAACAATAGGCACTACTAGCAAGTCACGATAATTAAAACTATCCTCCATAATAAACTCTACGTGACTTGAGCAGCCCACTACCAAATGGTTATGGTTGTTGCCATCAGTTTGTTACATACTACGTCTATAAAACGGACCCTCCATATATGATTCTCTTAAGCTCTCTTCTCCTTTTCATTACTCTGCTTCTTTATTTTCCTGAACACTTGACAAATACCATAAATTTACCTATAAAAGCATCAATTTATCAATTAATTTATATTAATTTTTAAGAATTAATAATTAATTGATACATATTTTTGAGAAATTCATATTTTTATTTATTAAAAAAATTAATTAAAAAATAAAAAAAATAAAAAAAACAAAATTTTTTATCAATGGAAAGAGTTTATTATTTTGATCATAATGAAATAAGTTTCAAGCAAAATGAAGCTAAAATGGAGAAGATTTGAATTTCTAAAGAAATAAAATAAATAAAAATTAAATAAAAAAAACATATGGCTCAATCGACTCAAGCCACCGTGCCATATCAGCCGGCGTGTCCAAACAAGCTGAGCCAAGCCGACAAAGCCAATGCACCAAGCTAGCCACGCTAGCTGACTTAGCTGTGGAAGCCGTCAGCCGGTTTACGATCCAAGCATGGACCATCAGCTCAGCAGAAATCGATAAATCACAGAGTGACACGTAGTAGACCTAGAACCTTAAAGGGTTTACAAAAAATCTATCATGGCTCATAGGACATTTTGGACTTTTCACTTGGTGATAGGAGGCGCTGATTCATTGCGCTATGCAGTGTAGCCGGTCCATATGATCCACGAGAACAGTATTTGCATGATTGAACGGATCCGATTGATTGCGATCAAGATCAGATAGTGGAGGGAATTTTCTACTTCAGACTTCACCTGGATTGCCATCAGATGGTAGTGCTCACATCTGACTCAGATCCAATGGTCTAGAACACTCTCGGCAGTAACCAGGACTCCGAACGCACAATCAGTGGCCAAATTTTGTCCATCAATGCATGATCAATAGCCAGAATTTAATCTAACCTAATCTGGATCGATACACATCCAATTTTGATGACTTTTGGTTCATTGGATTTCTATTGAATGACTAGATTTCACCAGACTTCAATAAAATTCATCCAAAACTCTTTTTTATCTAAATTTCACTCAGATTTCTTCCTATTTTGATGATTAAAATGTTTTTAGTCCCACATTGCCTACAAAAAAACTCTCCAACCTTCAACACCTATAAAAAAAACCTCAGGCCTCCAAAATTCATAATCTTCGGTCAAGATGAAGCTTTGGTATAGGGTAGAGCTAGGCTTTGGATTAGAGACTACTTTAAAGCGACGAGTGCCGAGAAGAAGAGCTGGGCTTCTACACCGTCTTTCTGCCGATGCCAATCCAAGATTAGTTATCAGCCTATTTTAATTTCTTTTTTTTATGTATTTAAATTATGAATCTTTTAATTAATGTAATATTTATTTTTATGCTTTTTAATTTCATGCTCTTTATTTTTATTGTAATTTAATTTCTATATTTTAATTATTACTTTTTTATTTTATTGCAAGTAGACGCTAAGATATAACTAGTAGATCTTAGTACCAAGTTTAAATTTTTGTACCTTTTAATTTTTACTTTTTATTTTCTGACTTTACTTTTGATTTAAAAATTCTTTTCTTTTCTTTTTTTTTTGTATAATCAAAGATTTCAAATCTAAAAATACTATCTTCCCTATGGATTCGACCCGACTCACTGCTATCTACATATTCTTAATTATTTTAACAAGTTGGATTAAACTGATAAACATAGTGTCTTAACAACAACATCGCGCTCTTATCAATACTCCATTCTAGTTGGCCGAAAAATTAAATTGAGCATTGGAGGATCCTACTGGGGCCATCCACCTTCGGTTTGGACTTTGTTTTGTAGGTCAAGTCAACGGCCTCACCTTCCCCACTTCAGCCATCTTCGACATCCTCATAGATTTTTGCACCAATAAGATTGGCACTAGAGGAAAGAACTCTAAGTCCTTGCTCTAAAAGGAGTGCCCAATCGATCTTGCTTGCCTTCCTTTCTCTCTTTATTTCATGAATCCACTTCTATTTGATCTTTTCTTGCTCCAGAGATTGCCTCCAAAAAAGATGACCATCCGATGGTCTACCACTTCTGCCGTTAGATCTGAGCCAGATCCGTCCATTCTGGCTCCATCATCCACTCCCCAACATCCTCCACCGATGGTCATGATGGATCCAGAGTAGTTCAACTTGCTAATGCAGTAGGTTCGAGGCCTCATCAAGATGGTGTAGGCCATACAGCAACCATCGATGATAGTTCGGCTAGGAAACCCCTAACCAGAGCTTTAAGAGCCAATACCGAGAAGGGCAACCTGGGTCAGCAAACCCATCAGCTCTGAGAAGGGGAAGCAGAAAGCAAGGAGTCCTTATTTCGATCATGATTCTTCTCTGAAGGAAACTTTCTCCATCTACAATCGACAACCTTCGAATATCCACAGTTGAGATGATACTCTCGATCGAAAACTTCAAGATATGAACTGATGGATTGAGGAGCTCCACCATGCCGCCTTGGCTCACCATAACGATATCTACACCGACCCTCCTTTCTCTATCAAAATCATGCAAGAACTTATCTCGTCGAACTTTAAGCCCCCCTAATTCGAGACCTATGATGAGACTTCTGATTCGATCGACCATCTGGAGGCCTTCCAAATGATGATGCTACTTCATGGTGCATTGGACGTCATTCTATGCTGAGCTTTTTCATCTATCTTGAAGGGAGCAGCAAGAAACTAGTACTTAAGCCTTAAGCTGGGTACAATCTTTTTTTTTTATCAAATGAGTCATTAGTTTATAGCTCATTTTATAAGCAGCCAGCATCCATGATGAGGTTTAGATTTCCTCATCAACATAAAGCAGAAGGAGAGAGAGTCAATCTGAGCTTATGTTAGCCATTTTAAAACTACTGCATTGAAGGTCCGAAACTTGGACCAATCTATAGCTATGGTCACACTGAAGGATGGCCTTCAGAAAAATGATCTTCTATCTTCCCTGGAAAGGAAGTACCCTAGGAATTTTGTTGATAGGCTGGTCCAGGCTGAAGGTTATGCCCAGTTAAAATAAACCTTCAAGTTGAAAGATGACGAGGTCACAAGAGAGAAGTTGTGATTGGTTGGGAAGAAGAGAAGTTGGATCACAGTCAGTCTATAAATAAGACCCTGTGCTCAACTCAAATTACATGAGATGATTGAATCAAAATTCCCCATGCCCCTAGGCTGCCTCTCCCCTCCTTCTCCATGCCAAACCACCTTCTCCCCTTGCTCTCCACATCCAAAAGGAGTTTTGGATTTTTGTCGGTGCGATTCAAGCAAGAGAAAGGCGATCAAAAGCTAGAAGGCTGCACTGCTGCAAAGGACGACTGCTGATCTTCAAAAAGAGTTTTGAAGATCCTCCAGATCAGATCCAAATCTAATTTTTAGAGGTATGATAGAGAAGAAGAGGATCTCCAGATCCAGCTCAAGTGGATACCGATAGAGGTCAGGCACTTGCATGGCTCGATCCAGAACCTTCCGCTGCATACAGGATCATCAACGGATAATTGGATTACCCAAATTAGGTAAATTAAATTTGATTTAATTTATCTTTATTTTATTTTATTTGTTAAAATAATAAGAATCAGATCTGAAATATCTCAGATCTGATATAGATCAAAGAGAAAAATTTTTGAAATATATCTCTTGATCTGAGCAGATCTGAATGAACCTAGATCAGGAAATCAGGATTTTCCTTCAGCCTATACCTTATTTAAAATCCTGAGTGAAAACTCAATTAACCATGCTTCGTTGCCTTTCCATCAAGCTTGGGTAGGGATCCATGAATTTAAACATCTAAAATCTAATCATAAGACTGATTTAAATTTGATAAATAAAGTAGACTTTCTTGCTTAGAAATTAGATCAAGTCCTAACTCTAGGTCAACAATCTCCTGCACAATTCACATCATCTTCTAATTATCAGAAGATTTGTTCAATCTGTGCTAGCTTAACCCATCATATGAGTGAATGTCCTATAACTACATAGTTTTCACCTTTTATCCAAGAACAAGTCCAAGCTGCTAAAGACTACTCCAAGCTGGTTAATGATCTAATTTTAAATTCATATAAATCTGGCTGGAGAAACCATCCTAATTTTTCTTGGAAATCACAACAGACTCAGGCTCAAACCCAAACTCTATCAATGCAAGATTATCAGAATAGACCTCAATACCAAAACTATACTTATAATAGAGGTCAGCCTAGTAAGCCTTTCCAGCCACCACATCATAATCAGCCCTCATACCCACCTCCTCAACAGACCAATCTAGCTGATGATAGATTTAACCAACTTCAACAATTGATTCTGACTCAACAACATCTATCACCAAGCTAGAAGTTCAAATATGATAATTAGTTGAGTCTAACATGAGGAGAGAACTAGATTAACTACCGAACCTACCAATTTCAAACAATCCATCTAATGTCCACCAACCACCTGGACCAAGTTATCAATTTAATGTCTCACTTAAGAATTCTCAATCTGAGAATACCAAAGTAATTTCTGAACTTAAAAGCTATAGGATTCTTATGGACCCAAACCAAGATCAGGTGAGAGAGGCTAGTACTGATGCTAGCCAAAATAAAAATTTAGAGGAATTGGTTAGTACTAGGACTAACCATATAGAAGAACCAGAGCCAGGAACTAGTACTGATGCTGGTTCTAGTTTAAATAAGATAGAAAAAGGGAAAAAGAGAATAGATGATTTACCCAAGACTTATAAATCCAAAAGTCTGTTTTCTTCAATCCTAGAAGTCGGTTCTTCTTGAAGGAAAATCCTGATTTTCCAGTCCAAGTTCGTTCAGATCTGATCAGATCAAGAGATATATTTTAAATTTTTTTCTCTTTGACCTGTATTAGATCTAAAATATTTTAGATCTGATTCTTATTATTTTAATAAATAAAATAAAATAAGAATAAATTAAATTAAATTTAATTTACCTGATTTGGATAATCCAATTACCCATTGATGATCTTCTATGCAGCGGAAGGTTCTGGATCTAGCCATGCAAGCGCCTGGCCTCTACCGGTATCCACTCGGGCTAGATCTGGAGATCCTCTTCTTCTCTATCACATCTCCAAAAATTAGATCTGGATCTGATCTGAGGATCTTCAAAACTCCTTTTGAAGATCAGCAGCTGTCCTTTGCAGCAGTGCAGCCTTCTAGCTTTTGATCGCCTTTCTCTTGCCTGGATCGCACCAACCAAGGTCCAAAACTCCTTTTGGACATGGAGAGGAAGGGGAGAAGGTGGGTTTGGCATTGGAGGAAGAGGGGAGAGGCAGCCTTGGGGCATGGGAATTGTGATTCAATCATCTCATTTAATTTGAGTTGGGCACAGGGTCTTATTTATAGACTGACTGTGATCCAACTCCTCTTCTTCCCAACCAATCACAACCCTTTGTGAAATCAGATCTAAATCTGATTGGTGGGAATAGAGTCCCCTGGATTCCTCCTTAGAGGGTGCCTAAGACCAGTCAAAGTTGGTTCTTAGGAGAACTCTAATTGGAATCCAAAAAGGAGATGGAGTCCTTATCCAACAAGGACTCCTAGGCGCCTCCAACTTGGGCACACACCTAGGGTGGCATGCGCCCTCTCCTTGCCAGGTTCTGGTAGGGGGACAGGCCCCCACCAGCTCTCCAATAGGTGCATGACATGTGGTCAAAAGTCAAAGTGTCAATGGTCAACATTTGACCAGTCAAAGGTAGACTTTTGACCAAAGTCAAAGAACAAGAAATGGCAGGTGACCAAAAATGGTAGGTAATGTCTTACAAAATAAGACAACCTTTTCTAACTTGGACAACCTCCAGTCAGACCATATGAAGGCCTCTGATTGAGCACAAACTCCTTTGGCTCAGACAGGACAACTTATTTATGATAGTAAAAGAAGAACGTTAGGTTCAATCGAGTGCTAGCACGATTTTCTTGAACCTAATTGAATCTCATTCAGATCAATTGAACTAGATCAGTTCAATTGATGATCACCAGATTCAAACCCTTGTTTGTGTGACCCAGTTAGGTTCAGTTCTGTATGGTAATGGGATATGTCATGATCTCTATCATCGACATCATCGAAACTCCTTTCGATGGATCAGAACTCTTCTGATTCGAACAGCTAGAATGATCGATCATCTAAATCATTCTAATTGCTCCCAAAATCCACCAGTGACACCTAGCAGTATATGGTGGCAACCCATCAGAGCTGAATGCGAACCTCTTGGTGCAGCTACCTGTGTGATTAAGTTCTTCTATCTTGAGCCCCGATCAGATTAGGGTTAAGGTGAACTCGTCAAACCCTAGTCTCTGTCATATGATGTAATCATTCGATTCGAGTCCGATGTGAAAATCTAAATAGAAACTCTTTCTATTATTTCACTCTGCCATGGCCATGGACTTCTGGACTTGATTCTCATGATCATCATAGGGCTGCTCCTCTACCACCGAGGTAGATAGATTCCATCTTGATGCCAATCCAGTTCCTACAATGAACATGCTATAGCCAACATACACCTCAGGGTTCCATATGGCTAGGAGACCGAGTAATGGTGTAGTCAAACTATAACACCCTCAAGGTGAACTGCCGATGCATCTCAGGTCAAAGAACCAGACACACTACTGCAGCATCGAGTCAGTCATTGACGAGAAGGTAGACTCCCTAATGACTACTCGAGGTGGTCACGCTCAGTGCCCTCGTTCTCTAACGAGTACCTGTACTCTCGCTCCGGTGTCTCCACACCGTAGACTCAAGACTCATCTACTAAAGAGAAGCGATTGTACACCAACCTTCTGGATCAATCACCATCCTCGTGATGATCCTATGGTCGGGAGCAATTTTATGAGTTAATAATGATTATTCATGTCTTAAATTTTCAACTCTTGAAAATATGAATTATCATTACCATTAACTCAAAGGATGTATCACAGATACTAAATACACATATGTGATAGAAAATAATCCATTTTATTCATATTAGTCAAAATTATAATTTTGCCCCTAGAAGTGTATTACAAGTGTCAGTCAATTCTGGCTTCTAGGGCACATATATCTAACAATCTCCCACTTGTCCTAAAGTCAATTGGCTATAAGTCTAAGTCCCATCTTCTCAAGGTGGGCTTCGATCCTCTGCTGGCCCAATGACTTTGTAAGTGGGTCTCCCACATTATCTATGGAGTTGACTCTCTTGACCTCGACATAACCCTTCTCGAGGTAATCACGTATGAGATGGTATCGCCACTTGCTAGGAACTCTTTCAGCCGACAGTACCACTATTGCAAACAAATAGACTCCCAGATGTCGACTTTCGATCATCTATATCGGACATGAAATCTGAGTCTGTGTATCCCTGGACTTGGAGTTCTCCATTACCAAAGACCAACATCATATCCTTAGTTCTTCTCAAGTACTTAAGGATACATTTCACAGAAGTCCAGTGTTCTTCACCTAGATTTGACTGATATCTGCTTGTGACACTCACAGCATGAGCTATATCAGGTTGTGTACATAGCATGGCATACATGAGGCTCCCTATTGCAGAAGCATAAGGGATCTTGCTCATGCGTTCTATTTCCTCAGGTGTGCTAGGGCACATCTTCTTGGAAAGATGAATACCATGTCTGAAGGGTATTAATCCCCTCTTAGAGTTTTCCATACTAAACCTCTTTAGTACTTTCTCTATGTACATCTTCTGTGAAAGTCCTAGCATCCTATTCGGTCTATCCCTATAGACCTTAATTCCTAGAATAAAGGATGCTTCACCTAGGTCTTTCATGGAGAATTCCTTGGACAACCATAATTTGACTGTTGTCATCATGGGAATATCATTCCCAATAAGGAGGATGTCATCCACGTACAATACGAGGAAGACAACAGCGCTCCCACTGACCTTTTTGAAAACACATGGTTCCTCTTCATTTTTGATGAAACCAAACTTTTTGATCACATCATTGAAATGAGTGTTCCAGCTCCGAGATGCTTGCTTAAGTCCATATATGGACCTTTGCAGCTTGCAAACCTTGTGATCAGTATCACTGGATGTGAAACCTAGCGGCTGTTCCATATAGATATCTTCCTCAAGATATCCATTTAAGGAATGCCATTTTCACGTCCATTTGCCATATTTCATAATCGAAATAGGCTGCAACGGCAAGCAATGTGCGGATGGATTTTAGCATAGCCACTGGGAAAAATGTATCCTGATAGTCAATGCCTTCGCGTTGACTATAACCTTTTGCCACTAGTCTAGCCTTGAATGTCTCCACATTCCCATCTGCACCAATCTTTCTCTTGAAGATCCATTTACACCCAATAGGTACTATACCTTCTGGTGGATCTACCAAGGTCCAGACTTGGTTTGAGTGCATCGAGTCAATTTCTGACTGCATTGCCTCTAGCCATTTCTCGGAGTCGATATCTGATATCGCCTCGTTGTAGGTTTTGGGATCATCACCATGAGCACCATTACCTACGAGGAACATTTTCTCTACTTTCTCTGAAATAATACCTAAGTATCTTTCAGGGGGATGGGAAAACTCTTTCCGATCTACGAGGTGGAGGAGGTAGTGTTCTTATTGGCTCAACCTGATTTGGTTCCAATTGGTCCTTAGCTCGTTGTACTTGTGAGACTTTCTCATCAAGCTTGATCTGCTTTCCAATGCCGCTATCTTGAATAAACTATTTTTCAAGAAAGATGGCATGTCGACTCACAATCACATTGTGGTCTTCTGGAATGTAGAAATAGTATCCTAATGACTCTTTAGGATATCCTATGAATCGAGCTCTAAAGGACCTAAACTCTAACTTGTCCGCTTGTTGTCTTTTGACATGAGCCGGACAACCCCAAATTCTGAGATGACTCAGACTTGGTTTCTTACCGTGCCATATCTCATACGGTGTGGTAGGAACGGTTTTAGAGGGAACCCTATTCAGTAGATAAATTGAAGTTAACAATGAGTGTCCCCAAAGAAAATCAGGGAGGTCTGTGAAGCTCATCATGGATCGAACCATATCCAATAGAGTCCGATTTCTCCATTCTGAAAATCCCGTTGAGTTGAGGTGTTCCTGGTGGAGTCCATTGAGAGACTATGCCATTTTTCCTTGAGATAGTCTAGGAATTTCGGCTAAGGTATTCACCTCCTCGATCTGATCGAAGAACCTTAATGGGTTTTTCAGTTTGTTTTTCTACTTCATGTCTGAATTCTTTGAACTTTTCAAAAGCTTCAGACTTGTGTCTCATAAGATACACATACCCATACCTAGACAGATCATCGGTAAAGGTAATGAAGTAGACAAAATTGCCTCTAGCCGGCACATCAAATGGGCCGCACACATCAGTATGTACTAGGGCAAGGAGATCTGTGGCCCTCTCCCCATGTCCAACAAAAGGGAGTTTAGTCATTTTGCCTTGAAGACAAGATTCACAAGTTGGATATGACTCGAAAGTCAATGGACTCAATAGCCCATTTTTCTCCAATTTGTTGATCCTATCTTCTGCTATATGACCTAATCTCAGGTGCCATAGATATCTATCGTTTGGACTATCCCTAGGTCGTTTGGCATTCACGTTTTGCTCGATAGTTAGAATAGGTACATCAATATGTAGCTGATAAAGACCATTAATAAGGAAACCATTTGCAATTTTATTTCTTTCATAAAGAATGTTACAATGGTCCTTAAAGAAGGTAATCACATAGCCTTCTTGTGCTAAGCATGAAACAGAAATCAAATTCCTGCTAGCTGCAGGCACATAATAACAGTCTTTCAAAACTAAGTCTAAACCAGATGGTAATCGAAGAGGGTATGTTCCCACGGCTACTGCAGCAACTCTTGCTCCATTACCGATGCGTAGGATCATGTCTCCATCCCTCAGCCTCCTGCTATCCTCAAGACCCTGCATGGAAGTGCACAGATGAGCACTAGAACCAGAGTCAAGCACCCAACTGGATGCAGAAGAAATCGATAAGGTTAGACTCAATAACGAGCATACCTCCAGAAGGACCTTCCTTCTTGTTCTTCAGGGTGGCCAGGTAAGTAGGGCAGTTCCGCTTCCAATGGCCGTCGCTGTTGCAATGGAAACACTTTCCTTTGACAGCGGCTTTCATCTTCGGCTCTGCCTTCTTCTTCTTTGATCCTTCCACCTTTTGCTTTTTCACAGACTTCTTTTTCTTTCCATAAGACTTTCTTTTGGAAGAAGTCCGTTCCATAGCAAGAACTGAGCCTTTAGAACCTTTCATAGAAAGCTCAGCGGTAACCAGCATATTCATTAATTCGGCCAAGGAATTTTGAAGTTTATGCATGTGGTAATTCATGATGAATTGCCCATATGCATCAGTCAAGGATTGCAGAATAATATCGTTCTGCAGGTCCAAGTCTAACTTCACACCGAGCTTCTCAAGCTCTTCCATGTCCTTGATCATTGTCAGACAGTGATCTTGGACTGACTGCCCATCACGCATCTTAGCCTTAAAAAGTCATTTCGTGACTTGATATTTGGCTGCGCGACTCTGTTCACCAAACATCTCCTGCAGGTGAGCCAACATTTGGCGAGCAGTCCCGATATCCTTCATGTTGGCGCTGGAGCTCATCAGACATCGAGCCCAACATGTAATATCTGGCCTTATTATCTTCGTCTATCCATTTTTCAGAGACGCTCTCTGTTCAATGGATGGACGGGCTGGTAAGGTGGGAGGGTCCTGGTCCAGTACATGGGTTAACTTCTCGGAACCCAAAACTATTTTGTAGTTTCTGAGCCAATCTTTATAATTGGGTCCTAGTCAGTCTATGTGTGTCTAGGATACGTGCCAATGGGTTGGACGCAGACATTTTCCTGTAGAGAGTCAAAGATTCTAGTTAGATACTATAATTTTGACTTGACCAATTTGTTTAGAAATTTTATTTTTAAACAAATTAGCTTCCACTATTTTCTCGGATCCCTACACTCCCTCTGTAGAGATGCGAAAATCTCCATGATTAATGATTTCTAGTGGGTGGTGCGGTCTCACCAACTGACTCATCACCTCACCTAACAGTTATTGGTGATGGGTTAGCCAATGAGTGAACAACTCTTGTTCAATGATTCTCTAATCATGGTGCACCCAAACTTGGTCTCTAATTCATGAATCTCACCCATATCCAAAATATTGATCCACTCCTTAGTTAAGTCAGACCCACCATTTGCATAGACTGGGTTCCTAATTGAGTCTCTCACCGTATCCAAAATATTGAGCCCAACTCATCCTCCAGCCCATAGCATCCAATGCCTAATAGACATGGTTGCATCTTCTCGGTGCAACTGAGCCACTGTATCCAGTCGAGAACAATCAACCCCGGGAAGGGCCCGCACATCTACAATGGTGGAAGACCTCAGACTTAATCTTTTCTTAGGGAGAATTGATTCAGGTCTCATTAAACTAGACTTGGCATAGTCATAACAATTATGACTAACCTAGTGGCATGGGTTAGCTCGGATTATTGACCACCTCAGATCAGAACTGTGTCAACAGATATGGCCAGGTAAGTGAGACCGGTGGAAGGAATATGCCATTAACTCGTACAAGAATGCATTCAGGTCGAGTAGCTTCCAATTAAAAACCAGTCGGTCGTATGTGCCAAACTTACCTTAGACACCAAATTGTTGAGCCAGAACCAATTGGGTTAGCCTACAATCCAGACTCTAACCTCTGAGCCTAATTAGGTCTTGCTTGATCGTGACTCGATCTTGACCCTAGACTTAATCCTATTAGGCTGGTCAATTTAAGCATTGTTGATCCCATCTAACCAACTCTTGATTCGGTTTGATCAACCGCTTAGACCTAATTGAGCTACCCAAGCCCGAACCCAGTATTATGAATATGTCTTAGATCTGAAATTCTCAATTTTAGACCTAATTAATATTTCATAAACTTAATTTCTTAATTAAGTAGGGTTCATAAACAAAATATGCACAATAAATCCTAGGGTTTCAGGATCTAGGGTTTTGCAGAAAGTAAGTTTTGGGTTTCTGATTAAGGACGAACACGCAGCACCCCTACACATCATAAGAACACCCCATCGAATGGAAAGAGAGGGCCTTTAAACCCTTCTTCGTTCTTATGACCGGACGGCCAAGAGGAACGCCTTAATCAGGAACATGCAATACTACAAAATAGTTTTAGATCTATATCATATATCTCATATACAAATTAGATCTAATCATGGCATATTTTGCATACATCTCATGTATCGAATCATGCATATTTTTCAGATCTAAATTATCTCATAATAATCTAAAAAATTAGATTTAAATTGATCTAATCAAAATAAATTCTAATCTAGACAATTATGTAGAACTATTCTACAACTAGTCTAGACATGCATCAATCATATCTCATATGATATTTAAAATTAAATAATTTTATTTGCTATTTTTTAGATGTTATTATAATACTTATAATATCAAAAAATAGTAAATAAAAAGATCTAAAATATGATTTAATCAGATTAAATCAAAAACATGCAAGACTATTCTATAGAACTATTCTATTTTAGAACTAGTCATGCATATCTTCTAATCTTAGATCCAAATCATTTAATTTTAATTTTTTCTGATTTTCAGATCTGATCACATCTCATGTGACATCTGAAATCACTTATTTTTTAATTAAAATAAATTTAAAATTAGATCTAAATATTTTTAGAACCATGGCTCTGATACCAGTTGAAGGAAAATCCTGATTTTCCGATCCAGGTTCGTTCAGATCTGATCAGATCAAGAGATATATTTCAAAAATTTTTCTCTTTGATCTATATCAGATCTAGGATATTTTAGATTTTAATTCTTATTATTTTAATAAATAAAATAAAATAAGAATAAATTAAATCAAATTTAATTTACCTGATTTGGGTAATCCTATTACCCGTTGATGATCCTGTATGCAGCGGAAGGTTCTGGATCTAGCCATGCAAGCGCTGGCCTCTATCGGTATCCACTCGAGCTGAATTCTGGAGATCCTCTTCTTCTCTATCACATCTCCAAAAATTAGATCTGGATCTGATCTGGAGGATCTTCAAAACTCCTTTTGAAGATCAGCAGCTGTCCTTTGCAGCAGTGCAGCCTTCTAGCTTTTGATCGCCTTTCTCTTGCCTGGATCGCACCAACCAAGGTCCAAAACTCCTTTTGGACATGGAGAGGAAGGGGAGAAGGTGGGTTTGGCATTGAGAAAGAGGGGAGAGGCAGCCTTGGGGTGTGGGAATTCTGATTCAATCATCTCATGTAATTTGAGTTGGGCACAGGGTCTTATTTATAGACTGACTGTGATCCAACTTCTCTTCTTCCCAACCAATCACAACCCTTTGTGAAATCAGATCTAAATCTGATTGGTGGGAATAGAGTCCCCTGGATTCCTCCTTAGAGGGCGCCTAAGACCAGTCAAAGTTGGTTCTTAGGAGAACTCTAATTGGAATCCAAAAACGAGATGGAGTCCTTGTCCAACAAGGACTCCTAGGCGCCTCCAACTTGGGCACACGCCTAGGGTGGCGTGCGCCCTCTTCCTTGCCAGGTTCTGGCAGGGGGACAGGCCCCCACCAGCTCTCCAATAGGTGCATGACATGTGGTCAAAAGTCAAAGTGTCAATGGTCAATGTTTGACCAGTCAAAGGTAGACTTTTGACCAAAGTCAAAGAACAAGAAATGGCAGGTGACCAAAAATGGCAGGTAATGTCTTACAAAATAAGACAACCTTTTCTGACTTGGACAACCTCCAGTCAAACCATATGAAGGCCTCTAATTGAGCTCAAACTCTTTGGCTCAGACAGGACAACTTATTTATGATAGTAAAAGAAGAACGTTAGGTTCAATCGAGTGCTAGCACGATTTTCCTTGAACCTAATTGAATCTCATTCAGATCAATTGAACTAGATCAGTTCAATTGATGATCACCAGATTCAAACCCTTGTTTGTGTGACCCAGTTAGGTTCAGTTCTATATGGTAATGGGATATGTCATGATCTCTATCATCGACATCATCGAAACTCCTTTTGATGGATCAGAACTCTTCTGATTCGAACAGTTAGAATGATTCGATCATCTAAATCATTCTAATTGCTCCCAAAATCCACCAGTGACACCTAGCAGTATATGGTGGCAACCCATCAGAGCTGAATGCGAACCTCTTGGTGCAGCTATCTGTGTGATTAAGTTCTTCTATCTTGAGTCCCGATCAGATTAGGGTTAAGGTAAACTCGTCAAACCCTAGTCTCTATCATATGATGTAATCATTCGATTTGAGTCCGATGTGAAAATCTAAATAGAAACTCTTTCTATTATTTCACTCTACCATGGCCATGGGATTTCAGGACTTGATTCTCATGATCATCATAGGGCTGCTCCTCTACCACCGAGGTAGATAGATTCCATCTTGATGCCATCCAGTTCCTACAATGAACATGCTATAGCCAATCATACACCTCAGGGTTCCATATGGCTAGGAGACCGAGTAATGGTGTAGTCAAACTATAACACCCTCAAGGTGAACTGTCGATGCACCTCAGGTCAAAGAACCAGACACACTACTGCAGCATCGAGTCAGTCATTGACGAGAAGGTAGACTCCCTAATGACTACTCGAGGTGGTCATGCTCAGTGCCCTCGTTCTCTAACGAGTACCTGTACTCTCGCTCCGGTGTCTCCACACCATAGACTCAAGACTCATCTACTAAAGAGAAGTGATTGTACACCAACCTTTCGGATCAATCACCATCCTCGTGATGATCCTATGGTCGGGAGCAATTTATGAGTTAATAATGATTATTCATGTCTTAAATTTTCAACTCTTGAAAATATGAATTATCATTACCATTAACTCAAAGGATGTATCACAGACACTAAATACACATATGTGATAGAAAATAACCCATTTTATTCATATTAGTCAAAATTATAATTTTGCCCCTAGAAGTGTATTACAAGTGTCAGCCAATTCTGTCTTCTAGGGCACATATATCTAACACTTTTTACAAAAATCAAGAGGCATGTAATGAAATATCAATGAAGTTATTTAAGCAAGATCACAATAATTTACCTCCAGAATTAAAACCGCCTTTTATCACCATTCCAGAATCCATTGAATCAAACTTAACTCCTAATACAAAAACTCATTTCACGAGCATTTTAGAAGAACAAATAGGAGAAATTCTTAATAAACATGGATCTGAGAATGGGATCACAAATTATATCCCTAAAATTAATAATGATTATATCAATAATGGGATTATAGATCAACTTTCTGAGATTGGCAATCCAAAACCATTGGAATTTGTCAATCTAATATTTGACACAAGATAGTAAGCTGCATTGTGTCTAGCTGAAGATGATAAACTTAGCGCTTATTGCGAGACAACCCAATATTTAGTTTTTATCTAATTTATCTTTTTAGTTTATTTTATTTTTAGGATAAATTGAATAAGTTGGAGGGAGAGCCCAAATTTTCAAAGACATGTGCTGGACTAAAAATATAGTCAGGTGTATTCTTTTATGTTCTTTATTACACCCTTTATTTTTTTCTTCTCCATTAAGGATAATGTCGATTAAGTTGGAGGGGAGAAAAATAAAAATTTTAAAATTTTAAGTCCTTAAAAAAGATAGTATTTAGTATTTAGACACCTGATTATGCTTAAGAATCGAATCAAACTAAGCATTTTTTTAAAAAAAATTGATACATAGATTAGAGAATCTGTGAGATATTGAGAAGTCAAGTATTAAGAAAATTCAATAAAGTGTTAAGTCTAGAATATAAAAAGTTTTTTCTTGGAGTATTTCTAATTATTTCTACTAGCATCAAAGAAAAGTCTACTTTTTATAGGCTTGTGTAGGGTAACTATACATTTCTTCATATAAAAAATTTATTTTAATAGTTTTCAAGTACTTTTCACTAAGTAACCAGGTCTCTTTGCCTAAGCAAGCATTGAATTTCGCATCAAAAGATGGGATGGGCAAAGAAGCTCATTGTCAAGCTAGTCTTAACTTGTAGCTTATTTGATTCGAGCTAGTAAGCCTGAGGGGTATTCTATGCCTAATGCCCTAAAGCCAACTAGTTTGAGAGTCATTGGCCCAAGACTCACTACATGGATCAAATAGAAAGCTTATGGGGTTAAGACACTCAATAGTGATATAACGTTAAAAAAAAAAAAAAAAAAAAAAAAAAACATTGGTTTCCCATCGAGTAATCAGATCCCATTGCCTAAGTAAGCAATGATATTCGCATCAAAAAGTGAGCAATGTAAAAATAAAAATCAATAAATGAAGGACGGAAGTAGCAATACACTTGTCTATATGAATATTTAGACAAATCAGAGATAAAGGTGAGATAATTTTGAAAAAGTTTAGAAATATTTAATGTTCTTTACTTAATTTTTTTTATTGATAAGTATTAATATCCCAATGATATATCTCACTTAAACTCTACTGAATATCAATGATCATTTTGAAAATTGCTTAGATAAAATTCGAAACTCTAAAGTTAAAAGGTATTTAAAACTAAATTCTTTCTTTACTCGAGGACGAGCAAAGCTTAAGTTGGAGGGTGTGATAAGTATCATAAATTTACCTATAAAAGCATCAATTTATCAATTAATTTATACATATTTTTAAAAATTAATAATTAATTGATACATATTTTTCAAAAATTAATATTTTTATTAATTAAAAAAAATAAAAAAAATAATAAAAATTAAAAAATAATTTTTTTAATTAATAGAAAGAGCTCATTTTTTTGATCATAATGAAATAAGTTTCAAGCAAAATAGAGCTAAAACAGAAAAGATATGAATTTCTAAAGAAATAAAATAAATAAAAATTAAATAAAAAAAATAGCTCAGTCGGCTCTACAAGCCAAGCCACCAAGCCAAGCCAAACTGTCAAAGCCGACTCAGCCGTAGAAGCCACTAGCCGATCCACGATCCAGGCATGGACCGCCAGCTCAGTAGAAACTGGCAAATCGAGGCACGACACATGGCGGACCTAGACCCTTAAAGGGTCTATAAAAATTTATCATAGCTCATAGGGTATTTTGGTCTTTTCACTCAGTGACAAGAGCACTAATTGGTTATGGTGTGCGGTGTGGTCGGTTCACATGGTCCATGAAAATAGTAATTGTGCGATCGGATGGCTATGGTTGATTGTGGTCAAGATCAGATGGCGGTGGTTATTTTCGAGTTTGATTCAAATTCTATCAGCGATCTGGCATGATCCGATGGCCAGAAAACCAACTGATGAAGATCCAATGTTTCAGAATACTCTTGGCAGTGATCAAAACTCCCGATGCATGATTTGCAGCCAGATTTCCTCCATCAACGTGCGATCGGATGGCCAGAATTTAATCCGACCTGATCTAGGCCGATACGCATCCAATTTTGATGATTTTTGGACCGTTGGATTTCTATTGAATGGATAGATTTCACCAAACTTGTCAAATTTATATCAGAGCTATTTTAATCCAAATTTTACTCAAATTTCTTTAAATTTTGATGACTACAAAGGCTATTAGTCCCACATTGCCTCCAGAAAAAATATCCAACCCTCCTAGCTCTATAAAAAGGACCCCAGGCCTCTAGAAATGAACATCTCCAGTCAAGGTGAAGCCTTGGTATAGGGTGAAGCTAGGCTATAGGTTAATGACTGCTTCAAAGCAATTGGTGCTGAGAAGAAGAGCGGGACTTCTACACCATCTTTCCACCAATGTCGATCCAAGATCAGAGATCAGCCTATTTTATTTTTTTTTATTTTATTTATTTAAATTATAAAATTTTTAATGTAATATTTATTTTTATGCTCTTTAATTTTATTTTTTTATTTTTATTATAATTTAATTTTTATACTTTAAATTATTACTTTTTATTTTATTGCAAGTAGATGCTAAGATCTAACTAGTAGATCTTAGTACCAAATTTAAATTTCTGCATCTTTTAATTTTTACTTTTTATTTTTTGACTTCACTTTTAATCCCAAAACTCTTCTCTTTTTTTTTTTTTATAAAATCAAAGATTTCAAATCTAAAAACACTACCTTCCTTATGGATTCGATCCGACTAACTGCTATCTACGTATTTTTAATTATTTTAAAAAGTCAGATTAAACTGATAAATATGGTGTCTTAACGACAACATCACATTCCTATCATACGCCATATTTTAATTAATAATGAAAGTTCTACTGATGTCTTATTTTATGATGCTTTTTCAAAAATATCTGTACCGATGATAGGATGGGCCCAATGAATTCTCCATTGGTAGCATTCACAGGTGATGACGTGCTAGTAGAAGGGTTAATAATGTTTCCTATGGTGGTCGATCGATATCCAAAGCAATCTACGGTATAAGTTGATTTTTTGGTAGTTAAAGCCCTTTCTACCTATAATGCGATCCTTGGCTGACCTGGTTTGAATGCACTTTGGACTGTAGTTTCTACTTACTATCTAAAGATGAAGTTTCCAATTAGGCATGGAGTTGGGAGATCAGAGGAGACCAAGCGCTAGCTCGACACTGCTATAGTATTGCTTTACAGGGAGGAAGACAAGCAGACCTTTATTCAGTGGATGGACTTGATGCCCGTGATGATTTATCTGAAGAAGGAAGAGAACCCATCGATGACCTCATGGAGATCCCTCTGAATGATGGGAGTAAAGAAATATGATGAAGATTGGCTCGTGCCTAAAAGGAGAAGTCAGAAAGCAGCTCATAGCCTTCATGCAAAGAAACTCTGATGTCTTCGCTTGGGTGCCTGCAGACATGCCCAAAATCGATGCAGAAGTTATAGGGCATCACTTGGGCATAGATCTTAAGTGCCGATCAATGAAGCAGAAGAAATGCAGTTTTGCACTGGAAAGATAGAAGACGATAATGGATGAAGTTGACAAACTTCTAAAGGTGGGATTTATCCGAGAAGTGCTTTATCCTGACTGGATCTTAAATGTTATCTTGATTAAAAAAGCAAATGGTAAGTGAAGAATGTGCATAGACTTCATGGATTTAAATACATCCTGTCTAAAAGATAGCTATCCACTATCCAGAGTAGACTAACTAGTGGATGCAACTTTAGACCATGAGCTCCTCATTTACGTGGATGCCTTCTACAATTATTATCAAATCCAGATGGCACTTGAGGATAAGAAAAAAATTGCTTTTATTACTGACTGTGGTTTTTATTATTACAGGATCATGCTCTTCGGGCTTAAAAATATAGGTACAACATACTAGCACTTAATCAATAAAATCTTTGAGGAGTAGATCAACCGCAACATGAAAGTCTATGTGGATGATATATTGGTCAAAAGACGATCTTCATCAAATCATATTTTCGACCTTGGAGAAACCTTTGGTACCCTTTAGAAGTTCAAGATGAAGTTCAACCCTACACAATACGCTTTCGAAGTAACCTCGGAGATGTTCTTAGGATTCATGGTGTCCAGTCGCGGCATCGAGGCCAACCTAAAGAAGAGCAAAGTCATTCAGAAAATGACTCTCCCAAAAATAATAAAAGAAGTCCAATACCTTACAGACAAGATGGCAACTCTGAATCACTTCGTATCAAGATCGACGGAGCACTGCATGCCCTTCTTTCAAGTACTTAATCAGTCTAAGAACTTCAGCTGGATCCCCGATTATGAGCAAGCTCTCGAAGAACTGAAGAACTACCTCAATTCACCCCTACCGCTTGCCAAACCTGAACCAGAGGAAGAATTATTCCTATATCTTGCCATGTCTCCTATAGATATTGGAGCAATATTGGTTAGAAAAGATGCAAAAATTCAAAAGCCGATCTACTGCATAAGCAGAATCCTGAGGGATGCAAAAATAAAGTATACCAAATTAGAAAAACTAACTTATGTCTTGTTGATTACAGCCAAAAAATTTCGACCTTATTTTTAGGGATGCACTATTACTCTCTTTACTAATCAATCCATTAAGGCAGTTCTTCACCAACCTGATGCCTCAAGCAGGATAGCAAATTAGGCGATTGAGTTGACGAAATTCGACATCTACTTTAAACCTCAACCATTCATTAAAGCTCAAATGCTAGTCGATTTCATAGTAGAATGCACTATTCCGAAGGAGACCGAACCAGAGCATTAAGAAGCCTTCATCCCTAGTTCCTTAAAAGAAAAGGCCGATCTTCCTAAAGAGTTTTGGGCACTGTATGTGGATGGTTCATCAATGCTTTCGATGTAGGTGCGGGCCTGATTCGCATCAATCTGGAAGGAGTTATGGTGGAGTACGCATTGCACTTTGACTTTCCTGCTACTAACAATGGAGTAGAATATGAAGCCTTATTTGTAGGACTAAGGATAGCAAAGGAGCTAGAAGTGCAATATTTGAAGGCCTACAGTGACTCACAGCTGGTAGTGGGATAGGTTAATAAGTCCTTTGAAGCCCAGGAGGAAGGTATGAAAAAATACTTGAAAAAGATGAAAAGTTTAAGTTAGGCCTTTGACAACTTCAACATTCACTAGATCTCTAGAGTGGAAAATACCAGGGCCGACCTCCTCTCAAAACTGGCCACCTTAGTCCCAAATGAGCTACCAAAAGAAGTTTTTTTTTGAGATCCTGCAACGCCTAAGCTCGAAAAAGCCCTAGGAGATAATGCAAGTTGATCGTGAGCCCAGCTGGATTGATACATTGATAGCATATCTCAAGGAAGAGATTCTCCCCAAAGATCGCAAAGAAGCTTAGATGTTAAGAAATCATTCTTCTCACTCTATTCTGCATGAAGGCAAGCTATATAAGAGGTCATACTCCTTACCACTCCTCAAGTGTCTCCGACTTTCATAAGCTAGTTATGCCTTGAGGGAAGTTCATGAGGGGATTTGTGAAAATCATCTAAGAGTGAGATCCCTATCATACAAGTTGCTTCGCCAAGGATACTATTGGCTGACAATGCATCAGGATGTGGTGGATTATGTGAGAAGGTATGATAGATGTCAAAGAAATGCCAATATCTAGAGATAGTCGACTTCGTAGCTCACATCATTAAATGCCTCCTGATCATTTGCACAATGGAGGATGGACATACTCGGACCTTTTTTCATGGCATCTGGATAGCGAAAGTTCATATTGGTGGTAGTGGATTATTTCACTAAGTAGATCGAGGCTGAACCTTTGGCAAAAACCACTGAAGTAAAAGTGTAGGACTTCATCTGGCAGTCAATTATTTGTAGGTCTGGTCTACCATAGATGCTAATCACTGATAATGGGCATCAATTTATGGGTGCAAAGTTTGCTGAGTTCTGTGAAGGCCTGAATATATCTCACCACTTCACATCAGTGGCTCATCCGTAAGTGAATGATGAGGCGGAGGTGACTAATAGAACCTTGCTTCAAGGGATAAAGACCAAGTTGGAAAGAGCAAAGAAGACCTGGGTGGATGAACTCTATCATGTGCTATGGGCTTACTGAACCATCTAAAGATTGCCTACTAGAGAAACACCCTTGGTGCTGGCCTTCGGGATAGAGGCGGTTATCCCAATCGAACTTGAACTCTCCTCAGCACGAGCAGAGGTCTTCAATCAATAAGAGAACTCATGGGACCTCTGAGCTAACCTTGATATGCTAGAAGAAAGGAGAGAGAAAGCCCAAATCT
Organism: Cocos nucifera; assembly: GCA_006176705.1. Taxonomy (NCBI): domain Eukaryota; kingdom Viridiplantae; phylum Streptophyta; class Magnoliopsida; order Arecales; family Arecaceae; genus Cocos; species Cocos nucifera. Next base: position 56,108 of record QRFJ01002233.1, on the reverse strand, counting down.
GAATGGTAGCTTACAGGCAAAAGATAGCCAGCTACTATAATTCGAGGGTCAGAAGCAAAACCTTCAAAATAGGACATCTCGTACTTCGGTGAGTGGACATTTCGCAGTCTCAAGATTAGAGATAGCTCATCCCAAACTAGAAAGGTCCTTACAAGGTGGTGGAAATCGTCTGACTAGGATCATATTATCTAAAGGATCTTGGAGGAAATATACTCCCACGGTCTTGAAATTCGAAAAATCTACGAATATACTATCAGTGATTCAACTTCAATAAAATCCTTTAATTTTGATATTTTTATTTTCTAGCATAAAATCATGCGATGATAGGAAATAACTCGACTGAACTTCATCAATAAATAAAGTAGAAGACCTCCAATTATTTAAGATAGGAGGAAGGGAGAGGCCCTTAGAACAGCTCTTTTATGCCCCTATACCTTTGCTACGGGCAGGAGGAGGACCTCGCCCTAACAAAGGAAAGCCAACCCCATTAGGAACAGGAGGAGAACATCATCCTAATAGGAGATAAAAAAGGCCAACCATGTCAGAAATAAGAGGAGGACCTCATCATGACATTGGTGATGAAGACCTTCGATTATTTAAGACAGGAGGAGGGGAGAGGCCCTTGTAACAATTTTTTTGTACTCCTATACCTTTGTTAGGGATAGGAGGAGGACCTCGCCATAATAAAGGAAGGCCAACCCCATCAGGAATAGGAGGAGAACCTTGTCTTAATAGGATGACAAAAAAGACCAACCATATCAAAAATAAGAGGACCTCTTCTTGACATGGATGATTAAGACCTTCGATTATTTAAGACAGGAGGAGGAGAGTGGTCCTTGCAACGATCCTATTATGCTCCTATACCATTATTAGGGACAGAAGGAGGACCTCATCCTAACAAAGAAAGATCGATCCCATCAAAAATAGGAGAAGAATCTCATCCTCATAGGAGGACAAAAAGGGCCAATCATGTCAGGAATAGGAGGAGGATCTCATCCTGACAAGGCTTACAAAGACCTCCGATTATTTAAGATAGGAGGAGGGAAGAGGCCCTTACAACAGCCCTTTTATACTCCCATACCCTTGTTAACGATAGGAGGAGGATTTTGTCCTAACAAAGGAAGGCCAACCCCGTCAGCAATAGGAGGAGAACCTCATCCTGATAGGAGGAGAAAAAGAGTCAATCATGTTAGGAACAGGGTGAGGATCTCGTCCTGACATGGGTCATGAAGACCTCAGATTATAAAAGATAGGAGGAGGGGAGATGTCCTTACAATGACCCTTTTGTGCCCCTATACATTTATTAGGAATAGGAGGAGGACCTCATCCTAAAAAAAGAAGACCAACCCCATTAGGAATAGTAGGAAAACATCATCCTGATAGAGGGACAAAAATGACCAACCATGTTAGAAATAGTAGGAGGACCTTATCCTGACACGGATGATGAAGACCATCAGTTATTTAAAATAGGTGGAAAGAGGCCCTTGCAACGGTCCTTTTATGCACCTATACCTTTGTTAGGGATAGGATGAGGACCTCATCCTAACAAAGGAAGGCAAATTCCATCAGAAATAGTAGATAAACCTCATCCTGACAAGGAGACAAAAAGGACCAACCATATCAGGAACAGAAGGAGGACCTCGTTCTGAGATGGATGATGAAGATCTCTGATTATTTAAGATAGAAAGAGGAGAGAGGCCCTTGCAACAACCCTTTTATGTCCCTATACCTTTATTAGGATAGGAGGAGGATCTCGTCCTAACAAAGGAAGGCCAACTCTATCGAGAACAGAAGGAGAACCACATCTTGATAAGGAGACAAAAAAGGCCAATCATGTTAGAAATAGGAGGAGGACCTCATCCTGACACAGGTGATGAAGAACTCTGATTATATAAGATAGGAGGAGGGGAGAGGTCCTTACACGACCCTTTTATGCCCCTATATCTTTGTTAGGGATAGGAGGAGGACCTCGTCCTAATAAAGAAAATCCAACCTCATCAGGAATAGGAAGAAGACCTCTTCTTGATAGGAGGATAGAAAAGGCCAACCATGTGAGGAACAGGAGGAGGACCTCATCCTAACACGAGTGATGAAAACATCTGGTTATTTAAGACAAGAGAAGGGGAGAGGCCCTTGTAACGATCTTTTTATATTGCTATAACTTTTTTAGGGATAGGAGGAGAACCTCGCCCTAACAATGCAAGACTAATCCCGTCAGAAATAGTAGGAGAACCTCATTTTGATAGGGAGACAAAAAAGGCCAACCATGTTTGGAACAGGAGGAGAACCTCATCCTGACACGGATGATGAAGACCTCAGGTTATTTAAGACAGTAGGAGGAGAGAGGCCCTTGTAATGATCTTTTTATGCTCCTATATTTTTGTTAGGGATAGGAGGAGGACCTCATCCTAACATAGGAAGGCTAACCCCATCAGAAATAGGAGGAGAACCTCATCTTGACAGGGAGATAAAAAAGGCCAATCATGTTAGGAATAGGAGGACAACATCCTAATAAGGGTAATGAAGACCTTCAGTTGTTTAAGATAGGAGGAGGAAAGAGGCTCTTGCAATGACCCTTTTATATCCTTATACCTTTATTAGGGACAGGAGGAGGACCTCATCCTAACAGAAAAAGATTAATCCCATCAAAAATAGGAGGAGTACCTCATCCTGACAAGGGGACAAAAAAGGCTAACCATGTCAGGAATAGAAAAAGGACCTCATCCTGACATGGGTGATGAAGATCTCTGGTTATTTAAGATAGGAGGGAAGAGGCCCTTACAATGGTCCTTTTGTGCCTCTATACCTTTGTTAGGGATAAGAGGAGGCCCTCGGCCTAATAAAGGAAGATCAATCCCATCAGAAAGAGAAGGAGAATCTCGTCCTGATAGGAGGACAAAAAAGGCTAACCATATCAAGAGTAGGAGGAAGACCTCATTATAACGTTGGTGATGAAGACCTCTCAATATTTAAGATAGGAGGAGGAGAGAGGCCCTTGCAATGGCCATTTTGTGCTCCTATACCTTTGTTAGGGATAGGAGAAGGACCTCATCCTAACAAAGAAAGACAAATCCCATCAGGAATAGCAGGAGAACCTCGTCATGATCGGGGGACAAAAAAGACCAACCGTGTCAGGAACAGGAGGAGGACCTCATCCTAACATAGGTGATAAAGATCTTCTATTATTAATGATAGGAGGAAAGAGGCCCTTGCAATGACCCTTTTGTGCTCCTATATTTTTGTTAGAGATAGGAGGAGGACCTCTCCCTAACAATGGAAAGCCAACCCCATCAAGCATAAAAGAAGAACCTCATCTTGATAAGGGGATAAAAATGGCCAATCATGTCAGAAACAATAGGAAGACCTTGTCCTGATATGGTGATGAAGATCTTCGATTATTTAAGATAGAAGGAGGGGAGAGGCTCTTATAACGAACCATCTATGCCCTTATACCTTTATCAGGGACTGGAGGAGGACCTCGTCCTAACAAAGGAAAGCCAACCATGCTAGGAATGGGAGGAGAACCTTGTCCTGATGTGCAAGAAGACCTTTGGTTTTGAAAAACAAGAGAAAACTAAAGGAAATGAAGAGGTAAGCGAACATTGAACATAAGTAGAACAAAAGGATGATTGAAGAAAGTATAGCTTCATTAGAGAAAAAGATTATTACAAGGCAAGGATCTATAAGACCGATTGCAACAAAAAAAAGAAGAAAATGAAAGTTCTAAGAAGGATCAGATTTTTCAAACTTCAGACTGCAATCCATCACCAAAGTTGCTTTAGGCTGACAATCTCCTCCTCAAGCTCTTTTCTCCTCATCAAGTTATCGTGAAACATCCTTTCAGTCCTTCGGTAGTTTTCTTCTAACACTCGCAGTCTCTACCTCAGAACCTCTAATTCAACTTTAGTATTCTTGATAGCCTACTGCTCACAAATTAACTGAAGCTTTAGTCGTTGGTCTTTGGCCTTCTCCACCCCGACTGACTCTGAGAGTTCACCCACGATCCTCTTTAGAGAGGCGATCACCTCCGACTCTCTACTAGTGCTGGACTGATAACTATCGACAAGCTACTGTTGAAGCTTGGCCACCTTGCTGTTAGTGGCACAGAGCTTCTACTCCAGTGAGGATATTCTCACACACCGGTCCAACCAGTAGGTCTTATAGGCAAGTTTGGCATCATGCAGTTGCTTCTAGAGGACAGAAAACCTCTATGATCAGTTCCATTCATATCGAGCCTTGTTTGAAGAACATGACGAACTCTCCTCCAATAGGTGAATTTTGTCTTTCAACACCTTGAGCTTGATTTTGAGGGAGCTGACCTTCGCAGTTAATGCCCAATACTTATCACTGGTGCTTTTTCTAATCTTAGCCAACTCCCTCTCGAAGTTGTCCTTTCTGATGTTGAAGCTCACGGAGTCTTTCATGTGCAGCTTGCGAAGTTGAGTGACTTCAATCATCACCTTGGAAGCATTTTTTCTAGACCTTTTGAGCTCGTCTTCCACTTTCTTCAATTTCTTCTTCAGATGATGGATTTTCCTCTTCAAATCCTTTACTACAGGCCTTAGAAGGATACCCTTGATTGGTGGTTCAATGCTTGTTTGGGATGATTGACCTTGACTTTGGTCACTAGAGGGATTTTGAATAACATTCACCATAACACAAGTATAAAAAGAACAAAACTCACTTTCATTTCTCAAAATATTTTAATATACATTATAAAGAAAAAAATATCATTATTTAAGATCTTAGACCTCAAGAGGAACAACGGTGGATGAGGTCGGGGCACTTTTCGCCATCTTCAGCTCTGGTGCAGATTCAGGCACGTCGGCGATGGGTTCGAAAGGCTCGGGGATGACTTCGGTGGGTGAGAGGTCAGTCGCAGCAATGGATGGCCCTTCCTCTTCATGAAGGACCTCCCTATATAAAAAGTCAAGATCTTGTTCGGGGAACTTAGCAGCCACTCGATCTTTGCAAAGTTCGTACTCCTTTTGAAAGGCTTCCTAGACGAAGGCCATGTTTAGATCCCTCATTTCAGAAGAGACCTTGAACTCCTCCATAGCCTGGATCTTTGCCTCTAGGATCTGCTTCAAGGCTTGATCCTTCAACTCAGCAATCCTAGCCTCGGCCTTCTTCCTCCTCTCCTCCTCTAGGGCCAGAGCAGCCTGTAGCTTCGTCGAGGTGATCTCCTCTATTCTAAGCTTCTCTTGCAAACCCTCAACTTTGACCATCTTCTCCTTCGAGAGATGGTCAGCCTCGGTGGCCACCTCTTGAAGACAATTGACTTCAGCTTGGAGATCTTCCTGAGCCTTCAGTGCCTCTAACCTCAATCAATTTACCATTTTGATGTGTGCAAGTATTTGGTGACCCGACTGCAGTAAATAGACTATGTTATGCATAATAAAAAAAGGAAAGAAAAAAAGAAATCGATAGGATGATTTTCTTGAGGAAGGTCCCGAGGGAATCCCAGATAAGCTATGTATGGTCAAGGTAGGCCATCTGGTCCACCACCTCGGGTAGGGCAAACTTATCAGTTAGATCCTGGACAAGGTCTGGATCACTGAAGAGATCTTCTCTTGGACTGTCGCCATCATCGTTGGACCCGCTCGGGTGCGCCCTATGATGCTCCTTCATGATGACACCTTTTTCCTTCTTCCTCTCCCCCTCTTCCCTTCTAGCAGGATGCTATGAAGCTTGTTCCTCGACTAGAGGACTCATGGATGATGCAAGCATAGAGCCTTCGATAGCGATGCCAACCCTAGCTATGGGGGCGACCTCGACGATAGCAGCAACCTCAGTGGCAGTGGCAACGTTGATAGGTGCAGAGAAGCTAAGGGCATTCACCCTGGCTTTCTTCGTGGTTGGCTCGTTGGGCATAGTACCTTTTCTTTCGGAAGCCTGGAGCCTCTTTGAAAGCATTTCTATGGCCTTGGCATCCATCTCTGCCATAAAAAAAGTGTCGTTAGAAAAGAAAGATGAAAAGAAGGAAAAAAGAGACTGTTCACCGGCTTCGGTAATGTACCTACTGAATTTAGAGGACTAAGATCGAGGTTGAATAGGATTTGCTCTTTTATTAGCTCAGATATTAGGGGAGTTCGGTAACCCTCGATTGTGGTTACTGACTCTTGATCCACTTTCTCTAACCCTGGGGCTCGACGGATGGAGTCCCTTAGGTATCCCCAGAGTGGGAGTCCTAAGTGCAGGGTTAGGCAAGAAACGACAATAATTTTTTTCTTTCAATTATGGATGGAAGAAGGGGCACCCTTAAGCAACCCCTTCTTATCAGACTAGAAGAAAATGTACCACCAGTCCTTGGCAGTAGGATGATGCTTAATGATGAAGAAGGTTTGGAAAAGAGAAACCAAATGCTGAACCCGATGGATATGTAGAGAGCAAGAAATCCTATGATAAACCTAAAAAAAGTCAAAACTACCGAGGCTAGGGAGATGCTTAAAAAGCGAGAAAGGACTACAACGAAGTCAAAATGGGGAAGCCATAATCTAGCAAAGAAGGCCTCTAGGTACAAGCAAAACTGACCTGGAGAAGGAGCACAAGCCCAATCATTTGAACCAGGAAGTTCCAGCTCGTACTCAATAGGCACCCCGTATTGAATCCTAACTAATGATAGGTCCTCGATGGTCAAAGAACAAGGAATGGATCCGGTATAAAGTTTAGCAAAGGTACTACCCTAGGTCTAGTTTCCATCCTAACTTTAGGGTTATTGGGATTTGGGTCGATCAAACTTCCAAAACCATTGGATCAGGAAACCCCAGACCACATCTAGATCAAGCCAAATCAAATGAAATCCTTGAAAAAGAACTCAGATAAAGGGGTGGTGGAAGCCCAAAAATGAAGAACTACAGTGTTCACCCAGAAAAATTTGAAGAAACCCAAAGAACACAAGGAAACTAAAAGTCAAGAAGGTAGGGATGAAGCACTGACCTAGAAAAACATAGAAAGAAGATCGGAAGGATGGAATAGGATCGAAGAAAGATGCCGATGGCTAGAAAGCCTTCTATCAGTTCGCAATTTTAATTTTCAACTTCAAATTCTATTTTCAAATCCTTTTCTTTTTCTTTTAAAAAAATCAAAGATTTCAAATCTAAAAATACTACCTTCCCTGTAGATTTGACCCGACTCACTGCTATCTATATATTTTTAATTATTTTAAAAAGTTGGATTAAACTAATAAACACAATGTCTTAATGACAATATTGTGTTCCTATCACCAGCCGTGCTCCTTTCAGATGAACTTCTTCTGGATGATCTCTGCCAGTCGCACTCCTTTCAGATGACCTTCAACAGCTGCGCTCCTTCAAGACAAACTCCTTCCTGATGACCTCTTCTAGGCAAGCCCCTTTTGGACGAACTTCCTACGGTCGACCTCCTTTTGGTCAATCTCCTATAGCTGACCTTCTTCTAACCGACCTCCTTCTAGTTGCCCAAAAGGACCTTGTCATCCATATGAACTCGGCTACCGACTCAATGCGAATCAATATACATGCAAACAACCCCAAAAGAGCATGAACATCTCTAGAGCTATTGCAACTTGAAGCACCTCGCCATCAATGCCTATCCCACCCAAACCTCGACTATTAATCCCCAACATGCTGGTACATCATGACAACAGACACTACTGGCAAGTCGTGATAACGAACACTACCATCCATAATAAACTTCATGTGGCCTGAGCAGCCCACTATGAAATAGTTATGGCTGTCGCCATTAGTTTGTTATATGCTCCATCTATAAAAGAAACCCTCCAAATATGATTCTCCTAAGCTCTCTTCTCCTTCCTGTTACTCTGCTTCTACATTTTTCTAAGCACTTTATTCCAGTTGGTCAAAAAATTACCTTGAGCATCGGAGGGTCCTGTTGGAGCCATCAACCTCCGATTTGGATTTTAATTTGCAGGTCCCATCGGTGGCCTCACCTTTCCCACCCAGTCTTCTTTGGCATCCTCATAAATTTTTGCACCAATAGGAGACTTTTAATATGTAAACATTTTATGGAAGGATGTCAAAAACTAGTTTCATTTTAATATTTTGTAATCAAATAAATTTATAGATAATTAAACTTCTTTTAATTTAAGTTTCTAAACAGCAAAATTGATATAGAGAAGCTTAAATAATATACTGAATTTCAAAATAATTTCTATTCATATCATAACATGATACTTAGAGAAGAGCATATTAAACTTTTAAAATCTAAATATCCATCTCATTTCAAACATCGAAATCAATCATATTAAAATTATTTCAAGCAAATAAGCAATAGAATCAATCAGTCAAATAGGCATTGATGGTATGATGTAAGAAAAGTTTAGATTATACCAAGCATCATCATCCATTTTTATTCATTTCCAAAGTATCCATCCATAAAAATTTGCTTCTTTTACTTCATTGAATGCTTGGAGTACCTGCAAAAATCAGTTTCTAGTTTTAAGTACCCAAGCCATCTTGGATGCATTCAGGTTAGAGCACATGGTTCCTTTTGGAATCCAAATTTGTTTAATTAAAGTGTGGCTAATTCTTTTAGTGTTACAATCTAAAATTTTGTGTCCTACTATATTACATTTGAAACATATTAATAAATAATTTTTAGATGAAACTTTTCTAAACATATTCTTCATAAAATTTTATTTTCTTAAAGGATTATACCCAATTCCAGCTTTATTGAAAATAGCCTTTCGATTGTTTAATATTATTTGAAGCTTTTGAGATCCATAAGTGAACTTTTCTAGCATGGACTTCAAATTTTCAACCTCTTTTGTTAATTTTATATTTTCTTTCCAAAGAGATTTTTGTCTTTTTAGCAAATTCTCTTTTTCTTCAACTAAAGATTTTTTAGATTTATGAAACACATCTTTTTCTTTAGCTAAAGTATTCTTTTCTTTCAAAATATCTTCTTTTTCAATCAGTAGTTTACACTTTTCATCAACTAAAAAAAGATTTGATTTTTTTAATTCTTTATTTTTTAGTTATATTATTTTATATTCATTTATAAGATCATTGAAGGCTTGAAATAACTCATCAAAAATAAAATCGAAAGAATTTTCAAGGTTTACCTCATCGTCATTGGACATGAGGCCAGGAGTTGTAATTCTTTCTTCCTCTTTCTCATTTCTCTTTTCTTTACTTTGCTCCCTTTTTATCGATGCCTTCTTTTTCTTTTAATTTTTTTTATCTTTTTCTTTTCATCCTCATGAGCCATAAGACATAAGTTGGAGTGAGCTTTCTTCTCTTCAGGGGAGCTTGATTCTTCTTTTTGATTTTCTTTTTCGTAAGCCATTTTTAATTTCTTCCATATTTGATTCACTAAAATACATGAAGAAATTTTATCAAGAACATTTAAGTTCAAAGAGAAATAAAGCATATTCATGCCTTCGTATTTAGTTGGATTGTTTTTTATCAATAATCAATGCATTGTGTAAAGGGAAAATCCTGATTTTTTAGATTAGGTTCATTCAGATTTGATCGGATCAAGAGAGATATTTCAAAAATTTCTCACAAGCATCCATATCAGATCTAAGATATTTCAGATTTAATTTTATAGATATAATAAATAAAAATAAATTAAATTAAATCTAATTTAATTTATACCTTGATGTCGGTAATCCGATTACCCTTTGATGATCCTGCTGATTGCCAGAGGTTTTAGATCTAGCCACGCAAGCACCTGGCCTCTACCGGTATCCACTCAGACTCGACCTAGAGATCTTCTCCTTCTTTATCATCTTTCTAAAAATCAGATCTAGATCTGATTTGGAGGATTTTCAAAACTACTGCAGAAGATCGACAGTCATCTCTGCAGTAGTGCTGCCTTCTTCCTTTCTCGTTAGCCTTTTCTTGCCTGGATCGCACCAAACTCGAGTCCAACTTTCCTTGGGCGTGAGAGGAGAGAGAGGATTAGAAGATGGCATGAAGAAGGGAGAGGGGCAGCCTTGGAGCATGGGCTAAGAGAAACTCTATTTAAGTAGGGTGCAGACAGGATTTATTTATAGACCTTGCTGCGCTATGCAGTGCCACATCATCCCGGCCAATCACATTGCTTCATGCAATTAGATCTAAATTTGATTGGTGGAATGAAATCACCTGATCTAATCAGATGAAAGCCCCATAAATTCATCCTTAGATGGTGCCTAAGACTGGTCAAAGTGTATAGCCAAGGGCCACCTAAGTGGAAACCCAGAAACAACCGAAAGTCCCATCCGCATGGGACTCCAGGCATCCCTATCCATGGGCGCACGCCATCCTAGGCATGCACCCCCTCCTTTCCAAATTTTAGTAAAGGGACAAGCCCATATCTGCTCTCCAATAAGTGCATGACACATGGGCATATGTCCAAGAATCAAAGGATAACGTTTGACCAGAGTCAAAGGACAAGAATTAGCAGGTGACGAAAAATAGCAGGTGTTGTATCAAATTTATCTCATAAATTAAGACAATCCTTTTCTAATCTGGACAAGCTCTAGTCAGACCAAGTAAAGGTACCTGGGTGAGCACAAACTCATTTGGCTCAGTCAAGACAACTTTTAATGATAATAAAAAGAGAATGTTAGGTTCAATCGTGTGCTAGCATGATTTCCATGAACCTAATTAAATCTAATTCAAATCAATTGAACTGGGTTAGTTCAATTGATGATATCCAAATCTAAACCCTTGTTTGTGTGATCCAATTAGATTCAGTTCTGTATGGTAATGGGATATGTCATGATCTCATCATCGACATCATCGAATCTCCTTTCAATGGATCAGAACTCTTCTGATTTAGACAACTGGAATGATCGATCATCCAAATCATTCTAATTGCTCCCAAAATCCACCAATGACACCTAGCAGTATATGGTGGCAACCCATCAAAATTGTAAATGAACCTCTCGGTGCAGCTATTTGTGTGATTAAGTTCTTCTATCTTGAGCCCTGATCAGATTAGGGTTAAGGTGAACTCGTCAAACCCTAAATTCTATCATATGATTTAATCATTCAATTCAAGTCCGATGTGAAAACCTTAATAAAAACTGTTTCGATTATTTCACTATCTACAATGGCCATGGGCTTATGGACTTGATTCTCATGATCATCATAGGACTGCTCCTTATCCACCGAGGTAGATAGATTCCTTCTTGGTGCAATCCAATTCCTTCAATGAACATGCTATAGCCAACATACACCTCAGAATTCCGAATGGCTAGGAGACCAAGTCATGGTGTAGTCAAGCTATAATATCCTCAAAGTGAATTGTTGATGCACCTTAGGTCAAAGAATCAGACACACCACTGCAGCTTTGAATCAGTCATTGACGAGAAGGTAGACTTTCTTATGATTGCTCGAGGTGGTCACGCTTGGTGCCCTCGTTCTCTAATGAGTACCTGTACTCTCACTTTGGTGTCTCTACACCATAGACTCAAGACTCATCTACTATGAAGAAGTTATTGTACACCAACCCTCTAGATCAATCACCATCCTCATGATGATCCTACGGTCAGGAGCATTTTATAAGTTAATAAATAAAAATTCATGTCTTAAATTTTCAACTCTTGAAAATATGAATTATTATTACCATAAACTCAAGGGATGTATCACAGACACTAAATACATATTTATGATAGAAAATAACCCATTTAATTATTTATTATCAAAATTATAATTTTGCCCTTAAAAGTGTATTATAAGTGTCAGCCAATTCTGGCTTCTAGGGCACACAAATCTATCAAACTCCCACTTGACCTAAAGCCAATTAGCTACAAATCTAAGTCCCATCTTCTCAAGGTGGGCTTCGATCTTCTGTTGGCCCAACAGCTTTATAAGCAAATCCACCACATTATCTATGGAGTTGACTCTCTTGACCTCGACGTATCCCTTCTCGAGGTAATCATGGATGAGGTGGTATCGCCGCTCGATGTGCTTAGATTTTTGGTGAGACCTCGGCTCCTTAGCAATGGCTATGGCGCCATTGTTGTCGCAATATAGAGGAATGGCATCTAATGGCATCACTTCGATCTCTACGATAAACTTCTTGTACCAAAATGCCTTCTTTGCAGCTTTTGATGCAGCGATGTATTCTACTTCCATAGTGGAATCTGCTATCACTATCTGCTTTGAACTTTTTCAACTGATAGCTCCACCATTGCACACAAATAGACTCTTAGATGTCAACTTTCGATCATCTACATCAGACATAAAATCTGAGTCTGTGTAACCCTGGACTTGGAGTTCTCCATTACCAAAGAGCAACAACATATCCTTAGTTCTTCCCAAGTACTTAAGGATACATTTCACAGAAGTCCAGTGTTCTTCATCTGGATTCGACTGATATCTGCTCGTGACACTCACAACATGGGCTATATCAGGTCGTGTACATAATATGGCATACATGAGGCTCCCGATTGCTGAAGCATAAGGGATCTTGCTCATGCATTTTATTTCCTAAGGTGTGCTAGGGCACATCTTCTTGGAAAGATGAATACCATGTCTGAAGGGTACCAAACTCCTCTTAGAGTTTTTCATGCTAAACCTTTTTAGCACTTTCTTTATGTATATTTTTTGTGAAAGTCCTAGCATCCTATTCGGTCTATCTCTATAGACCTTAATTCTCAGAATAAAGGATGCTTCTCCTAGGTCTTTCTTGGAAAATTCTTTAGATAACCACTTTTTTACTGTGGTCAACACGAGAATATCATTCCCAATATGGAGGATGTCTTCCATGTACAATACGAGGAAGACAACAGCGCTCCCACTGACCTTTTTGAAGACACATGGCTTCTCTTCATTTTTGATGAAATCAAATAATTTGTTCCAGATCCGAGATGCTTGCTTAAGTCCATATATGGACCTTTGCAGCTTGCACACCTTGTGATCATCATCACTAGATGTGAAACCTAGTGGCTGTTCCATAGAGATATTTTCTTCAAGATATCTATTTAAGAATATCGTTTTCTTGTTTATTTGCCATATTTCATAATCAAAATTGGCTACAACAGCAAGCAATGTGCGGATGGATTTAAGCATAGCTACTGATGAAAAGGTATCATGATAGTCAATGCCTTCGTATTGACTATAACCTTTTGCCACTAATCTAGCTTTGAATGTCTCCACATTTCCATCTGCACCAATCTTTCTCTTGTAGATCCATTTACGTCCAATAGGTACTATACCTTTTGGTGGATCTACCAAGGTCCAGACTTGGTTTGAGTACATCGAGTCAATTTCTGACTTCATTGCCTCTAACCATTTCTCGAAGTCGATATCTTATATTGCCTCATTATAGGTTTTGGGATCATCACCATGAACCCCATTATCTACGAGGAACATTTTCTCTACTTCATCTGAAATAGTACCTAAGTACCTTTCAAGGGGATGGAAAACCCTTTTCGATCTATGAGGTGGAGGAGGTAGTGAATAGATTGGCTTAATCTGATTTGGTTTCATTTGGTCCTTAGCTCGTTGCTCTTGTGAGACTTTCTCCTCGAGCTTGATCTGCTTTTCAATGCCGCTATCTTGGATAAACTATTTTTCAAGAAAGATGGCATGTCGACTCATAATCACATTATGATCTTCTAGAATGTAGAAATAATATCCTAATGACTCTTTAAGATATCCTATAAATCGAGCTCTGAAGGACCTAAAGTCTAACTTGTCTGCTTGTTGTTGTTTGACATGAGCCAGACAACCCTAAATTCTGAGATGACTCAGAATTGGTTTCTTACCATGCCATATCTCATACGGCATGGTAGGAATAGTTTTAGGAGGGACCCTATTCAGTAAGTATGTTGCAGTTAACAAACAGTATCTCCAAAGAAAATCATGGAGGTCTGTGAAGCTCATCATGGATCAAACCATATCTAATAGGGTCTGGTTCCTCCATTCTGAAATCCCATTGGGTGTTCCAGGTGGAGTCCATTGAGAGATTATTCCATTTTTCTTGAGATAGTCCAGAAATTTTTGACTAAGGTATTCACCTCCTCGATCTAGTCGAAGAATCTTAATGGATATTCCAATTTACTTTTCTACTTCATGTCTGAATTCTTTGAACTTTTCAAAAGCTTCAGACTTGTGTCTCATAAGATACACATATCCATACCTAGATAAATCATTGATAAAGATTATGAAGTAGACAAAGTTGCCTCCAGCCGGCACATCAAATGGGCCGCACACATCAGTATGTACTAGGGTATGAAGATCCATGGCCCTTTCCCCATGTCCTACAAAAGGGATCTTAGTCATTTTACCATGAAGATAAGATTCACAAATTGTATATGACTCGGAAGTCAATAAACTCAATAGTCCAATTTTCTCCAATTTGTTAATCCTATCTTCTGCTATATGACCTAGTGTTAGGTGCCATAGATACCTATCATTTGGACTATCCCTAGGTCATTTTATGGTATTCACATTTTGCTCGATATTAAAAATAAATACATCAACATGTTACTGATAAAGACCGTTAATAAGAAAACCACTTGCAATTTTGTTTCTTTCATAAAGAATGTTATAATGGTCCTTAAGAAAACTAATTACATAGCCTTCTAATGCAAGGCAAGAAATAGAAATCAAATTCCTGCTTACTGCAGGCACATAATTATAGTCTTTTAACACTAAGTCTAAACCAGATGGTAGTCGAAGAGGATATGTTTTCACAACCACGATAGCAACTCTTACTCCATTTTCGACGTGTAGGATCATCTCACCATCCCTCAGCCTCCTGCTATCCTCAAGATCCTTCATAGAAGTGCACGAGTGAACACTAGAACCAGAGTCAAGCATCCAACTGGATATAGAAGAAATCATAAGGTTAGACTCAATAACGAGCATACCTCCAGAAGGACCTGCCTTCTTCTTCTTTAGGGTGGCTAGGTAAGTAGGGCAGTTCCACTTCTAGTTATCGTCATTGTTGCAATGAAAATATTTTTCTTTGTCAGCGACCTTTTTCTTCAGCTCTCTGCCTTTTTCTTTTTTCCTCCTTCCACCTTCTGCTTTTTCACAGACTTCTTCTTCTTTCCAAAAGACTTTCTCTTAAAAGAAGTCCATTTCATAGCAAGCACTAAGCCTTTAGAATCTTTCATAGAAAGTTCAGCGATAACCAGCATGTTCATAAGTTCGGCCAAGGAATTTTGAAGTTTATGCATATGGTAGTTCGTGATGAATTGCCCATAGGCATCAATTAAAGATTGCAGAATTATGTCATTCTGTAGATCTAAGTCTAACTTCACTCCGAGCTTCTCAAGCTCTTCTAAATCCTTGATCATCATTAGACAATGATCTTGGACTGACTGTCCATCATGAATCTTAGCCTTGAAAAGTCGTTTAGTGACTTGATACTTGGTTGCGCGACTCTGTTCACCAAACATCTCCTGTAGGTGAGCCAACATTTGGCGAGTAGTCGTAATATCTTCATGTTGGCACTGAAGTTCATCAGATATCGAGCCTAACATTTAATATCTAGGCTTGTTATCTTCATCCATCCACTTATCCAGAGATGCTCTCTATTCAGCAGATGGATGAGCTAGTAAGATGGGAGGGTCCTGATCCAATACATGGGTTAACTTCTTAGAACCCAAAATGATTTTGAAGTTTCAGAGTCAATCCTTGTAATTTAGTCTGGTCAGTCCATGGGTGCTTAGAATTCATGCTAATGGATTAGATATAGAAATTTTTCTGTAGAGAGTCAAAGTTTCTAGTTAGATATTATAATTAAGACTTAACCAAATTATTTAGAAATTTTATTTTTAAACAAATTAGCTTTCACTATTTTCTCGGATCCCTATACTCCCTCTGTAGAGATGCAAAAATCTTCATGATTAATGAATTCTAGTGGGTGGTGTTGTCCCACCAGCTGACTCATCACCTCCTCTAACAGTGATTGGTGATGGGTTAGCCAATCAGTGAACAACTCTTGTTCAATGATTCTTCAATCATGATGCATCCAAACTTGGTCTCTAATTTATGAATCTCACCGTGCCCAGAATATTGATCCATTCCTTAGTTAAGTCAGACCCACCATTTGTGTAGATTGGATTCCTAATTGAGTCTCTCACCATATCCAAAATATTGAGCCCAATCCATCATTCAGCCCGTAGCATCCAATGCCTAATAGATATGGTTGCATCTTTCTGGTGCAACTGAACCACTATAACCAGTCGAGAACAATCAACCTCGGGAAGGGCCCACACATCTACAATGATGGAAGATCTTAGACTTAATCTTTTCTTAGGGAGATTTGATTTAGGTCTCATTAAACTAGACTTGACATAGTCATAACCATTATGACTAACCTAGTGGCATGGGTTAGCTCGGATTATTGACCACCTCAGATTAGAACTGAGCCAACAAACATGGCCAGGTAAGTGAGACTGGTGGAAGGGATATGCCACTAACTCGATAAGAATGCATTCGAGTCGAGTAGCTCCCAATTAAAAATCAGTCAATCGTATCTGCCAAACTTATCTTAGACACTAAATTATTGAGTCAGAACTAATCGGGTTAGCCTACAATCCAGACTCTAACCATTGAGCCTAATTAGGTCTTAGCTTGATCGATCACTCACGTGACTCGATCTTGATCCAGACTTAATCCTATTAGGCTGGTCAATTTAAGCAGTATTGATCCAATCTAACCAACTCTTGATTCAGTTTGATCAACCGCTTAGACCTAATTGAGCTATCCAAGCTCGAACCCAATATTATGAATATATCTTAGATCTAAAATTCTCAATTTTAAACCTAATTAATATTTTATAATCTTAATTCTTAATTAAGTTTAGGATTGACAAACAAAACATATAAATAAAATCCTAGGATTTCAAGATCTAGGGTTTTGCAGAAAGTAAGTTCTTGATTTCTAATTAAGGACGAACGCGCAGTACCCCTACATATCATAAGAACACTCCATCAAATAAGAGGAGAGGGCATTTAAACCCTACTTTATTCTTATGACTGGACGGCCAAGGGGAATGCCTTAATCAGAAATATAAATCTACAAAGCCAGTTAGATCTACATCATATATCTCATATACAAAATTTGATCTAACTTAATACATGTTTTGTATACATCTCATGTATCATATCATGCATGTTTTTTAGATCTAAATTATTTCATAATTATCTAAAAAATCAGATTTAAATTGATCACATCAAAATAAATTTTAATCTAGATAATTATGTAGAACTACTCTACAACTAGTCTAATCAAGCATACATCATATCGCATATGATCTTAAAAATTAAATATTTTTATTTTTTATTTTTTAGATATTATTATAATAATTATAATTATGAAAAAATAGAAAATAAATAGATCAAAATTCATAATTTAATCAAAGTAAATCATGATCATGCAAGACTATGTATAGAACTATTCTATTTTATAACTAGTCATGCATATTGAAGAACTTAGATTTATATTATTTAATTATAATTTTTTTTATTTCAGATCTAATCACATCTCATTTGGCATATAAAATCACCTAATTTTTAGATTGAAATAAATTAAAAATTAGTTCTAAATAATTTAGAGAACTTGACTCTCATACCAGTTGAAAGAAAAATCCTGATTTCTCGGATCAGGTTCATTCAGATCTGATCGGATCAAGAGAGATATTTCAAAAATTTCTCTCAAGTATCCATATCAAAATTGAGATATTTCAAATTTAATTTTATGAATCTAATAAATAAAAATAAATTAAATTAAATCTAATTTAATTTATACTTTGATATGGGTGATCCGATTACCCTTTAATGATCTTGTTGATTGCCTGAGGTTCTGGACCTAGCCACGTAAGTGCCTGGCCTCTACTGATATCCACTTAGACTAGATTTTGAGATCTTCTTCTTCTTTATCATCTCTCCAAAAATTAGATCTGGATTTGATTTGAAGGATCCTCAAAACTCATTCTAAAGATCAGCAGTCGTATCTGCAGTAGTGCCGCCTTCTTTCTTTCTCGTTAGCCTTTTCTTGCCTGGATCGCACCAGATTGGAGTCCAGCTTCCCTTGGACGTGAGAGGAGAGAGAGGTTCAGAAGATGGCATGGAGGATGGAGAGGGGCAGCCTTGGGGCATGGGCTAAGAGAAACTCTATTTAAGTAGGGCGCAGAAAGGATTTATTTATAGACCCTGCTGCGCCATGCAGTGCTACATCATCCCAACCAATCGCGTTGTTTTATGCAATCAGATCTAAATCTGATTGGTGGGATGATATTAGCTGATCCAATCTGTTGAGGGCCCCACAAATTCATTCTTAGATGGTGCCTAAGACTTGTCAAAATCTATAGCCAGGGGCCACCTAAGTAGAAACCTAGAAGCAACCTAGAGTCCCATCCGCATGGGACTCCAAGCATCCCTATCCATGCACGCACGCCATCCTTGGTGTGTGCCCCCTCCTTTCCAAATTTTAGTAAGGGGACAAGCCCCTATATGCTCTTCAATAAGTGCATGACACATGGGCAAATGTCCAAGAGTCAAAGGTCAACATTTGACCAATGTCAAAGGATAAGAATTAGTAGGTGACGAAAAATGGCAGGTGTTGTCTCAAATTTATCTCATAAATTAAGACAACCCTTTTCTAACCTAGACAAGCTCTAATCAGACCAAGTAAAGGTACCTGGATGAACACAAACTCATTTGGCTCAGTCGAGACAACTTTTAATGATAATAAAAGGAGAACGTTAGGTTCAATCATGTGCTAGCACGATTTTCTTGAAATTAATTGAATCTAATTCAAATCAATTGAACTTGATTAGTCCAATTGATGATATATAGATCTAAACCCTTGTTTGTGTGATCTAGTTAGATTCAGTTCTATATGGTAATGGGATATGTCATGATCTCCATCATCGACATCATTGAAACTTCTTTCGATGGATCAGAATTCTTTTGATTCAGACAACTAGAATGATCGATCATCTAAATCATTCTAATTGCTCTCAAAATCCACCAGTGACACCTAGCAATATATGGTGGCAACCCATCAAAATTGAAAATGAACCTCTCAATGCAGCTACTTGTGTGATTAAACTCTTCTATCTTAAGCTCCGATCAGATTAGGGTTAAGGTGAACTCATCAAACCATAATTTCTATCATATAATTTAATCATTCGATTCAAGTCCGATGTGAAAACCTTAATAGAAACTCTTTTTATTATTTTACTCTCTACCATGGCCATGGGCTTCTGGACTTGATTCTCATGATCATCATAGGGCTGCTCCTCATCCATCGAGGTAGATAGGTTCTCTCTTAGTGTAATTCAATTCCTACAATGAACATGCTATAGCCAACATACACCTCAGGGTTCTAAATGGCTAGGAGATCGAGTCATGGTGTAGTCAAACTATAATACCCTCATGGTGAACTGTTGATGCACCTTAGGTCAAAGAACCAAACACACCATTGCAGCTTCGAGTCAGTCATTGATGGGAAGGTAGACTTCCATATGATTGCTCGAGGTGGTCACGCTCAGTGCCCTCATTCTCTAACGAGTACCTATACTCTCGCTTCGATGTCTCTATACTGTAGACTCAAGACTCATATACTATAAAGAAGCGATTGTACACCAACCTTTCAGATCAATCACCATCTTCATGATAATCCTACGGTCAGAAGCATTTTATGAGTTAATAAATGAAAATTTATGTCTTAAATTTTTAACTCTTGAAAATATAAATTATCATTACCATTAACTCAAGGGATGTATCACAAACACTAAATACACATTTGTGATAGAAAATAACCCATTTTATTATTTATAGTCAAAATTATAATATTGCCCCTAGAAGTGTATTACAAGCGTCAGCCAATTCTGGCATCTAAGGCACACAAATCTAACATTGTGTGTGTGGAGGCCATTGACAGTAATCTTTCATAAATTATAGTCATGTGCTTGTATGAAAATTTTTATCCTAGCTTTTCAATAAGTAAAATTTAAGCCATTAAAAAGTAGAGGTCGATCAATGGAATAGCCTTCATTAAAAAGAGATTCTATTTTGGGTGGCTAAGATTTTTGGTTCTTGACAGTTAGGTAATCAATTAATAATAAAGCACCTACTCTGATACCACTTGTTGCCCAGAGATAGCAACCTAAGAAGGGGGGTGAATTGGGTTCATTTAAAATCTTGGCCAAATTAAGTTCTAATGCAAATATGTGCTTCAAATGAGATTAATTTAAGTAATTATATTATGTATGGTATATGCAATAACAAAATTGAAAATCAAGTGAAGCTATGTATGAATTAAACTAGTGTCAAGCAAGTAAAGTAAGTAAAATAAATAAAATAAAGCATAATAAAAACACAACAAACTTGTAATGGTTCGGTGCAATCCCGCAGTTATGTCCACTTTCCAAGCTCTCCTTAGGAATTCTACTATAAATTTTCAATTATGGTGCATTTATTTTAACCCAAGATTATAAACAAATCAAGTTAGTTTTGCCAGATTCATCAACCACAACCCTACACCGATAGTTTTTCAGGTTCACTATCAACTCAATTGGTTTTATGGGCTCACCAACCAAAACCTATATAGTCCAATTTCAAACTTGGACGGGCCTAATTTCTAAATTTCATTCTCCAAAGAATCTTGTAAAGAAACAAAAATACATTATAAACAAATTTAGTATAAAACAAAATGAACTTTTCTTAATGCACGAAGAAGAGGTTGAATGAAAGGCTATTTTGAAGCTTGAACACTCTTCTTTGAAGCTTAAGAGAATGCTTGACAAGTTGTGGAAGATATTTCTTGAATGCTCTCTAAATTTGAAGCTCAAATCTTTCTTTTCTCTTTCTCTTGGATATTCAATGTGGCTCACTCAACTTTGAATGATTTCTTTTTTCAATCCACTTTCCTTCTTTTCTTTTGATTCTCCACCTTTAAATAGTCTTCACAATGGGTGGAGAGAGAGTTTGGACCATTGAAGGGCTTGAACTAGCCATTTAGAATAAAAAGGTGTTGGACCCGATCTAGGATTCTAGGGTTAGCTTTTGAAACTTTTTCAAAATTACAATGGAAGAGATGAATTAATTACATTAAATCATGAATAATATAACATAAAACCCTAGATATAGGATCCTATTATATGATTAAGGCATGCTATTAAATTAAAAAATAAAATATCAAAAGAACTGCATATTAATCATATCAACAATAGACTACTCTAGATTAGATCTAGACATGTAATAGGAAGATCAGATCAGTCTTACCTTTGAATCACGAGTTCCTTAACTCATTGATCTAGGCCTGAGATGGTTGCTCCAAGCTGCACATGTGTTCGGGCTCTACGATTTATCCACACAAGCCCTCGATTGCAGATCTTAAGTATGGTGCTCGAAAATCAGTATAGTATGCTAGTACTATACTGATCCTTCTCCAATGGTCAATCTAAATTATCTTATTGGAAAATGTGTTCTAAAGCCAATCATCTAAATGGTAAATAATTGAAATTAGTGTATGAATTATCTAATAATAATAGTTATTTGGTTGATTCATTATAAAAGTTCTATCTTCCTTAAATGAACTCCTAAATTATGATGAAGTTCTTAAAACCATAATCAATCGATAAACAATGATTTATCGGATGGTTCTTAAACTATTCATGTTCAAATGATAAGTTATTAATAAGAACGTTAACTTATCGAGTGTAGGTCACTGTATGCCATATGCATTGGTTATCCTTGTAACCAAGTAGTGTAGAGACACTGGTATGGCATCTAGATGAGATGTATGAGTGCATCTGCATTGACCATGACTAATGTAGCACTCTACTATCAAGAGTAGCTAGCTAAGGCCAATGGATATAAGTGTCCCTTTCGATCTAAGATCATCATGGTGACTTGCAAGCAACTCACTATACTTTGGTATGCCGGACTGCCTTATATTTCTAATATAGATTTCGAAAGATTTTTGGAGTATGCAGTCAAGTACTTGTAAATGTCGGTGTGTGAGTCAAGATGAGATTTGACCACTCCTGATTAACTTTCAGGAAAGAGAATAACCTCGCTGTATTTCAATTTAGCAAAACCTAGGCCTGGGTTAATCCTCGTGAAGTGTCACGGAGATTTGCAAAATTTTGAGACACAATAGAGATGACTTGTATGAGTGTTTGATAGCATACTCAAAGTCGTCTTGAGCATTATTGGTTCATAGGGATGAATTAATATGGTAACCATGGGCCAAGGGTTCTAAGAATGTTGCTTTGCATACATTCGACCTATTCGGACGTCGGAAATCATTACTAGATGGATAACTTCGATTGGTATAAAAATTGATTCCTATACTACTGGCTTAGGTTTCAAACCTATGGGGTCTTACACATATTAGAGCTTGTAACCTTGATCGGATGGTTAATTCGATGATTGAGAATTCATTCTCAAGGTCAAATCCATTCAATGCGATTGATGTTTGACCTAATGTAAGTGTTGTAGGAGGATCAATTAGCAATTGGATTGCTAATTAGGCTCAATTTGGATTGAGCAATTCAGATCTGAGATCAAGTTTAATTAAAATTAGATTTCAATTAGAATTAGTTTGGACTTAATTAGATTAAGTCTAATTTGGTTTATTGGATAAGCCAATTAGCAAGAAAGAATAATTTCTTATTTGACTAGGACTTGGGTGCACCTAATTGACTTAAGATTTAAATTATATTTAAATCTTGATTTAATCTAATTTAATTAGGCTCCCTAGTTAGACTAGGATCATCCTTAATTGGGATTATATTTAATTCTAATTTAAAAAAATGATTTAAATTAGGTTCAAATCTATTTTGACCTAGTCAAACAAGAGGAGTCCCTAGTTGGACTGGGACTCTCTCTCTTTCCTTCTTAAGAAAGCCCACACCCACACTTCATTTTCAGAAGCTAACGTAACTGGGACTCTCTGTCTTTCCTTATGCCTAAGAAAGCCCACACCCACATTTCATTTTTAGAAGTTAATGTAACTTAAGTTACATGCCTAAGAATGATTTCCCAATGCCCCATAATTCTGGAAGGTTTTGGAATAAATTTTGAATTGATCAAAATTGGAAAGTAGTTATTCATGGGATTCTATTTGATAGAGTCCTTAAAACCTAAAACTCTATCTCCCTCTCTATGGAAATAAAATCCACACCTCCTGTATTGTTGTGTGCCCTTTTCCCATCCTTTTAGGAATATTTTTGCTAGTTCTCCACATTGAGAAGGGGATGGGGTGGCATCCAAAAGTTGGATGCCACCAAGAGTCCTTCTAGGACTAGTCTTTGACCGAGTCATTGATTGTTAACCCATGCCACTTTTCAAGGCCCTTTGAGGATGTAATAAATCCCAAAAAATTCAAAGAAAACTAAAGGAAAAGGTGCAGAAGGCATGGTGTTTTGGGATGCCATGATTCTTGGACAAGATCCTTCAATTAAGACATCAAAGGTTGATGTCTTGAAGAGATAAGGTAAGAGAAGATTGTCTTCTCTTTATTTTTCTTTTATGTATTTTTTCTCTTATTTATTCTTTATAATTTTTATGTGATAAAAATCTAAGAGATGAGAAGGAATAGGGTGCATGGGGATAAGTGCTCCTAAGTTGTTGGGGCATGATGTTCTTTTTGGACATGATTTGATCATGTCCTGATGAGAGAAGGTAGAAGAGAAGAAATGATCTTCTCTTAGGGTTTCTTTGAGAACCCTTCTTCTTCCAATTTCTTATAAAAATTTTATATGACATAAAATTAAAAAATATTAGATTTGAAAAACTTAAAAAAAATATCCTAGAGGAGAAGGTCTTCCTCTTGTCCTAGCATAGAGATGTTTTTAGGACATCAATTCGTTGATGTCCTGAAGGAGAAGATTTATCTTCTCTTAGGATTTATTTTTTTTATTTTTTTTGATTTATGGTAGGATCCAAGTGATTGGTATTTCTTCCTTATTTCTCCTCATATTCTTTATCTCTTGGAGTGTCCAAGAGATATGAAGGAACATGTATTCTTGATTGACCATCAAGGAGGAGATCCTGCAAGAAGCTAGCACTTCGAGCAGATCTTTCATTTCGATGAACCTCTGATCTATGTTATAGGTTCGTATAGATCACCTATAGAGGATTGGATGGCATGTGCGGCTTCTAAAAGAAATAACAATGAAAATCAATCATAGAAGTTTCTCGACCCATGCCAACGTAAGAGATCTGATCTCTTGGTAACCTAGATATGATCTAGGGTTAGATCAAGAATTATTCTAAATCTAGGTATTGATATGATCAATATCACTTATGATTAATTTATTTTTAGATTTATATTTACATCATGACTTGTTATATATCCTTGATGTAGGGTTTTGTAATTTGATTACATACATATTATAGATTAAACTATTTAATCTATGTCTTCAACTGCTTTAATTTTGAAAAGATTTTGAAATCTATGCTTGAAATCCTGCATGCTTTCCTTTAGTGGTATCAGAACATCTAGATTCTTTTATAGCATGTTCATGTATGCTTAAGAATAAATCTAAAAATTAAAATTAATTTAAGATTGCACATATTGCCATAAGATTATCCTATTGTAAGTTTAATCCCTTACAATGAAAAGATTGTCCTAGTGTGTGCTGATCTGAATCTGAATCATGAATAATTTAGATTGGATCTAAGAAAATTAATGATTTAATTTTTTAATTTAAATTTAAAATTAAATAGATATTAGATCTATTTTAGATTATTTAGAGTAGATCTAAATAATTTTAGGATTGCATATACTACCATAAGGTTGTCCTACCGTAAGGTTTATCCCTTATAGTGAAAAGGTTGTCCTAGTATGTGTTCCAATCTGCCAGAAATCCTTAAATGCCATAAATCTATTAGCTCAGATCTTAAAATAATCTTATATCTTCTTTGGTTTGCTAGATTAACACTCAAGTTCCATGCAAGAGATC
>QRFJ01002233.1:0-30235 GCA_006176705.1 Cocos nucifera | reverse complement strand
TTATTTTTATATTTTAAATATAATATTAAAAAAATTATGATCTAATTTTGATCATTTAGATGAGATCCATGTGATATGTTTCATGTTTTGATCTAGATCTTCATGTTGCATATGTTGATATGTAGCTTCATTTTTTAATCTAATTTGCATATATATGACACATAAGTTTTGTAGAATTTAAATTATAAACTTACATTCTACAAAATCCTAGATTCAAAATTCTAGGACATGATCGAAATATTGAAATAAATCAGATCTAAAACCATCATTTGAATTTGATTCAAAGTAAAATGTTTACAATTTAAAAAATATTTTAAATAATGAAATCAAAAATTAATTTTGAGATTTCATAAATCCAAAACTCATGAGCTTAAACTTAATTGAGAATTAAGTGATTGTTTAGGATCTAGGTTTGTGATTTGAAGATCCTAAGATAATTTCATAAAATATGGGTTAATGGGTAATGGATTAGCTTTGATTTGGTCCTTAACTGGGTTAGACCTAGGGTTAGATTAAATATGGATTTAGTTAAGAAATGATCAAATCTAATTAATAGTTAATTAGGATTAGGTCAATCTTTTAGATTAATTCAATAGTTATAGTTGATCAAAGTCCATACATCTAACAAATGGATATTGATCGTGGCTTAGTGGTTGAGCCCAAGTCTTTAGGCAAACCAAATCAAAATTGATAAATCGATTGGTGTCTAATATAAGTCTAGCATCCTAGATCGGTGGTTTTTAATTAATAGCCCGATTACCTGGCCATTTCTGATGGTGTATAAGGCAAGCCTTGGTAGACCCTTCCACCAATCTAACTTACCTGGCCAATGTGGTTAATCAGGTTTTGATTAGGTTGCTCATTGATTCATGCTAACCCATGTTATATAGGAAATCGGTGAGACTGATTTTATTCAGTGAGACTGATCTAGGTGCCCATGGACTAAAATTGATCCTAATCCTCGTTGACGACTTGAGAAGTCAGTGGGAGGACTTGACTTGGTGAAGTCAGTAGGAGCAAATTGGTCCATGTGCTTTCTATCCTTAAATCACTAATAGTTTAAATCCTCTAAAATTATTAGGTCCTTAAAATGATGAAGTTATGGAGATAACTGAGTCATAGCTTTCCATTAAGGTGTTTGATAATGAGTCCATTAACTCAATAATCATTGGAGGCCCATAGGCCTGATGCTTGTTGACTAATGGAATTATCATTCATCATATAATGACTTGGATGTGTCTCTCAAATGGTGGTTAGGTTGACCAACCATAGTTGGGCTTAATCATTCATTGGTTAGATGCACCAAGTATAGTCATGTTAATGGTTGGACCCAACTAAATTCTTACAGTGGAGGCTCTAGCCTACTGATTAGGTTTCTGGGGCAAAATTAAATTATGAGAAATTATTTGGAGGAATAATTAGTTATGAACCTATCCTTAGATGTATATGGGTTGACCAACTATAGTTGGGCTTATGTGCAGTCTATGTGGATTCTAATATCTACTAGAAAATTAAAGTAATCCCTCGAATTGGAGATAGAGGCTACCAATTCGAATAAAATAGTGGAAGAACCTTAAGACTAAAGTCTAAGTCTCTAGGCCTAATATAATTCATTTACTTAGGTCATTATTCTCTTTTCTCAAAACAAGGCTAAACCCTAATTGCTCCTATCACTATTAGATAGTGATGAATTATGGGACCCAGCTTTGATAATTAGTATCAAAAGTTGAATTTGGTTCAATAGTATGAATGGGTTCGTACTGGGGCCTCTTAGCCCAGTAAAAATAATTAGTCCAAAATTGATCCAAATCAGTATAGTGCTTCTACTGTTAGAAGTAGGATCATTGGAAGAAGAATTATCTTGCTTTCCTTGACCATAATAGGCTGAACATGAGAAATGAGCAAGAGTTGCTTATCAAGGATGTTATATGATAACACCTTAAAATTTTTCTGTATATAATTCTACTATATGGGTATTAGATTTCGGTAGTCTTATGCAATTTATTGCAAAGACTACAAGTAAGTGGGATATTTGAAAATGATGAGAAATACCTAAACGTTGGGGATGGAAGTCTTGTTCTAATTCCAGCTTTAGAAATTGTCAAGCTTATTTTCAATAGATGTCATTCTGAGTGATTGTCACTATTGTCCATCGTTTATGATAAATGTGATCTCTAATGGCCTTTTGGTTAAAGATCATTATCATTTATCAATAAAAAAATTATTATGATATTATTATAAAAATATTATAGTAATACATGGATAATAAGGAAATAATTTTTAATATTTATACAGCCTGTTAAGTATAATGTACACACCCAAGTTAGATTATGTCATGGATATTTATCTTCGGCATTATAGGCTTAGCCATCTTGATAGGAATAGAAAAAATAGGTTAGCTTGAGAGAAAAATCTTGATATTAATGATTGTGATTTATTGATAGTCTGTGAATTTTATCTTCCTGGAAAGATGATAAAGTCACCTTTTACTGGAAAAGGTGAACAAGCCAATAAAGTTCTAAGTCTCATACATAGTGATGTATGTAGATCTATAAACTTAAGTGCCAAAGAAAGATATTAATATTTCATTATAGACGACCTATCTGGGCATGGGTACATCTAGGATGAATCATTTGAAATGTTCAAATGATTCAATAATGAAATAAAAAAATAAACTGCATAAGGTATTAAAACTTTTCAATCAGATCGAGGAGGCGAATACTTATCCAGTGAAGTTTGTGACATATCTAGGAGAGAATTGGATTCTCTCTCAATCGATTTCTTTTCAGAACATAGTGTATCTGAAAGAAGAAATTGAACTTTGTTAGACATGGTTCAATCCATGATAGGGTTCACTAGTCTACTAGTTTCAAGGTTATGCTTTACTGACTACTTGTTTTACTCTAAAAAAGATTCTAAGTAAATCTGTCGCATAGACTCCATATTGGATATGGATTGAACATAGACTTAGACTCTCTCACCTTTGATTTCTGGATTGATTGGGCAATGTCAAAGATCTACACATAGATAAACTTGGATCCTGGTTAATAAGTGTTTAAGGATTATTAATTCTACTATGCTAAAGAACATAAGATGTTTATCAGCAATAGGACATGCTTTTTTGGAAAGGAGTTTCCTAGAGAATGAATTGATGCCTATCAAGTTGAACTTGTAAAAATTTGATTGGTAGAAAAGAACCGACGTTATCTGATAAACCTACAAAATCAGATTTAATCAGATCAAATCTAGAGCCCATTAAAGTGTCATCTTTAAGGAGATCAAGTAGAGTACCGCATTAGCCAGATAGAAACTTCAGTATCTAGGTCCTGGATGGTGATCCTGTTGAGCTCGATGAAAGCAACAAGGATCCAATCACTTATAGGGATACAATGCAGTAGCCTGACTCTGAGAAGTGGCTTGGAGCCATGATCCAAATTGAAGTCTATGAAAATCAATAGTGTATCAACATTAGTTGATTCACCTGAAGGGATAAAATCTATTGGATGTGAATGGATTTTTAATAGGATCAGAGTAACATAAATGGGAAGGTAAGGACCTATAAAGCCCATCTAAGTATCATTAGAGTTCGAACATACATTCTGAACGTATATCTTTGTTATGAATAAAGACAAATTCTGTATTTATAATTGGGCAAAATATTCTATAGTGTTATTCCTTGTGTTGTCTGTGGATGAAATTTTTTTAATCGAGAATGGCATTGCAGCATTGCAAGGAATAAAGGTTTAGCTATCATCTTATTTTACCATGTACGAAACCAGACATGGTATACTCACTAGAGGTAGTGAGCAAATACCAGTCTGATCCAAGTGAGAGCCATTGAAAGATTGTATAGATAATCCTTAAGTATTTGGAAAATACTAAGATTTAGTGACTCAAATATGAAAGTACTGACTTAAATATATAGATGTTTTAATTTCAGTCAAAACAAGTTGATAATAAGAGAATGTCGGGTCATATCCTAATTGCTAGAGCAATATGTTGGACAGGTTTCAAGCAGTATACTTTAGCCTATTCAATTAGTGATGTAGAGTACATCATGGCATATGATACTACCATGTAAGCTGCATAGTTGTAGAGGTTCATTAGCTAGTTAGGAGTAGCATCCTCCACTAATGGTCCAGTCCTATCGTAGCACTAGAGCCATAGCTCGGACTAAAGAACTGAAGAATCAGCATATTTTGCATTGCTTTCACCTTAGATATTAGATCTAAGTGACATCGATCTTTGAAAGATTGATGTAAAAGGAGAACTTGACCGACCCATTTACTACGGCATTGAAACTAAGGAGTCCTATGAACTCAGTAGAAGATAGAATATTTGATATCATTCTGATTGACTTTAGTCTAAGTGAGAGTTGTTGGAAAATATGTTCTAAAACCAATCATCTATGTGGTAAATAATTAAAATTAGTATATGAATTATCTAATAATAATAGTTATTTAGTTGATTCATCATAAAAGTTCTATCTTTCTTAAATAAACTCCTAAATTATGATGAAGTTCTTAGAACCACAATCAATCAATAAAGGAGGATTTATCGGATGGTTCTTAAACTATTCATGATCAAATGATAAGTTATTAATAAGGATGATAACTTATCGAGTGTAGGATGTTATATGCCATATGCGTTGGTTGTCCTCATAATCAAGTGGTGTGGAGACACTGGTATGGCATCTAGGTGAGATATAGAAGTACATCTGCACTAAACGTAACCAATGTAGCACTCTACTGTCAAGAGTAGCTAGCAAAGGCCAATGGATATAAGTGTCCCTCCAATCTGAGATCACCATAGCGACTTGCAAACAACTCACTGTACTTTGGTATCAAACTACTTGTATTTCTAATATAGGTTTAGAAGGTTTTCAAGTAAAGTCAAGTACTTGTAAAGTTGGTGTATGAGTCAAGATGAGATTGACCACTCCTGATTAACTTCAGGAAGAGAATGACTCGCTGTGTTTTAATTTAACAAAATCTAGGCCTGGGTAATCCTCGTGAAGTGTGACAAAATTTGTAAAATTTTGAAACATAATAGAGATGAATTATATGAGTGTTTGATAGTAAACTCAAAGTTTTCTTGAGCATTATTGGTCATAGGGATGAATTACACAGTAACCATGGGACAGGGTTCAAAGAATGTTGCTTTGCATACATTCGACCTATTCGGATGTCAGAAATCATTGCTAGATGGTAACTCCGATTGGTATCAAAATTGATTTCTATGCTGTCGGCTTAGGTTCGAATCTATGGGGTCACACACATTAGAGTTTGTAACCTGATTAGATAGTTAATCGATGATTGAGAATCATTCCAAGGTTAATCCATCAATATGACTGGTGTTTGATCTAATGCAAGTGTTGCAAGAGGATCGATTATCAATTGGATTGCTAATTGGCTCAATTTGATTAAGCAATCAGACTGAGATTAGATCTAACTAAATTAGATTCAATTAAAATTAATTTAGATTTAATTAGATTAAGTCTAGTTAGTTTGTTGGATAAGCCAATTGCAAGAAAGAATAATTCCTTGTTTGACTAAGACTTGGGTGCATTTAATTGACATAAGATTTAAATTATATTTAAATCTTGATTTAATTTGATTTAATTAGGCTCATAGTTAGACTAGGATCATCCTTAATTGGATTGTATTTAATCTAATTTAAATAAGATTTAAATTAGGTTCAAACCTATTTTGACCTAGTCAAACATGAGGAGTCCCAGTTGGATTGGAACTGTCTCTCTTTCTCTTGTGCCTAAGAAAGCTCACGCCCCATATTTATTTTTAGAAGTTAATGTAACTTAATTACATGCCTAAGAATGATTTCCCATGCCCCATAATCTGAATGTTCTGGAATAAATTTTGAATTGGTCAAAATTAAAAAGTAGTTATGCATGGGATTCTATTTGATAGAGTCCTTAAAACCTAAAACTCAATCACTCTCTCTCTATGGAAATAAACACCACGCCTTCCATATTGTTGTGCACCCTTTTCCCATCCTTTTAGGAATGTTATTGCTGGTTCTCCATGTTGAGAAAGGGATGGGGTGGCATCCAAAATATTATTGCCGGTTCTCCACATTGAGAAAGGGATGGGGTGGCATCCAAAAGTTGGATGCCACCAAGAGTCCTTCTAAGAGAAGTCTTTGACCTAGTCTTTGGTTGTTAACCCATGACACATTTCAAGGCTCTTTGAGGATGTGATGAATCCCAAAAAATTTATAAAAAACCAGAGGGAAAGGAGAAGAAGGCATGGTGATTTTGGGACACCAAGATTCTTGGAGAAGAGCCTTCAATTAAGACATCAAAGGTTGATGTCTTGAAGAGACAAGGTAAGAGAAGATTATCTTCTATTTATTTTTTTTTATATATATTTTATCTAGTTTATTCTTTATGATTTTTATGTGACAAAAATTTAAGAGAGAGAGGAATAGGGTGTGGGGATAAGTGCTCCAAGTTGTTGGGGCATGATGTTCTTTTTGGATATGATTTGATCTTATCCTGATGAGAGAAGAAGAAGAGAAGAACGTCTTCTCCTAGGGTTTCTTTGAGAATACTTTTTCTCTAATTTCTTATAAAAATTTTATATGACAAAAATCAGAAATATTAGATCTAAAAACTTAGGAAAATCATAGAGGAGAAGGTCTCCTCTTATCCTAGCATAGAGATGTTTTCAGGACATCAATCATTGATGTCCTAAAGGAGAAGATTTATCTTCTCTTAGGATTTATTTTTCTTTATTTTTATTTTTTGATTTATGAAAGATCCAAGAGTTGGATTCCTTATTCCTCCTCATGTTATTCATCTCTTGGAGTATCCAAGAGATTTGAGGAACATGTATTTGATTGACCATCAGGAGGGATCCGTGAGAAGCTAGCACTTCGATCAGATCATCATTCGATGAACCTTCGATCTATGTTATAGATTTGTGTAGATCATCTATAGAGGCTAGATGCATATGTAGCTCTAAAAGTAACAATAAAAATCAACCACGGATTTCTTGACCCATGTAAAGGTAAGTGATCTGATCTCTTGGTAACCTAGATATGACCTAGGATTAGATCTAGAATTATTCTAGATCTAGGTATTGATATGATCAATACCACTTATGATTAATTTATTTTTAAATTCATATTTGCATCATGATATGTTATAGATCTTTGATGTAGGGTTTTGTAATATGATTACATGCATATTGTAGATTAAACTATTTAATCTATGCCTTCCGCTACTTTAATTTTAAAAAAGTTTTGAAATCTATGCATGAAATCCTACATGTTTTTCTTCACTTCTTTCCTTCAAGCTTGGACTCTCTAACTTTTTGAAGTTGAGGAAGATGATTCATGATACTAAGACACCTCTCAAACACTCACAAAGATGGAGGAATAGGAGTGAAAGAAAAAATCTAGAAGAAGACCCTCTTCTTCTTCTTTCTTCTCTCACCAAAGCACCTTGATTGGTGCCTTTACAAAATCTCATGCCCTAGGCTTCTCTCTCAGATTTTTCACACTCCAAATGGCCTCTTTCAGATGTATAATCCACAAAAAAAATTAGGTCAAAATTCATTTTATATAAAGATATATAGAGAAATCCTCGACTAGGTCAAATACCTAGTCAAGGGTTATCCAAATAGGGTTAGAATTGGGGTGCCCAACTCTTGGGTGCCCTCTCCTTTATTTTTTGCATGGACTACCATAGAATGTCACACAAAAAGATCTCTAAAAGCCATTAAAATTTGAGAGGAAAAATAGAGATGTGGGTGACATAAAATAGGAACGAGTTTTGCTTTCTCAAAACTCTATCTCATAGAGTTTAAATCAACTCAAACTCTTCTTTTGACTTGATCACAATATATAAATACCATATTTGAGAAAAAGAGAGCAAGGGGGCGTGTGTGAACATCTAGAGCAAAATATTTCCATGAAAAAATACAACAAAAATGGCATGGGGGGCGTTGGGGCTGAGGTGGCACATGGTGATAGGAGTCCTAGTCTCACTAGGACTACTAGTTTGACTCGATCCAACTTGATCCTTGAACAAAATTAAATTAAGATTTAATTTACCCAATTACATTAGGTCTTAATCCAACTAATAATCTACTTAAATTAAATTAAATTAAATTAAATTTTGATTTAATTTTCTAATCAAATTAAAAATTAGGTTGATACAAGTCCTAATTGAAATAGGACTAGTTCTTCCTTGCAAATTGCTCATCTAATAAACCAATTGGACTTGAGCCAATCAAGTTCAAACCAAATTAAATTATATTTAATTTGACTTAATCTCAGCCCTATGACTTAATCAAATTAAGTTAATTAGCAATCGAAGTGCTAATCGATCCTCCTGTAACACTTGCACTATGTCAAACATTAATCATATTGAATGTTTAATCCTAGAATAATTCTTAATCATCGATCAACAATCTAATCAGATTAAGAACTCTTATGTATGTAACCCCATAGGTCCAAACCTAAGTTGATAGTATAGGAATAAATTTTTGTACCAATTGAAGTGACCATCTAGCAATGGTACTTGACAGTCGGATAGGTTGAATGTGTAGAACAACATCCATAGAATCCATGTGGATATAGTTTTTGTATAATTCATCCTCTTGACAAAAATGCTCATAGGACACCTCAGAGTTTAACTGTCAACCCTGATTAGGTCATCCACATTATATTTCAAAATATCAAATCCATCTCATGGATCACTCTAGCCAAGGTTTTTGCTATATTGAAATATAATGATGCATTCTTCTCCAACTCTTGGAGTGGTGAATCCTATCTTGATCACTCATCGACTTCGTAAGTACTTGACTATGCCTAAAAATCTTTCGTTACTAAATTAAAAATTTAGTTAGTCTGATACCAAAGCACAGTAAGTTACTTATAAGCCACTGTGGTGATCTCAGATCTAAGAGACATTTATACCTATATCTCATCTGAGCAATTCTCGATAGCAGAATGCTCTAAAGTTGATCATGTTCAATGATGATGTATCCATACATCTCACTTGGATGCTATACCAGTGTCGCCACACTCCTTGGTTAAGTGGACAACCAACCAATATTACACAAAACAATCTATGCTCGATAAATGCTGTCGTCCTTATTAACAGCATATCATTTGGTCATGAACAGTTTAAGAACTAATCGATAAATCCTTTCTTTATCGAAGCTAAATAGTCCTAAGGACTTCATCAGAATAATAGAGTTCATTAGAGGATGTAGACATTATGATGGAAATGCTAAAAATATATTTTATTTAATAATAAATTAATTATAATTATAAAGTAGCACAACCATCAACAGGTTGATGATTGGCTTTGAGATACATTTTCCAACAACTCTCACTTATCCTGAAGCTACTCGACATAATATCTAATACCCATCTTTGATTTGTGATCGTCGAACATATTTATCACCAAGGATTTAGTGAAGGAGTTGGCCAAGTTATCCTTTCCATCGAACTTTTGAAGGTCGACATCACTTGTATCCACGATCCTTTCGATCAGATGGTAGTGGTATAGTATGTACTTCTTCCACTGATGTACCTTTGATTTCTTCGCCTGAGTAATGGCATCAGTGTTGTCACAGTAGAACAAGACCGGACCATCAAGGGACTACTCTGAGTTTGATGATAAACTTTCTCTACCACAGCTTTCTTTGCAGCATCTGATATTGTGATGTACTCTACTTCACAAATAGAGTTTGCCACAGTATGCTGCTTGAAACTCTTTCAGTAGATAGCTCCACCATTTTGGATAAAGACATAACCCGACATGCTTTTGCTGTCATTATGGTCAAATTGAAAGCTGAAGCTAGAAAACCCCACAAGTTTCAAATCTGACTCACCAAAAATCAACCATTAGTCCTTAGTATTTTTTAAATACTTAAGGATGGTTTTAACCATTTTTTAGTGATTTTCAACTAGCTACTCCTAGTGAGTATGCCACATCTGGTCTCATATATGTCATGGCATACATGATAGATCCCACTATCGAAGTATATGGTACTCTACTCATACACTCTCTCTTCAGGAGTTATCGAACAATCCTTCTTAGAAAGAGAAATTTTATGGCCTATCAGAAGATAGCCCTTCTTGGAATTCTCCATGCTTAATCTTTTCAGCACAGTTTCTTTGTATGTGGACTGGGATAACCCAAGCATCCTCTTTGATCTATCCCTATAGATTTTCATTCCTAGGATGTAGGATGCTTCACCCAAGTCCTTCGTGGAGAACTGAGATGACAACCATACTTTTATTCCTTTTAGTATAGGGATGTCATTTTCGATTAAGAGAATGTCATCAACGTACAAGACAAGGAATACCATTATCGAACCATTCGTCCACTTGTAGATGCAGGGCTCTTCTTCGTTATTAATGAAGCCATACGTTTTGATCACCTTATCAAAATGCATGTTCTAACTTCAAGATGCTTGCTGTAATCCATAAATGGATCTCTGAAGCTTGCACACATTGGACTCATCTATAGATGTGAATCCCTTAGGTTGTATCATATACACCTCTTCAATTAGCTTTTCATTCAGAAAAGCTATCTTCACATCCATTTGCCAGATCTCATAGCCCAGATGGATAGCTATAGCAAGCATTATCTGAATGAATTTGAGCATTGCCATAGGAGAGAATATCTCATCATAGTCAATACCATAATGTTGACGATATCCCTTGGCAACTAGATGGGCTTTTTAGGTCTCCACCTTTTCATCTGCGCCCCTCTTTTTTTTGAAGATCCATTTATATCCAATGGGCTTAACTCCTTCAGGTGGCTCAACCAATGTTCACACATTGTTCACCTTTATGGACTCCATCTCGAATTTCATGGCCTCAAGTCATTTCTCAGAATCAGGTCTCTGCATTGCATCCATGTAGGTGATCGGATCTTCATTGTTCTCATCAAGTTTTATAGGATCACCATTTTGGATCAAAAAACCATAGTATATGTTTGGTTGATGCGGTACTCTATCAAATCATCTTAATGGTGTAGAGATACTGGGCTCTGGATCTGATGTAATCAAATTTGGTTTTGGTTTGGTAATAGGTGCCGGCTTTTCTACCTATTGAATTTCGTCAAGTTCAACCTTAGAGGCAACAATTCTTTCACCAAAGAACTCCTTTTCCAAGAAGACTGCCTTAAGGCTGATGAACACCTTTTGTTCATCAGCATGGTAAAAAATTTATCCTTTTAATTCTTTAGGGTATCCTATAAATATGCA
Organism: Cocos nucifera; assembly: GCA_006176705.1. Taxonomy (NCBI): domain Eukaryota; kingdom Viridiplantae; phylum Streptophyta; class Magnoliopsida; order Arecales; family Arecaceae; genus Cocos; species Cocos nucifera. Next base: position 18,986 of record QRFJ01002233.1, on the reverse strand, counting down.
TTTGTCAGACCTAGGTCCAAGTTTATCTATGATTAACCATTTCACATAAGCCGAGCACCCCTAGACCCTAAGGTGCGAAAGTGCTAGCTTACGCCCTATCCATATCTCGTATGTAGTCCTAATTACAAACTTACTTAAAATCCTATTTAATAGATAGCAACCCGATTCAAGTGCATATTCCCAGAAGGATATCGACAAGCTGACAAAACCTATCAAGAATCAGACCATGTCTAATAGAGTTCGATTTCTCCTCTCAGATACACAATTATGCTGTGGTGTTCCTAGAGGAGTCCATTAGGAGAGAATCCCATTCTCTTCAAGATATGTTAGAAACTCACCAGAAGGGTATTCCCCTTCTTGGTCAGATCAAAGAGTCTTAATATTCTTTCCAGTTTATTTTTTCACTTCACTTCTGAGTTGTTTGAATATTTCAAATGATACTAACTTATGTTTCATCAGATAGACATATCCATACCTGGATAGATCATCTATGAAAATAATGAAGTAAAGATATCCATCTTTGGCACTTGTGTTCATTGGTCTACATACATCAGTATGTACTAGACTTAAGAGCTCAGTGGCTCTCTCATCTTTTTCAATAAAAGATGACTTGGTCATTTATCCAAGAAGACTAGATTCACAAGTTGGAAGTAATTCACAATCACTGACTGCAAGGATTCTCTCTTGAGTTAACATGTTTATCCTGTTCTTATTGATGTGACCTAGCCTACAGTGCCATAAGTAGATATCAGATACACTATCTAATCTGGGGTGCTTGCTAGTGGAATATACTACATTAACAAGTTATGATAATATGTACACACCATTGTTCTAATATCTAGAGAATATAGTAATACCATTCATAATGACATTACAAAATTCTTTCTTTATTGAAAATTCATAATTGTCTTTGGCCAAAAGGCCTATAGAAATGATATTAAAAAAAAAAGTAGGACAAAAATGATAATCACTAAGAATAACTATATGAGACTCAAATACAAGTTTTAAGATTCCTAATGCTAGAATTAGAACTGGTCTTCCATCTCCAATGTTAAGGAACCTCTCATCTTGCTCGAATCTCCTACCAACCTACATCCTTGCAATGAACTACAAATATGGTAAGGGCTACTAGTATCTAATACCCAGTCAGTTTTATCATAAATAGAGATATTGCAAGGAGTTATCATATAAATACCTTGCCTTGCAATAACTTGCTTCTTTCTTGACCTGTTGGGATCCAGTAAGGCAATGTATTAAGGATAGTTCCTCTTCCAGTGCCCCTGCATCATACAAAAGAAGCATTTAGCCTGACTCTTATCTGGCTTGATCTTCTTGGTCTGGCCCTGCACAGATGTCCCAGCCTAAGCTTGCACCTTCTTTGATTTCTTCTTCTTGTTCTTCTTCCCTTTCTTAAAGTGTTGAGAACCAGAAGATGAACCTCGCACTAATTTCATGGACTCCTAATAGAGCTAGTGATCCTTCTCAAAGTTCTAAAGCAACCCCAGTAACCCATAGCAGATAACTTCAGGCTTTGTCATTTTATAATGAGTAAGGAATCGGAGATATGATTTGGTCAATGAGCTCAAAATTACATCTTTTCCTAGTTGCTCATGTAAGAGAAATCCAAGCTTACTCAAATGCTCCATCAGCTCGATCATGTACAGTACATGATCAGTGACTGAAGCTCCATCCCTCATCTTGGCATTGAAGATGGCACAATTAGTCTTATGCCTCTGAACGTCATTAGGTGTGCCAAAATACTCGTTCAACACTTGAAGCATGTCTTCTGGCTGAGCTGACTCAAACCTATGATTGAACTCGTCACTCATGGCAGCCAACATAATGCAACATACCTTGATTCGATCATTGAGCCACTTCTGGTAAGCATCTCTGATTGTTCCATGTGCATTGGGTGTTGGCTCCTCAGATGTCGATCTGTCAGTACATACAGAATTCATTCATACTCCAGGATAATCTTCAACTTTCAATACTAGTTATCAAAGTTGGGTCCCACCAGCTTATCATTGTCTAACAATGATCGGAGCAAAAGGAAAGTGGGCATGTCTGTATAAAGGAAAAATAAAATTTAATTAGTAATTGATTCATTAAACCTAAGGATTTGGACTTTTAATCAAAAGGTTCTTCTACTATTTTATTCGAATTGGTAGCCTCTACCTCAAATTTATGAAATTATTCTAATTCTTTAATGGGTACTAAAATCCACATAGACTGCACACAAGCCCAACTTTGGTTGGTCAACCCATGTACATCAAAGGGTAGGTTCATAACCAATTATTTTTCTAAATAATTTCTAGTAATTTAATTTTACCCCAATCCCTAATCAGTAGGCTTTGGCCTCCACTGAAAAGATCCGGTTAGGTCCAATTATTAACATGACTATACTTGATCCATCTAACCTGATGGAGATAAATTCTGCTTCCGTCGAAGTCCAGTCTGATGCTTAGCCTAATGCAACTAGTAATCACAAAAGAGCTTCGATCGATAATTCTTCCTCCAGTGGCCAAACCTCTCTCAGACTTCTTCAGCAGCCGAACTCCTTCTAGACTTTTTCTTTAGTCGGATTCCTCCAACAATCAAACTCCTTCTGAACTTCTCCTTTAGTCAAATTCTTCCAGGAGCCAAACTTCTTCTGAACTTCTTCTTCAGTCGGATTTCTCCAGGAGCCAAACTCCTTTCGAACTTTTTTCAATCGAATTCCTTCAGAAGTCGAACTTCTTCTGGACTTCTTCATTAGTTGAACTCCATTCAGATTCCTCCAGCTAATTACTTCTAAATTTTAAGTAGTATTCCTCTCGGGTGATCCCCTCTAGCCGTATTTTCTTTAAGAGTCCAAACTCCTCTGGAATTGATATATGTCAAAGCTCTTCACCAACCAACGCCTGCTTCCTCCAATCTTTGACTATTAAATCTCAACGAATGGGCACATCACGACAACAGACACCTCTCTCCATAACAAACTCCACATGGCCCCGAGCAACCCACTACCGAATGGTTATGATTGTCATTTATCAGTCTGCTACAGGCAACCCCACTATCGGATGGTTACAACTATCATTATAAGTCTGCTATGGGTGACACCTCTCTCCGTAATAAATTTCATATGGCCTCGAGTGGCCCACGATCGAACAGTTATGACTGTCATCTATCATTTTGCTTCAGGCTCCATCTATGAAAAAAAATCCTCCAGATATATTTTCTTTATGCTCTCTTCTTCTTTCCAAAACTCTATTGAATTCTTTCTTGAGCACTCCATTACTATTGGCTAAAAGAGCTTACTTGATCATCAGAGGGTTCTGCCGGAGCCTCCACCACCGACACCAGATGGGACTTTATTTTGTAGGTCACAAGTGGCGACCTCTTCTTCCTCAACTCCATCTTGATCCGGTGTCAACCAGATTTTGTACCAATAGGATTGACGCTAGAGGAAGAGAAATCTATTCCTGAGGTACCCTTGTTCTTAAAGGAGTGCTCAATCGATCTTGTGGATCTTCTTCTTTAAGGTTCATCTCTATCCTCTCCTTCAATCCTAAGAAATGCCTCCAAAGAAGGCAACTACCCAATGATCTACCACTTTTGCTGCTAGATCTAAGCCAGATCCATCCATTTCTACTCTATTGCTGATGCTTCAACCTTTTCCTCCACTGACAACCATGGTAGATTCGGAGCGGTTCAACCTACTGATGCAGTGGGTTTAGAGCCTCACCGAAATGATGCAGGCCATGCGGCAGCCCCTGGTAGCGGTTCTACCAAGAAATCCACCATCGAGATGTCAGAAATTGGAACCAAGGAAGAGCACTTGGGCTAGCATACCTGTCGCCCTTGGAAAGGAGAAATAGAGAGCAGAGGATCCTTGTTCTGATCCTGATTCTTCTCCAAAAAAGATCTTCTCCATCTACAGTTGGAAGCCTTCCAAGAACTATGATCGAGATGACATCCTTGATCAAAAACTATGAAAGATGGATTGATGGATTGAGAAACTCCACCACGTCACCCCGGCTCACCATGACGATGTCCGCACCGATCCCCCTTTCTCTCTCTGAATTATGCAAGAGCTCATTATGCCGAACTTCAAGCTTTTCCAATTTGAAAGCTACGAAAAAATCTCTGATTCGATCGATCACCTGGAGGCCTTTCGAACTATGATGCTGCTCCATGGTGCACCAGATGCCATCTTATGCTGAGCATTCCCATCTACCTTAAAGCGAGCAGCAAAAAATTGATACTTAACATTGAAGTTGGGTACGAACTTCTCTTTTGACTAGATGAGCCATCAGTTTGTGGCTCACTTTGTTAGTAGCCGATGTCTCCACTGAGGTTCAAATTTTCTAATGAATATAAAGCAGGAGGAAGAATCTATCCAAGCTTATGTCATCTGATTTAATGCTGTTGCATTGGAGGTTTGGAATCTGGATCAGTCTATTGCAATGGCCATGCTCAAGGGCAGCCTTTAGAAGAATGATTTGCTGTTCTCCCTAGAGAAAAAGTACCCTAAAAATTTTGCCAATTTGCTAGCTCGGGCTAAAGGATATGCCCGAGCGGAAGAAGCCTTCAAGTTGAAGGATGAGAAAGCCACAGAAGAGCAGTGGTCGGGCAAGTCTAATAAACCCGTAGCTCATGGAGGGTCGAATGAAGTTCAGCCATACTCATGAACTCCCTCCAAGCGCAAGCAAGTCAGAACTCCTCCTCGAGCTCGTCGTCAAAGAAGCTTTGATAGAAGGGCACGATGAAGTTCTCCCCCTAGAAGGTTTTACAACTACGTCCCCCTCAATGCTCCATAGACGTCGGTCTGAAGCAAGAAAAGATCGATCAAGGGCACTACCATAGCCAGAACCATCAAGGAGGGATGAACAATAAGAAGATCGACCGCCTCTTAGCATCATCAACACTATTTCTGGGGTACTTAGTGCTTTGGCGAGCTACCATCTCTTAGCCTTAGAGCCAAGAGAAGCTTGCCCCAAATTAGGATGGCCCGTATGAAATAGAGGAGGTCGTCCAGCCCAAAGCTTATTGCCTGAAGGAGCTCTGAGGAACAACGCTCCCACGGCCTTAGAATTCAGAAAATCTGAGAATGTACTATCAGTAATTTTTCTTCAATAAAACTCCTCCATCTCAACATTGTTATTTCTTGGTGCAAAAATTATGTGACAATAGGAAAGAAGCAATCAAAAGTGGCCATGTTAGGAATAGGAGGAGAACCTCATCCTAACATGAGCAAGTCGAAGACCTCCGATTATTTAAGATAGAAGGAGGGGAGAGGCCCATTCAAAAGCCCATCTATGCACCTAATGCAATGTTAGGAATAGAAGGAGAACCTCATCCTAACATGAGCAAGTCAAAAACCTCCAATTATTTAAGACAAGAGGAGGGAAGAGGTCCATTCAATGGCCCATCTGTGTTCCTAGTGCCATGTTAAGAACAGGAGGAGAACCTCGTCCTAACATGAGCATGTCGAAGATCTTTGGTTATTTAATATAGGAGGAGGGGAGAGGCCCATTCAACGGCCTATTTGCGCCACTATAGCTATGATAGGGATAGGAGGAGAACTTCATTCTAACATGAGGAAGTTGAAGGCCTCATTTATTTTAGACGAGGTGAGAAGAGAAGCCTCGATAGGTGGAGAACCTCATCCTGACGTGAACAAAGTTGAAGGCCTCGTTCATTTTAGACGAGGTGAGAAGAGAGATCCCGACAACGACCCTTATGTGCCTCTATAGTCCATTAGGAGCAGGAGGAGAACCTCATCCTAACGTGAAAAAGTTGAAGGCTCGTTCATTTAGATGAGATGAGAAAAGAGGTCTCGACAAGGCCTTATGCCCTCAACAGACTCGTTAGAAGATAGGAGGAGAACCTAATCCTTCAACGTGAACAAGAGTCGAAGATAAGCCTCACTTCATTTAAGAGATAAGATCAGAGATGAAGGAGATAAGATCTTCTCTAAGCCTCAACTCAATAGCCTCAACATCAATAGAAGATAAGATCTCCTTTAACTTCGATTAGAGATAAGATCTCTCCCGAGCATCAATCTCAATCGAAGATAGGATCTCCTTCAACCTTGATTGGAGATAAGATCTCTCCCGAGCTTCAATCTCAACCGAAGATAAGATCTCTCCCGAGCTTCAACAACAACCGAAGATAAAATTTCCCCCAAGCTTTAGCCTCAATGGGTGCAGAGCTTAGAAAAGAACTTCGACAATCATATTTTTTGTACACCATTCCTTCGAATTTTGAACTCGAGAGTGGGGGGACTAGTGTTGGGGATAAACTCCGCAACTGCCGAAGTTCAGTCTGATGCTTAGCCTAATGTAACTAGTAATCATAGAAGAGCTTCGATAAAAAATTCTTCCTCCAGCAACCAAACCCTTCCTAGACTTCTTTAGTAGCCAAACTCCTCCAGGAGCCAAACTCCTTTCGGACTTCTCCTTCAGTTGGATTTCTTTAGCAGTCGAACTCCTTCCAAACTTTTTCTTCAGTCCGAACTTCTCCTTTAGTTGGATTTCTCTAGCAGCTGAACTTCTTTCAAACTTCTTCTTCAGTCGGATATCTTCAGGAGATGAACTCCTTACAGACTTCTCCTTTAGTCGGATTCTTTCAGGAGTCAAACTCCTTCTGGATTTCTCCTTCAGTCGGATTCCTCTAGGAACCGAACTCCTTTCAGACTTTTTCTTCAATCGAATTCCTCCAGAAGCCAAATTTCTTCTAGACTTCTCCATTAGTCGAACTCTATTTAGATTCCTCCAGCAGATTACTTCTAGATTTTAAGTAGTATTCCTCTCGGATGATCCCCTCTAGTCGTATTTTCTTTAGAAGTCCGAACTCCTCTAGAATTAATATATGTCAAAGCTCTTCACCAACTAATGCCTGCTTTCTCTAGACTTCGACTATTAAATCTCAATGAATGGATACGTCATGACAATGGACACCTCTCTCCATAACAAACTCCATGTGGCTCCGAGCGGCCCACTACCGGATGGTTATGACTGTCATTTATCAATCCGCTATAGATGATCCCACTATCAGATGGTTATGACTATCATTATCAGTCTGCTATGGACGATACCTCTCTCCATAATAAATTTCATGTGGCTCCTGTGGTCCAGGATCGGATGGTTATGACTGTTATCTATCAGTCTGCTCCAAGCTTCATCTATAAAAAGGGATCCTCTAGATACATTTTCTCTAAGCTCTCTTCTCCTTCTCAAAACTGTGCTAAATTCTTTTTTAAGCACTCCATTTCTATTTATCAAAAGAGCTGACTTAATCGTCGGAGGGTCCTACCGGAGCCACCACCACTAACTCTGGATGGGACTTTATTTTGCTGACCACCAACAGCGACCTCTTCTTCCTCAACTCCAGCTCAATCTCATGTTAACCAGATTCTGCACCAACATAACCAATGAATGATTAAGTTCAACTTTGATTGGTCAACCTAACCACTATTTAGATAGATGTGGCCAAGAAATCATATTATGAATAATAATTTCATTAGCCGATAAGCACCTAACCTTTGGACCTTCAATGATTATCAAACTAGTTGATCCATTATCATCCACTTAACGGAAGGCTATGATCTAGTTATCACCATAACTATTTTATTTTTAGGGACCTAATAATTTTAGAGGATTTAATTGATTTGATTTAAAGAAGACAGAGAGAATGAGCCAATCAATTTCGATCCTTCCATTGACTTCACCAAGTTAGATAAGAAAAAAAGGACCTAATTCAAACCAACATTAGGAGCACCTAAATCAATCATACTGATTTACCTAATTGACATGGGTGAGCCCAAATCACCAAATGATCTAATCAAAATTTAATTCACCAGAATGGTCAGGTAAGTGAGATCAGTGAAAGGAGTATGCCATTAACTCAGCAAAGACCGAATCATTGCGAGTAGCTCCCAATTAGAAATCATTGATCAGACTACCAAACTTACCTTAGATACTATCTGGTTCATTAGTTTCTACTTGACCAACCTAGTAATTTTGGATTCGACCGCGTAGCCAAGAATCAAGTCCATCTTGGTTCTCATTAAAGACATGGACTTGACCAACTACAACTAATGTAATTGATCAAGAGAATCCTTAACCTAATCTAAGATAACTATTGATTAGATTTAGTCAATTCTCTAATTAAGTCCATTCTTTAATCTAACCTTAGGTCTAACCCAATTAATAGATCTAGTTCTCACTAATCCATTAATCCAATGTATTATGATTTATATCTTAGGATCTTCAATTCACAATCCTAGATCCTAATCAATCAATTCTTAATTCTTAATTAAGTTTTGGGATAAGGATTAGGGTTTGACATTTTGAAAATGATTTTCATGTTTGTTAAAGATTTTTGCAACATGGTTCTATCAACCAGTAGCATGTTTGATTCATAATCAATATGAACATATGCCAAACATGAAAACTTTTTTTAGATCTAATCTAAACATTCTCATAAAATTGAAACTATTTCAATTCTAATTAATCATAAATCATCTTAGATCAGGTCTAACACATTTATGATAATAAAAATTAGATTAATATTCTTTTAATTATATCATAAACTTTTTTAAACCTAATCTAAAATTTTAAAATCAGGATTTTAGATCCGCATACACTAGGACAACCTCTCCACTATAAGGGATAAATCTTACACTAGGATAATGTTACAGCACACGTAATCTAAATTATTTTTTTTAGATTTAATCATCAAATTATAAATTAGATCAAATCTAAAAATATAATCTAATCATGCATAAATCATGTAATAAATTAACCTAGGCTCTGATACCAATTGTAGGAACCGATCTAGGGTTCTAGGGTTAGCTTTTGAAACTTTTTCAAAATTACAGCGGAAGAGATGAATTAATCACATTAAATCATGAATAATATAACATAAAATCATAGATATAGATTTCTATTACATGATTAAGGCATGCTATTAAATCAAAAAATAAAATATCAAAAGAACTGCATATTAATCATATTAATAGCAAACTACTCTAGATCAGATCTAAATATGTAATAGGAAGATCGGATCATCCTTACATTTGAATCTCGAGTTCTTGACTCACTGATCTAGGCCTAAGATGGTTGCTCTAAGCCGCACACATGTCTGGTCTCTACGAGTTGTCCACATGAGCCCTTGATTATAAATCTAAAGTTGGGTGCCCATAAATCAGCATAATATGCTAGTACTGTGCTGATCCTTCTCCAACGATCGATTTGGATCTTCTTTCCTTCAAGCTTGGACTCTTAAACTTTCTAAAGTTGAGGAAGATGATTCATGATGCTGAGACTCCTCTCAAACACTCACAAAGATGGAGGAATAGGAGTGGAAGAAAAAACCTAGAAGAAAATCTTCTTCTTCTTTCTTCTCTCATCAAAGCATCTTCTTCTTCCTAATGGTCATGGGAATTGACAGATATTATCCTATTCTTATCTGATGGATTAGGACAACACATTTCTAACCTAGACAAGCTCCAGTCAAACTAGGACAAAGCCATATAGGATTCTCAGGTAAGCCTAAATTAATTTGGCTCAGTCGAGACGTACCAGAAAGACTATAGATGGAGAATATTAGGTTTAATCGTGCGCTAGCATGATTTTCTTGAAACTAATTGGATCTAATCTAAACCAATTGAACTAGTTTAGTCCAATTGATCACATCCGGATGCAAACTCTTGTCTGTGTGATCCAATCAGGTTTAGTTCCACATCGTAATCAAATATATTGCGATCTGTATTATCAATATCATCGAAATACCTTTTGATGGACCAGAACTCTTTCAATTCACCTAATTAGAATGATTGATCATCAAGATAATTCTAATTGCTTCCAAAATCCATCAATAACAGCTAGCAGTATATGGTGGCAACCTATTAGAACTAAATACGAACCTCTCAATGTAGCTACCTATATGATTGAGTTCTTCTATCACGAGCTTCGACAAGATTAGGGTTAAGGTGAACTAGTCAAACCCAATACCCTGTCATAAGATTGAATCATTCGATTCATGTTCAATGTGAAACTCTAATAGAAAACTATTTTCTATTATATCACACTACCATAGCTATGGGCTTAAGGACTCGATCTCATGATCATCATAGGACTAATTCTCCTCTATCGAAGTTGATAGATACCATCTTGGCGCGAAGCAATCCTTATAATGAACATACTATAACCAACATACACTTCAAAATTTTGAATGGCTAGGAGACCGAGTTGTGATGTAGTCAAACTATAACACCCTCAAGATGAACTGTCGATGCACCTTAAGTCTAAGAATCAGACACATAATTACAGTATCGAGCTTAGTCATTAACGAGAAGGTAGACTTTCTTATGACTGCTCAAGATGGTCACGCTCAATGCTCTCATTCTCTAACAAGTATCTATACTCTTGCTCTGGTGTCTCCATACTATAGACTCAAGACTCATCTACCTTAAGAAAGTGATCGTACACCAATCTTCTAGATCGATCACCAACCTCATGATGATCCTACGATCGGGAGCAGTTTATGAGTTAGTTATGAAAATATATATTTTAAATTTTCATCATTTGAAAATATGTATTAGCATTTCATTAACTCCAAGGATGTATCACAGACACTATGTGCATAATGTAATAGAATAAAATAATATTTATTAATTTTTAAATTAAAATTATAAAAATGCTCTTAGAATGTGTATTATAAGTGTCAGCCAATTAGGCTTTTAGGACACTGATCTAACAAACTTTCACTTGATCTAAAGCCAATTGCCTACAAATCTAAGTTCCATCTTTTCATGGTGGGCTTCAATCTTCTACAAGCTCAACAACTATGTAAGTGGATCTGCCGTATTATCTACGGTGTTGACTCTCTTGACATCGACGTAACTCTTCTCGAGGTAATCATGGATAAGGTTATATCACCGCTCAATATGCTTTGATTTCTATTGAGACCTCAGCTCCTTAGCTAGGACTATGGTGCCATTGTTGTCATAGTACAAAGGGATGGCATCCGATGGCATCACTCCGAGCCCTACGATGAACTTCTTATACTAGAATGACACTTTCATAGCTTTCGATGCAGTGATGTACTCAGCATTCATTGTGGGGTTAGCGATCACTGTCTACTTGAAACTCTTTCAGCTAACAGTACTACCATTATGTACAAACAAACTTCTAGCTATTGACTTTCGATCATCTATATCAGATGTAAAGTCTGAGTCTGTATACCCTTATACCTAGAGTTCTCCATTCCTAAAGACTAGAAACATATTCTTAGTTCTTCTTAAGTACTTAAGGATATATTTTACAAAAGTCCAGTATTCTTTATCTGGATTTGACTAATATCTGCTCGTGAGACTCACAACATGCGCAATATCAGGTCGTGTACATAACATGATATACATGAGGCTCCTTATTGCTGAAGTATAAGGGATTTTGCTAATGCATTCAATCTCCTTAGATGTATTGGGACACATCTTCTTGAAGAGGTGAATGCTATGTTTGAAGGGCACCAATCTTCTTTTGGAGTTTTTCATGCTAAATCTCTTCAGCACCTCCTCTATGAACATCTTTTGAGATAGACCTAGCATCCTATTCCGTCTATCCCTACAGACCTTTATTTCCAATATAAAAGATTATTCTCCAAGGTCTTTCATAGAACTTTTTTGACAACCACATTTTGATGGATGTCAACATAGGAACTGTTAGATATATGTGCCCTAGAAGCCAAAATTGGCTGACACTTGTAATACACTTCTAGGAGCAAAATTGTAATAATCAATAAAATGGGTTATTTTCTATCACATAAGTGTATTTAGTGTCTGTGATACATCCTTTGAGTTAATGGTAATGATAATTCATATTTTTAAGTGTTGAAAATTTAAGACATGAATAATCATTATTAACTCAAAAAATGCTCCCGACCATAGGATCATCACGAGGATGGTGATTGATCCGAAAGGTTGGTGCACAATCGCTTCTCTTTAGTAGATGAGTCTTGAGTCTACGGTGTGGAGACACCGGAAGCGAGAGTACAGGTACTCGTTAGAGAATGAGGGCACTGAGCGTGACCACCTCGAGTAGTCATTAGGAAGTCTACCTTCTCGTCAATGACTGACTCGATGCTGCAGTAGTGTGTCTGGTTCTTTGACCTGAGATGCATCGGCAGTTCACCTTGAGGGTGTTATAGTTTGACTACACCATTACTCGGATCTCCTAGCCATATGGAACCCTGAGGTGTATGTTGGCTATAGCATGTTCATTGTAGGAACTGGATTGCATCAAGATGGAATCTATCTACCTCGGTGGTAGAGGAGCAGCCCTATGATGATCATGAGAATCAAGTCCAGAAGCCCATGGCCATGGCAGAGTGAAATAATAGAAAGAGTTTCTATTTAGATTTTCACATTCGGACTCGAATCGAATGATTACATCATATGACAGAAACTAGGGTTTGACGAGTTCACCTTAACCCTAATCTGATCGGGGCTCAAGATAGAAGAACTTAATCACACAGGTAGCTGCACCAAGAGGTTCACATTCAGCTCTGATGGGTTGCCACCATATACTGCTAGGTGTCACTGGTGGATTTTGGGAGCAATTAGAATGATTTAGATGATCGATCATTCTAGCTGTTCGAATCAGAAGAGTTCTGATCCATCGAAAGGAGTTTCGATGATGTCGATGATAGAGATCATGACATATCCCATTACCATACAGAACTGAACCTAACTGGGTCACACAAACAAGGGTTTGAATCTGGTGATCATCAATTGAACTGATCTAGTTCAATTGATCTGAATGAGATTCAATTAGGTTCAAGGAAATCGTGCTAGCACTCGATTGAACCTAACGTTCTTCTTTTACTATCATAAATAAGTTGTCCTGACTGAGCCAAAGGAGTTTGTGCTCAATCAGAGGCCTTCATATGGTCTGACTGGAGGTTGTCCAAGTCAGAAAAGGTTGTCTTATTTTGTAAGACATTACCTGCCATTTTTGGTCACCTGCCATTTCTTGTTCTTTGACTTTGGTCAAAAGTCTACCTTTGACTGGTCAAATGTTGACCATTGACACTTTGACTTTTGACCACATGTCATGCACCTATTGGAGAGCTGGTGGGGGCCTGTCCCCCTGCCAGAACCTGGCAAGGAGGAGGGCGCACGCCACCCTTAGGCGTGTGCCCAAGTTGGAGGCGCCTAGGAGTCCTTGTTGGACAAGGGACTCCATCTCCTTTTTGGATTCCAATTAGAGTTCTCCTAAGAACCAACTTTGACTGGTCTTAGGCACCCTCTAAGGAGGAATCCAGGGGACTCTATTCCCACCAATCAGATTTAGATCTGATTTCACAAAGGAGTTGTGATTGGTTGGGAAGAAGAGGAGTTGGATCACAGCTTAGTCTATAAATAAGACCCTGCGCCCAACTCAAAGAGAATCACAATTCCCATGCCCCAAGGCTGCCTCTCCCTCTCTTCCTCCATGCCAAACCCACCTTCTCCCTCTCCTCTCCACGTCCAAAAGAGTTTTGGATTCTTGGTTGGTGCAATCCAGATCAAGAGAAAGGCGACTGAAAGCTAGAAGGCTGCACTGCTGCAAAGGACGACTGCTGATCTTCAAAAGGAGTTTTGAAGATCCTCCAGATCAGATCCAGATCTAATTTTTGGAGATGTGATAGAGAAGAAGAGGATCTCCAGATCCAAGCCTGAGTGGATACCGATAGAGGCCAGGCACTTGCGTGGCTAGATCCAGAACCTTCCGCTGCATACAGGATCATCAACAGGGTAATAGGATTACCCACATCAAGGTAAATTAAATTTGATTTAATTTATTTAAATTTTTTTTTATTATTAAAATAATAAGAATTAGATCTGAAATATCCCAGATCTGATTAAGATTAAAGAAAAAAATTTTGAAATATATCTCTTGATCTGATCAGATCTGAACGAACCTGGTCCGAAAAATCAGGATTTTCCTTCAACTGGTATCAGAGCCAAGGTTCTAAAAGTGTTTAGATCTAATTTTAAATTTATTTTAATTAAAAAATAAGTGATTTTAGATGTCACATGAGATGTGATCAGATCTAAAATCAGAAAAAATTAAAATTAAATGATTTGGATCTAAGATTAGAAAATATGCATGACTAGTTCTAAAATAGAATAGTTCTATAGAATAGTCTTGCATGTTTTGATTTAATCTGATTAAATCATATTTTAGATCTATTTATTTACTATTTTTTGATATTATAATTATTATAATAACATCTAAAAAATAGTAAATAAAAATTATTTAATTTTAAATATCATATGAGATATGATTGATGCATGTCTAGACTAGTTGTAGAATAGTTCTACATAATTGTCTAGATTAGAATTTATTTTGATTAGATCAATTTAAATCTAATTTTTTAGATTATTATGAGATAATTTAGATCTAAAAATATGCATGATTCGATACATGAGATGTATGCAAAATATGCCATGATTAGATCTAATTTGTATATGAGATATATGATATAGATCTAAAACTATTTTGTAGTATTGCATGTTCCTGATTAAGGCGTTCCTCTTGGCCGTCCGGTCATAAGAATGAAGAAGGGTTTAAAGGCCCTCTCCTTCCCATTCGATGGGGTGTTCTTATGATGTGTAGGGGTGCTGCGTGTTCGTCCTTAATCAGAAACCCAAAACTTACTTTCTGCAAAACCCTAGATCCTGAAACCCTAGGATTTATTGTGCATATTTTATTTATGAACCCTACTTAATTAAAAATTAAGATTATGGAATATTAATTAGGTCTAAAATTGAGAATTTTAGATCTAAGACATATTCATAATACTGGGTTCGGGCTTGGGTAGCTCAATTAGGTCTAAGCGGTTGATCAAACCGAATCAAGAGTTGGTTAGATGGGATCAACAATGCTTAAATTGACCAGCCTAATAGGATTAAGTCTGGGTCAAGATCGAGTCACGATCAAGCAAGACCTAATTAGGCTCAGAGGTTAGAGTCTGGATTGTAGGCTAACCCAATTGGTTCTGGCTCAATAATTTGGTGTCTAAGGTAAGTTTGGCACATACGACCGACTGATTTTTAATTGGAAGCTACTCGACCTGAATGCATTCTTGTACGAGTTAATGGCATATTCCTTCCACCGGTCTCACTTACCTGGCCATATCTGTTGACACAGTTCTGATCTGAGGTGGTCAATAATCCGAGCTAACCCATGCCACTAGGTTAGTCATAATTGTTATGACTATGACAAGTCTAGTTTAATGAGACCTGAATCAATTCTCCCTAAGAAAAGATTAAGTCTGAGGTCTTCCACCATTGTAGATGTGCGGGCCCTTTCCGGGGTTGATTGTTCTCGGCTGGATACAGTGGCTCAGTTGCACCGGGAAGATGCAACCATGTCTATTAGGCATTGGATGCTATGGGCTGGAGGATGAGTTGGGCTCAATATTTGGATACGGTGAGAGACTCAATTAGGAAATCCAGTCTATGCAAATGGTGGGTCTGACTTAACTAAGGAGTGGATCAATATTTCCGGATACGGTGAGATTCATGAATTAGAGACCAAGTTTGGGTGCACCATGATTAGAGAATCATTGAACAAGAGTTGTTCACTCATTGGCTAACCCATCACCAATAACTGTTAGGTGAGGTGATGAGTCAGTTGGTGAGACCGCACCACCCACTAGAAATCATTAATCATGGAGATTTTTCGCATCTCTACAGAGGGAGTGTAGGGATCCGATAAAATAGTGGGAGCTAATTTGTTTAAAAATAAAATTCCTAAACAAATTGGTCAAGTCATAATTACAGTATCTAACTAGAATCTTTGACTCTCTACAGGAAAATGTCTGCGTCCAACCCATTGGCACGTATCCTGGACACACATAGACTGACTGGACCCAATTATAAAGATTGGCTCAGGAACTACAAAATTAGTTTTGGGTTCGAGAAGTTAACCCATGTATTGGACCAGGACCCTCCCACCTTACCAGCCCGTCCATCCACTGAACAGAGAGCGTCTCTGGAAAAATGGATAGACGAAGATAATAAGGCCAGATATTACATGTTGGGCTCGATGTCTGATGAGCTCCAGCGCCAACATGAAGATATCGGGACTGCTCGCCAAATGTTGGCTCACCTGCAGGAGATGTTTGGTGAACAGAGTCGCGCAGCCAAAGTATCAAGTCACGAAATGACTTTTTAAGGCTAAGATGCGTGATGGGCAGTCAGTCCAAGATCACTGTCTGACAATGATCAAGGACATGGAAGAGCTTGAGAAGCTCGGTGTGAAGTTAGACTTGGATCTGCAGAATGATATTATTCTGCAATCCTTGACTGATGCATATGGGCAATTCATCATGAATTACCACATGCATAAACTTCAAAATTCCTTGGCCGAATTAATGAATATGCTGGTTCACCGCTGAGCTTTCTATGAAAGGTTCTAAAGGCTCAGTTCTTGCTATGGAACGGACTTCTTCCAAAAGAAAGTCTTATGGAAAGAAAAAGAAGTCTGTGAAAAAGCAAGAAGGTGGAAGGAACAAAGAAGAAGAAGGCAGAGCCGAAGAAAAAGGCCGATGTCAAAGGAAAGTGTTTCCATTGCAACAGCGACGGCCATTGGAAGCGGAACTGCCCTACTTACCTGGCCACCCTGAAGAACAAGAAGGAAGGTCCTTCTGGAGGTATGCTCGTTATTGAGTCTAACCTTACGGTTTCTTCTGCATCCAGTTGGGTGCTTGACTCTGGTTCTAGTGCTCATCTGTGCACTTCCATGCAGGGTCTTGAGGATAGCAGGAGGCTGAGGGATGGAGACATGATCCTACGCATCGGTAATGGAGCAAGAGTTGCTGCAGTAGCCGTGGGAACATACCCTCTTCGATTACCATCTGGTTTAGACTTAGTTTTGAAAGACTGTTATTATGTGCCTGCAGCTAGCAGGAATTTGATTTCTGTTTCATGCTTAGCACAAGAAGGCTATGTGATTACCTTCTTTAAGGACCATTGTAACATTCTTTATGAAAGAAATAAAATTGCAAATGGTTTCCTTATTAATGGTCTTTATCAGCTACATATTGATGTACCGTTCTAACTATCGAGCAAAACGTGAATGCCAAACGACCTAGGGATAGTCCAAATGATAGATATCTATGGCACCTGAGATTAGGTCATATAGCAGAAGATAGGATCAACAAATTGGAGAAAAATGGGCTATTGAGTCCATTGACTTTCGAGTCATATCCAACTTGTGAATCTTGTCTTCAAGGCAAAATGACTAAACTCCCTTTTGTTGGACATGGGGAGAGGGCCACAGATCTCCTTGCCCTAGTACATACTGATGTGTGCGGCCCATTTGATGTGCCGGCTAGAGGCAATTTTGTCTACTTCATTACCTTTACCGATGATCTGTCTAGGTATGGGTATGTGTATCTTATGAGACACAAGTCTGAAGCTTTTGAAAAGTTCAAAGAATTCAGACATGAAGTAGAAAAACAAACTGAAAAACCCATTAAGGTTCTTCGATCAGATCGAGGAGGTGAATACCTTAGCCGGAAATTCCTAGACTATCTCAAGGAAAAATGGCATAGTCTCTCAATGGACTCCACCAGGAACACCTCAACTCAACGGGGTTTCAGAATGGAGAAATCGGACTCTATTGGATATGGTTCGATCCATGATGAGCTTCACAGACCTCCCTGATTTTCTTTGGGGACACTCATTGTTAACTTCAATTTATCTACTGAATAGGGTTCCCTCTAAAACCATTCCTACCACACCGTATGAGATATGGCACGGTAAGAAACCAAGTCTGAGTCATCTCAGAATTTGGGGTTGTCCGGCTCATGTCAAAAGACAACAAGCGGACAAGTTAGAGTTTAGGTCCTTTAGAGCTCGATTCATAGGATATCCTAAAGAGTCATTAGGATACTATTTCTACATTCCAGAAGACCACAATGTGATTGTGAGTCGACATGCCATCTTTCTTGAAAAATAGTTTATTCAAGATAGCGGCATTGGAAAGCAGATTAAGCTTGATGAGAAAGTCTCACAAGTACAACGAGCTAAGGACCAATTGGAACCAAATCAGGTTGAGCCAATAAGAACACTACCTCCTCCACCTCGTAGATCGGAAAGAGTTTTCCAGTCCCCCTGAAAGATACTTAGGTATTATTTCAGAGGAAGTAGAGGAAAATGTTCCTCGTAGGTAATGGTGCTCATGGTGATGATCCCAAAACCTACAACGAGGCGATATCAGATATCGACTCCGAGAAATGGCTAGAGGCAATGCAGTCAGAAATTGACTCGATGCACTCAAACCAAGTCTGGACCTTGGTAGATCCACCAGAAGGTATAGTACCTATTGGGTGTAAATGGATCTTCAAGAGAAAGATTGGTGCAGATGGGAAATGTGGAGACATTCAAGGCTAGACTAGTGGCAAAAGGTTATAGTCAACGCGAAGGCATTGACTATCAGGATACCTTTTTCCCAGTGGCTATGCTAAAATCCATCCGCACATTGCTTGCCGTTGCAGCCTATTTCGATTATGAAATATGGCAAATGGACGTGAAAACGGCATTCTTAAATGGATATCTTGAGGAAGATATCTATATGGAACAGCCGCTAGGTTTCACATCCAGTGATACTGATCACAAGGTTTGCAAGCTGCAAAGGTCCATATATGGACTTAAGCAAGCATCTCGGAGCTGGAACACTCATTTCAATGATGTGATCAAAATAGTTTGGTTTCATCAAAAATGAAGAGGAACCATGTGTTTTCAAAAAGGTCAGTGGGAGCGCTGTTGTCTTCCTCGTATTGTACGTGGATGACATCCTCCTTATTGGGAATGATATTCCCATGTTGACAATCAGTCAAAATATGGTTGTCCAAGGAATTCTCCATGAAAGACCTAGGTGAAGCATCCTTTATTCTAGGAATTAAGGTCTATAGGGATAGACCGAATAGGATGCTAGGACTTTCACAGA
>QRFJ01002232.1:143590-186929 GCA_006176705.1 Cocos nucifera | reverse complement strand
CCATTTTTGGTCACCTGCCATTTCTTGTTCTTTGACTTTGGTCAAAAGTCTACCTTTGACTGGTCAAACGTTGACCATTGACCCTTTGACTTTTGACCACATGTCATGCACCTATTGGAGAGCTGGTGGGGGCCTGTCCCCCTGCCAGAACCTGGCAAGGAGAAGGGCGCACGCCAAGGGTGGCGTGAGCCCAAGTAGGAGGCGCCTAGGAGTCCTTGTTGGACAAGGACTCCACCTCCCTTTTGGATTCCAATCAGAGTTCTACTAAGAATCCAGTTTGACTGGTCTTAGGCGCCCTCTAAGGAGGAATCCAGGGGTCTCTATTCCAACCAATCAGATTTAGATCTGATTTCACAAAGGGTTGTGATTGGTTGAGAGGAAGAGGAGTTGGATCACAAGAGGTCTATAAATAAGACCCTGCGCCCAACCCTAATTAAAAAAAAAAAAATGAAATTAGACACGCCCCAAGGCTGCCTCTCCCCTCCTTCTCCATGCCATAGTCTCTTCTCCCCTTGCTCTCCACGTCCAAAAGAGTTTTGGACTTAGGTTGGTGCGATTCAGATCAAGGAAAGGCGATCAAAATCAAGAAGGCTGCGCTGCTGCAAAAGGACGACTGCAGATCTTCAAAAGAGTTTTGAAGATCCTCCAGATCAGATCCAGATCTGATTTTTGGAGGTGTGATAGAGAAGAAGAGGATCTCCAGATCCAACCCGAGTGGATACCGGTAGAGGCCAGGCGCTTGCGTGGCTAAGATCCAGAACCTTCCGCTGCAATCAGGATCATCTACAGGGTAATAGGATTACCCAAATCAGGTAAATTAAATTTGATTTAATTTATCTTGTTTTATTTTATTTATTAAAATAATAAGAATCAGATCTGAAACATATCAAGATCTGATTGAGGTCAAGAGAAAATTTTTGAAATATATCTCTTGATCTGATCAGATCTGGACGAACCTGGACCGGGAAATCAGGATTTCCCTTCACTAACAACCTATTTTATACTATCCTATTGGGGCCCTACCATCTTTCCCTTCTAAAAACCCTTTTGACCAGTGGTCACCTTGTAATTCTTGTGTTTTGTCATTTGATGTTAAAGACTATTAGTAGGAGACTTCAACTGAAGTTGATTACAATACTCTTGGTAGGAAAAAAAACTAGCTTGCTTTCTTAAAGGCAGGTTATTATTCTAGATCCAAAAAATTGTAATTTGAACCAAGCAATTTGTAACGACCATACTCTATTTTCACCTGCCTATTAAAGATATGATTTAACTAATCTTTGACATCAATCCCAATCAAGATTTGCTCTCTTTTGTTAGCAGGAGCCATTTGCTGTGTTGGTTTGAAGTGGAGTATTTAAAAGAACAGAATAGTTAAAATTTATAGAAAGAGTGATGGATATTTTCAAGGGTTTGGACTATTGATACCCTCAGTGGATTCAGATTGACCAAGTCCCAAGCCAAAACCAGTTCAAAGATGATGCCACCTGCTGAAGTTGAAATCAACAATTGATGGGAAACAAGAAGGAAAGAAAAAATCATACTTGGTCTACATAGGTAAATTGAACCAGCAGTCTTGGTTTTTGCTGATAAAGGTAGCAACTCCCACAAGCTAGAGTATAAAGGATTTCTTGGTTGCAAGTTAATAAAATTGTGAAACCACAGTTGGATTGGATTTACAAATAATTTTTTGAATTTCATAAAGTTAGCATGAGATTTACAAGCTATATTTATTTTTGTGTTTTATGTATTTATTAAAAAGAATTTAATGCTGACCTATAATTTATCTTAAGGGTTGACTTTATTCTCAAAGAACATATTTTTCAAAAAAAAAATTAAAAAGAAAAATATTAAAAGGATGAGCAACAAATAAAAGTATATATCTCCATATTTGGTGGAGTGGAATATACCTAGTTCAGCAATACTTAAATTTTAAGCTAAGCATTCATGTCCTTTGCTTGCTCTGTAAACATTAAGGACTCATTTGGCTTACTAGAAGAGGAGGGAGGAAAATATGGTCAACGAAAAAAGAAAAAATACTCCATATTTGGTTAGATATTTCAAGGGAGAGGGATGGAAAGGCAACTTTCTCATTCCATTGGAATAAGTTTTCCATATTTCATAGAAAAAAACTCATATGAGACTTCTGTCTTCTTATTTTGACTGTCTCCAAGCCTGCGGCTCAATGTAAAGAGCTCTGCTTCTAAACCAAAGGCTGCAACAGGGCCATTAACCAAATGGACTAGTTTTAGTAAGCTGAATGAACCCATTTTATACTATCCCATTAGATCCCTACCATCTTTCCCTTCTAAAAACCCTTTTGACCAGTTGTCACCTTGTAATTCTTATGTTTTGCTGTTTGATGTTGAAGACTATTAGTAGGAGGCTAGGAGCATTCAACTGAAGTTGATTAGAATACTCTTGGCAGGAATGACCAGATGGCTTTTTTAAAGGCAGGTCACCATTCTTGATCCAAAAAACTCCAATTTGAACCAAGAAATTCATAATGACCGTACTCTATTTTCACCTGCCTATTAAAGGTAGGATTTAACTAGTCTTTGACAGCAATCCCTATCAAGATTTGCTCTCTTTTGATAGCAGGAGCCATTTGCTGGTGTTGGTTTGAAGTGGAGTCATTAAAGGAACAGAATAGTTAAAATTTACAGAAACAGTGATGGATATTTTCAGGGGTTTGGATTATTAATACCCTCAATGACGGATGCATCTTAAGAAATGTGGGTCAATTGACCCCATAGTTAAAATTTACAGAAAGAGTGATGGATACTTTCAGGGGTTTGGATTATTAATACCCTAAGTGGCGGATGCATCTTAAGAAATGTGGGCAATTGACCCCACAAAAAAAATTAAAAAATTATATATATATATATATATATATATATATATATATATTTCGGGTTTTCTAAGATGCTCATGTATGTATATTTCAAAACTCTTTTGAAAAGTGCAGCGGAATAATAGATTAAGTTTTTTTAATCAGAAACATGTATAGATCAAATCAAAGCACCTAAGAATCTTGTTCATATGCAGAAAATAACATAAATTTGATTTTTAATCTAAAAATAAATATGTGATCAGATCACATATCTTTGCGCTGGTCGATCTATACCATGAACCGATGATCATGGATATCTTCAGGTCCCTTTGAAGCCACACAAACGTCTGGCTTCTACAAATATCCATACAAGGTCTTAATCTGATCAAAAGCTTATTTATTTCACCGGAGTGCTAGCTTCCTTATAGAGATCACATCTTGACAGTTGAAGAGAATTCTTCTTTTCTCTCAAGACTCTCTCTTGAAGAAGAAGAAGAATAGGAGGATGAGGAGAAGGATGAAGAAGATGAAGAAGACTCTCTTCTTCTCTTCCTAGAATCCATGCATAAGATCTTTATGCTAGAGATCATGAGAAGAAGAACTCTTTTCTTCCATGTACAAGAAAACCCTTACTCTTGTTTTTGCACACCTTCAATGAGGAACTCTTCCTCTCTAAAACCCATGCTCATAAGGAAGACTCTTCTTTTCTCTCAAGACTCTCTCTTAAAGAACAAGAATAGGAGGAAAAGAGAAGGAAAGCTCTCATCCTTTTCTTCTTAGACCCAAGCCTGGATCCCACATCCCATGCCCATGGATCTTGTGTCTACCCCTTTTGGTTCTCCCATCCCACACCCTTATGGATCCTGCATCCCAAATTCATGGGTCTCACGTTCACCATCCATGGGTCTCGCATCCTCATATCTCACACAAAAAAATAAAGGATAGCATGGGATT
Source organism: Cocos nucifera (assembly GCA_006176705.1). Lineage (NCBI taxonomy): Eukaryota > Viridiplantae > Streptophyta > Magnoliopsida > Arecales > Arecaceae > Cocos > Cocos nucifera. Next base: position 183,142 of record QRFJ01002232.1, on the reverse strand, counting down.
TATAGGGGCCACAAGGGAGAGAATGAGTCTCAGTCAAACTAAGATCTCTCTTGGTGTCCCAACTAATCCCTAACCAACTAGAAATTGGTTGTACCCAAATAAAAAAAAAAATTCTAGTCTAACTAGGAATCCAATTAGATCATAATCCAATAAGGAATTAGGTGCAACCAAGTCTTAATCAAATTAAGAATTGGTCTTTCTTGCAATTGGATTATCTCATAATCTAATTAGGCTTGATCTAATTAAATCCAAACCAAGTCAAATTGAATCTAATTCAATTGATTAAGACTTGGTCTTTCTTGCAATTGGATTATCTCATAATCTAATTAGGCTTGATCTAATTAAATCCAAACCAAGTCAAATTGAATCTAATTCAATTAGACTTAATTCTAGCCCAATTGCTCAATCAAATTGAGCCAAATAACAATCCAATTGCTAATTAATCCTCCTATAATTCACTAGTAAATTTTAGCATTTTAACTTTTACATTGGATTAATCATCAATCACATTGATAATTAGATCTATATGCAATTCATAATCATGATTCAACCATCTGATCAGTCTAGATCCTCTTTTATGTATGATCATGTAAATTCTATTCTATCTAGTAGTGAGATATACTATAATCCCAATCACAATATCATTAAAACTTCTTTCAGTGGATGAAATGATTCCAACTCTATCCATTAAGGATCATCGATCATCAAGATGATGCTCATGAATCTTACAATCCACTAGTGACACCTAGTAATATGTAGTGGCAATCTAGTAAAATAAAAGTAATGAACCTTTAGGTGCAGTTATTGTATGATTTAGTCCCTCTATCATAAATCCCGACTAGATGGCAGGTCATGGATAAATCATCAAATCACAATATCGATCATATGATAAATTCAATTAACTCGAGTCCGATTATGATTCTCATGAAAACTCTTTTCCATTAATCACACTGCTATGGCCATAGACTTAAGGACTCAGCCTCTCAAATTTTATATATCTACTTCTTTCTACTAAGATTGATAGATCCCATTTACATGCACACCCTGCTCCTGTAGTAGACCAACTATTGCCAACATCCACTACAAGGACTCATTGAGGCAATGTTTTTATATAGTCAAATTTTAGCAGCCTCACTATGAGTAGTCATGGCACCACAGATCAAAGAGCTATTCACACAACTACAACATCGAAAAAGTCATTAACGAGTGAGCAGACGTCCATGTGACTTCTCATATTGATCATGCTCAGTGCCAGTTGTTCTCTAACAACCATCTATACTCTCGCTCTAATATCTCTATACTGTAAATTCGAGACTCATCTATCTGAAGGAAGCGATCCGTATACCAGTCTATCCGGATCAATCACCATCCTCATGATGATCCTATAACCATGAGTAATTTAAAAATTAACCATCAATGACACATGCCTCAAATTCTCAACTCTTTGAGAATATATGTCATCATCTTGTTAATCTCTTGGACAATTCATGGATGCATACAACATGAATGAAAATAAAACTGTCCATCAAGTACAAAATCATGTCCTATAAATATAATATGCATCAGCCAAGATTGGCTTATAAAGCATACACCTAACAATCTTCCACTTGTACTAAAGTTAATCTACCAGATATCTAAGCCTCATCTTCTCATGACAAGCTTCGGTCTTTGACTAGCTAAGTGACTTAACTAGTGGGTATACCACATTCCATATGGAGCCTACTTTCTGCACCTCTATGTATTTCTACTCAAGGTAGTCGTGTATATTGCTGCTCTATATATTTAGACTTCTGGTGAGATCTTGGCTTCTTAGTGAGGGCTATAGCGCTATTATCTTTGTAGTATAGTGTTAAGGCATCTGATGGCATGACATCCGATTCTGCAACTAACAGTAGAATCAGAATGCATCCTACACATGCATCTATAGCACACTCAGCTTCTATTTATCGATTGCTTGGAACCCTTCCAACATACTAAACCAACATTGCACAAGAACATATTTTGATGTAGATATTCTATCATCAGCATTCGTGTATCCTCCCACTCTTAGCTCTGACCTTACTCCAAAGACCAAGAACAAATTTTTAGTACTTCTCAAGTACTTAAGAATGTTTTTACAGTAATTTAGCGCTCCTAGCCTAGATTCAACTGATATCTACTCATGACATTCACAATAAAGGCTATATCGGGTCGAGTACATAGCATGGCATACTCCTATACCCAAAAGCATAGCAGACCCCTCTTAGAATTTTCTATCCTGAGTCTTTCAGCATCTCTTCTATGTACTTTTTTATGAAAAGCCAAGTATCCTCTTAGATCTATCTCTATATATCTTTATATTACAAGAATATAGGATACTTGCCCTAAGACTTTCATAGAGAATTCTATATACAATCATATTTTAATCAATATTAGTATGGGGCACTCCCAATCAGGAGGCTGTCATCCACGTACAATATAATAAACCTAACAGCACTCCCACTGATCTTTATGTAAACACTTGTTTCCTCCTTATTCTTGGTGAAATCAAATAATTTGATCACTTCATCAAAACAAGTATTCCAACTCCGAGGTGCTTGCTTAAGTCTATATATGGACCCTTGCAGTGTGATCTCAATCACTAGAAGTGAAATTCATAGGTTGCTCCATATAGATATCTTCCCAAGATATCTATTCAAGAAAGGCTATCTACACATCCATTTCTCAGAGTCGATGTCCAACATCGCCTCATTGTAGATTTTGGGATTACCTCTATGTTTCCTATCTCTGATGAGAAATACTTTCTTTATATCTTCTATAAGCATACCTAAGTATCTTTCAAAAAGATAGAAGATCCTACTAGATCTACAAGATTGAAGAGGTACTACATGTACTGGTTCACCTTGAATAGATTCTACAGGTTCTATTACTCGTTTCTCTTCAGAGACTCTTTTTTTAGCTCAACTTTCCTTCCACTACTAGATCTTGGATAAATCATTTCCAAGAAGATAGCATGATGTGTCATAATTACATTGTGATCCTTTAAAAAGTAAAAGTAGTATCCCAAACTCTTTAGGATACCTTATGAAATGAGCTATCATGGACCTAGCTTCTAACTTATCCACCTGCTGTCACTTGACATGGGCTGGACATTCGCAAATCTTGAGATGACCATGACTCAGTTTCTTACCATGCTATATCTCATACAGTGTGGTAGGAACAGATTTAGAGAAAACTTTATTCAACAAATAAATTTTAAAATAAAGGATGTCCCCAAAGAAACAAAGATAAATTAGTGAAGTTCATCATAGACTGGACCATATCTCATACAGTCCCATTCCTCCTCTTAGATACCCTATTGAGCTAAGGTATACTAGGAGGGGTCCAATATGAAACTATGTTTTATTCATGAGATAACCAAAAAATTTCCTACCTTGATATTGCCTTCTCGATCTGATCGAAGTACTTTTAGAATTTTTCCAATTTGCTTATCTACTTCACATCTGAATTCTTTGATCTTTTTAAAGGGTTCAGATTTGTATCTCATACACATACCCATACCATGATCGATTATCAGTAAAGGTAATAAAATAGAGATAACCTCTCTTGGACTGGCACATCAAAGGAGCCACACATATCAGTGTGTACTAGAGCAAGTATCTCAGTGGTCCTTTTTTCTTATCTCATAAGGCAGCTTAGTCATTTTTCACCAAAGAAATGATCCACATACCAGAGAGTCCATGTTTCTTCAGTCTGTAAATCATTTCTTCTCTTATATGACCTAGCCTAAATGACCACATATACTTCAGGTATATCTCAACTTTGGATCTCTCAGACCCAATGGCACTCACCTTTTGCTCAAATAAGTTCATAGATACATCATCATGCAAATGAAAGAGACTATCTCTAAGAACTAAATCTAAACGGTAGTTATAGAGGATAGGTGCTCATGGCCATAGCAAAAACTCTTGTCCCATTACTGATTTGAAGGGTTACTTCACCTTCCCTCAGCCCTCTACTTTTTCTTAGACCCTATATTAAAGTGCATAAATAGGCATTAGAGTCTAATACTCAACTTGGAAGAAGAGGAAACCATAAGATCTATTTTAAGGCTTGTCCTTATCTCATTAGGCTCTCCAGGTATGTACCTTTAAACTTTTCAAGGTCCTTTAGTTACCAACATATTGATCAGTTCAGATAGGATGCTATTATGGTTATTCATATGGTAGTTTACCATAAACTGCTCATACAAATCAAGAAGCAATTGTAGGATCATATCCACTAGCCATTCCTTGTGCATGGTTATGTTAAGCTTCTTAAGCTTCTCAATGTCCTTGATCAGTGATCATGGACAGACAGCCTGTCATATATTTTATGTGTTGTAAGACTTTGCTCACCTCACAACTCTTACAGATGAGTCAGCATGTCGATTGCAGCATACATGTCATCATACTAATGTCGAAGTTCATATATCATGGACACCAACATATTGCACCTAACCTTATTGTCATTGTCCATTCATTTATCAAGTATAGCTTGTTGATCAAGAACATGGCTTAATTTTCTAAAAACTAAGAATGATTCTTAGGTTTATGAGCCAGTCTATGTAATTAGTTTTGGTTAAAAAATTGATATCTAGGATTTGAGCTAAAGGATTGGAAGCTGACAAAATAAATCATAGAGAGTAAAGATTCTAGTTAGATGTTTGTACTTAATTTTATATTTGCTCTAGAGACTTTTTAAAGCAAATAGGCTCCCACTATTATCTCAGAGTTCTCATATTCCCTAGGTGGAGAAACAAAAATCCTAATGCAATAAAAATTTCTAGTGGATACTGCAGTACCATCAATGACGTGCACCTTATCTAATAGTTATTGGTAACATGCACACTGATGCATGGATAACTTTTTATCTAGATGCTTCTCTAAGTATGTTGCAGAGACCGGGTCTCTAAGTTATCTAAGCTTATCTGATAGTTATTGACCACACTCCTTAGTTAAGCCCAACCTACCATTCATAAGCAAGTGCAAAGCCATCATTGAGTTTGTCACCTGATAGTTATTAGGCCCAACCCCATCTTTACCCTGGAGCAACTCTTTGCTTATAAAGTGGTTGCGTATTCCCTATACAATTGAGCCATTATGACCGGCCAAAGAATAATCAACACCAGTACCATGCTTGCACTTCTATAATGGTGGAAGACCACTAGCCTTAAAATTTATTAGGAAGATTAGGTTCGGATCTCATCTAATCAGTCACTGAATAACTGATCTAATTGGCATGGGCTAAACCAAACCACCAAGCAACCATATTCTAAACTTAATCTATCAAATTGGCCTGGTAAGTGGAGATCAGTGGGAGGCTCCCCTTTGAAGAATCAAGGATCTTAATGTTGGAAATGTATCTCAAAGCCAATCGTCAGCCTGTTGAAGGTTGGACTATACATTTATAATTGTATATGAATTATAAATTAATAAAAATTATTTTGATATTTTTCATCGCAAATTCTGTTATCTTCTAACGAACTCATGTATTGTGATGAAGTCCTTAAGACTATCTAGATTCGACAAAGAAGGATTTATCATTTAGTCCTTAAATTATTCACGATCAAATGATACGTTGTTACTGAGGATGATAACGTTTATCGAGTATAGATCATTGTATGCCATATAGATTGATTATCCTCATAACTAAGAAGTGTTGAGACACTGATATGGCATGCAAGTGAGATGTATGGATACATCTGTACTAAATGTGACCAACTCCGAAGCTTTTCTCCTATCAAGATTAGCTTTGATGGAATATAGGTATAAGTATCCCTCCGATCTGAGGTCACCACAGTGACTTTCAAGCAACTCACTGTGCTTTGGTGCCGGACTATCTGAATTTCTAATTCAATGATGAAAGATTTCTGGGTATAGTCAAGTACTTAAGAAGTCAGTGCGTGTATCAAGATGGGATTGACCACTCCTGGATTCAGGAGTTGTGTTAAATGGTATTTCAATTTAGCAAAGCCTTAGCCAATGTAGTCCTTGTGAGAGGTCACAGGACTAACTGCTTTGAGACATGATTTGAATGTATCTTCTAGGAATGACAGTCAAACCCAAAAGTCATCCTATGCATAGAGGTCAAAGGGATGAATTATACGATAACCATATTCGTGTAGGTTCTGAATATTGCAATTGTGACTATTCAATCTATCTGAACATCGGATACCATTGTTAGATGGTCACTTCGATTAGTATAGAAATTGGTTTCTATGCTATCGACTTAGGCTCAGACCTGTGGAGTCATACACATTAGAGGTTCCTACCTGATCTGATGGCTAGTGAGAATTTTTACTCGACTGAAACTCTATAGTCAAGAGTCCCACTGGACTAGGACTCTTCGATCGGGAGTCCTACTGGGTTAGGACACTGAGTCTCAATGTTTGGGAGTTTGTGGTCAAGAGTCCCACTAGACTAGGAGTCTTCGACTAAGAGTCCTACTGCTCTAGGACTCTGAGTCCTACATGTCTAGGACTTTGTGATTGAGAGTTGAAATTCTACAATCATGAGTTTCACTTATTTCAAACACCGAGATTAAGAGTCCCATTGGTTTAAGACTCTTCGATCAAGAGTTTCATTTTGATGAAACTCTGTTGTACGGATATCCACTGGATTTGAACTCTAATTTTATGAGAGATTTTATTAGTGATTTGATCACTAATTAACTTAGTTTGATTGAGTAATTATTTTTGATTCAAGTCCAATTGAATTAGGTTCAGTTGGGTTTGACCCGATTAGGTCACGAGTTGACCTAATCACCGAGTTCTGAACCCTGATTTGATCAGAGGTTGGGCTTGATCAATTCTTAATTTTATTAGAATCTAATTGAGTCTAATTAAGTTTAAATATATTATATTTAATTTAGTTTGATTGGATCTAATCAATTTTGATTGGGTTGGTTCAGTTGGTTGAAGTTTAGAATTCAAAGACTAGTTTGACTAGTCTTTCCAAGCGCCACATTTAATCCCACGCCCCATTTAAATTCTCTCATACCTTTTTCTTCATGCACATAAGAGGTTTTGACTGGTCTTTCCATGTCCTCAAGGGATAAGTTATGGTTAGTTTCCATCCAAATTCAAAAAGAGTTTTAATTTGGATCAGCAACAACCATGTCTTATCCCTACGCCACCTAAACTTTTGTGCGCCTATTATCTCCACATGAAAGGGGTTTCTTATGGACTTTTCTTTGCTGAAGAGTGGGTGCACAACTCCTTTCCACATCCCAATTAAGTTTAAATTTAGTTGGTTGAAGTTTTGGATTAAAATGAGATTTGAATTCAAAACTAGCAACCAACTTGTTCTCATCTTCCCACGCGTTTGTGACACTGTTCGGTGCAAAATAAAAAAGGGGAGATTTTTAGGAAGTGTGCAATTGATCTAAAAATAAGTAAAGGACTTTTGTGAGCCTTTGTGTGCATAAAAAAAAAAAAGTTTAAAATTCTTGTGAGAAGGAAAAATTAGAGAGGGGCTAGTGCAGGGTTTTCATTGAGTGCAGCCCTAGGTATTTGACCTAGGGTTCAGGAAGATATTGCATGAGCTACGAGCATCCAAAGTCCACAAAACTTCAGAGAGAATCTCTTCTACCTCTCTACTATGTCTATCAATAACCCAAAGCATCTATGAAGCCTGTAGATAAAGATCAAAGTCATTCAATCAAAACAGCCCCTGAAAGACTCCAATATCGAGCTAGCACTCGTGGGGAGCCGATCAGGACTAGGAGCCTCATGTGGATGATCCATAGAGGCCAGACATTTGTGTGGCTATATTATAACTAGTGGATCTCCTCAACAATGATCAGATTATGATGATCGACTGTCCATGAAAAAGATATTGTGTTCTAAACACATTAATATAGTAAATAGTTTGCTGCATAGTTTTATTTTTTAGATCTATATGAATGCATGCATATTATGTTTAGATCCTTAGTATAGGATTTAATATTTTGATATGATCAGTAGATAATTAATTAGATTAATTACTTCTTTCACTGCATCTTTGCTATTTTTAAAAAATTTTTAAAAGTAGCACTGCAAATCCTGCACTGCATCCTTCCAATGGTATCAGAGCAAGATTCGCTAAACATGATATACTTGCATGTTTAGATTGATAATTTAGATTTGATCTAAATATTAATCTAATAATCTGATTAATTAGCTCTAAAAATTAAAATCAAGATTGCACAGACTGAAGGTTGTCCTGCTATAGAGTTTATCTCCTACAGTGAAAAGGTTGTCCTGGTATGTTACTGATCTAAATCATTAATCGTAAAATCTTAAATCTGATCTAATATTTTTATGATCTGATTAAATTAGGCTTTAATATAATTTTTTTATCATGAATGCATATTTAGATAGGATCTAAAGTTTGATTTATGATTTAGTATTATGTAGTATAGATAGTTTCAGATTAAATCCTACAACTAGTATTGTTTGTGAATTGAGCTGATTTAATTTTAAAGTGAGTTGACTCAATTGGTGAACAATGCTAAGTTGAAAGAATCTTTCAAAATTATGAAAAATATTTTTGAAATGCCGAACCCAAACCCTCAGCCCATAAACTTAATTAAAATTAAATATAATGATTTAGTATCTAGAATTATGAATTTAGACTCTAAGTCATTAATCATAAACTTATAGGTTATTCGGTTAGCTGAATTAGGTGCATAAATTGGGTTAGACCTAAGGTTAGTTAAAGAATGGACTAATTTAGAGTAATTGATCAAATCTAATTAAATATTAATTTAGATTAGGTCAAGAACTCTATAGACTCAATTACAATAGTTATAGTTGGTCAAGTCCATGCCTTTAATGAAGATCAAATGGATTTGATTCGTGGCTACGCGATTGAACTCGTAATTACTATGTTGATCAAATTGAAACTAATGAATCGAATGGTGTCTAAGGTAAGTCTGGCAGTTTGACCAATGATTTTTAATTGGAAGCTACTCACATTGATTCGGTCTTTGATGAGTTAATGGCATATCCCTTCCACTGATCTCACTTACCTGATCATTCTGGTGAATTAGATTTTGATTAGATCACTTGATGATTTGGGCTCACCCATGTCAATTAGATAAATCAATCTGACTAATTTAGGTGCTCCTAATGCCAGCTTAGATTAGATCCTTTTTAATCCAACTTTACGAAGTCAGTGGGAGGATCAAAATTAGCTCGCTGAATTTCTCTCTCTTCTTAAAATATATTAATTAAATTTTTTAAAATTATTAGATCCTTAAAAATAAAATAGTTATATAGATAACTAAATCATAGCCTTTCAATAAGTTGAGTGATAATGGGTTCATTAAATAATGATTATTGAAGGCCCAAAGGCCTAGTGATTATTGACTAATGAAATCATCATTCATCAAATGATAATTTGGTAAAGTCTTTCTGATGGTGGTTAGATTGGCTGACCAAAGTCAAGCTTGATCATTTATTGGTTAGATAAGATCAAATATGATCATGTTAATGGTTGGACCTAACCGAACTTTTTCAGTGGAGGCCAAAGCCTACTGATTAGGTCTCCGGGGCAAAATCAATATTACTAGAAGTTGTTTAGAGAAACAATTAATTTTGAATCTACCCATAGATACACATGAGTTGACCAACCAAAGTTGGGCTCGTGTGTAGTCTATGTGGATTCTAGTACCCACTAAAGAATTAATGTAATTCCTCGAATTGAAGGTAGAGGCTACCAATTTGTATAAAATAGTAGGAGAACCTTTAGACTAAAGTCCAAGTCTTTAGGATAATTGATTCATATACTAATTAGATTTGGGTTTTTTTTTGTGCAGAAATGGCCACTAACCTATCGCTCCAATCATTGTTAGACAATGATAAATTAATGGGACCCAACTTCGATAGCTGGTATCATAAGTTGAAAATCATCCTGGAGGATGAGCGGATTCTTTATATAGTAATGGATCCAGTACCTGAGGAGCCAACTCTGAATGCTAGAAGTCGTACGAGATACTTTCCAAAAATGGCTCAACGATTGCACCACCATTCGGTGCATAATGCTGATGGAAATGAATGACGAGTTCAGCCGCAGGTTTGAAAATGCCCAGCCACAGGATATGCTTCAAATGTTGAATGACTCCTTTGGCACGCCTGACGACGTTAAAAGGCACAAAATAAGTTATGCCATTTTCAATGCTCGGATGAGGGATGGGGCCTCAGTCATCGATCATGTATTGCACATAATCGAGATAATTGAGTGCCTTAGCAAGCTGGGATTTCCCCTGCACGAGCAGCTCGGTAAGGATGCGATCCTTGATTTCTTGTCCAAGTCCTTCTTCCCTTTCCTGACTCATTTTAGAATGATAAAGCCTGTAGTCAACTACCACGGCTTGTTGGGGTTGCTGCAGAACTTTGAGAAGGATCACCAACTCCACAAGGAGATGGTGAATGTAGTGGGAGGGTCTTCTTCTGATTATCGATCCTTTAAGAAGAAAAAGAACAAGAACAAGAACAAGAACAAGAAGGTGCAGCCTAATGCCGGGATGACTGCACAGGGTCAGATTAAGATGTGCAAGCCCGACAAGAGCCAAACCGAGTACTTCTTCTGCAAGAACTAGGGGCACTGGAAGAGGAACTGTCCTCTATACATTGCCTTCCTGGATTCGAACAGGCTAAGAAAGAAGCAAGTGGTTGCTGGGTAAGATAATTATATGATAACACCTTGCAATTTTTTCTTATTTGATTCTACTACCTGGGTATTAGATATTAGAAGCCCTTATCATATTTGTAATTCTATGTAGGGCTTGTAGGTCAGTAGGAGATTTGATCAAGATGAGAGATTCCTGAACATTGAAGATGGAAGACAAGTTTCAATTCTAGCTTTAGGAATCATGAATCTTATAATCAATTCAAATAAAGTTATTCTTAATGAATGTTATTTTTGTCCAACTTTCTTATTGAATGTTATTTCTGTAGACCTTTTGGCCATGAATAATTATGAAATATCAATAAAAAAAAATTTATAATATCATTTTGAATGGTGTTATAATTTTTATTAGATAATTGAATAACGATATTTATTTAGTAACTATGCCTGTTAACGTAGTTCAATCCTCCGATAAACACCCTAGAATTAGTGATGTGTTCGAAGTCTACCTTTGGCACTATAGACTGGGTCATATTAACAAAAATAGAATAAATAGGTTAGCTCAAGAAAAAATTCTTGAGATTTATAATTGTGAATCACTTCTGGCCTGTGAGTCTTGTCTTTTTGGTAAGATGACCAAGTCACCTTTTACTGAAAAAGATGAACGAGCCACTAAACTCCTGAGTCTAGTACATTTAGATGTATGTAGACCCATGAGCTCAAGTGCCAGAGGTAGATATTTCTACTTCATAACCTTCACAGATGATCTATCGAAGTATGGGTACGTCTATTTAATGAAGCATAAGTCGGAGTCATTTGAAATATTCAAACTATTTCGAAATGAGGTAGAGAAGCAAACTGGAAAGCATATCAAAACTCTTCGATCTGATCAAAGGGGTGAGTACCTTTTCAATGAGTTTTTAAAATATCTAGGAGAGAATGAGATTTTCTTTCAATGAATCCCTCCTGGAATACTACAACATAATGGTGTGTCTGAAAGGAGGAATCAGACCCTATTGGATATGGTTCGATCCATGATGGGGTTTGCTGCTTTGCCAATCTCCTTATAGAAATATGCACTCGAGTCAACTTGTTACATTCTAAATAGAATTTTGAGTAAATCTGTTAATAAAATACCATATGAAATATGGGCAGGGCGTAAGCCAATGCTCTCACACCTTAGGATTTGGGGGTGTCCGACGTATGTCAAACTTTTAATGATAGACAAGCTTGGACCTAGGTCTGATAAGTGTAATTTTATGGGTTACCCAAAAGAAACCAAAGGATATTACTTCTACCTTGCTAATAAGCAAAAAATGCTTGTCAGCCTTAAGGCAATCTTTTTAGAAAAGAAGTTCCTTGGTGAAGGAACTAATGCCTCTAAGGTTGAACTTGATGAAGTTCGGTAGGTGGCAGAACAGACACAAGTTATTGAAGCTGAGCTGGATCTAATTAGATCAGAACTAGAACCCATTGTAGATGCATCCTTAAGGTGATCGGGTAGAGTACCACATCAACCAGATAGATACTACGATTTCTTGATCCAGGATGGGGATCCTATCGAACTCAATGAGAATGATGAGGATCCGATCACCAACATGGATGTAATGCAATGATCCAACTCTGAAAAATGGCTTGAGGCCATGAAATCCAAAATGGAGTCCATGAAAGTCAATGATGTATGGACATTGGTTGATCCACCTGAAGGGATAAAACCTATAGGACGTAAGTGGATCTTCAAAAGAAAAAAAGACATAGATGGAAAGGTGAAGACCTATAAAGCCTGTCTGATTGCCAAGAGATATCATCAACGTTATGGTATTGACTATGATAAGATATTCTCTCCTGTGGTAATGCTCAAATTCATTTGGATTATGCTTGCCATTGCTATCCATCTGGACTATGAAATCTAGCAAATGGATGTGAAAATAATTTTTCTAAATAGAGAGTTGGATAAAGAGGTGTATATGATACAGCCTGAAGGATTCACATCCATAGATAAGTCTAAGGTGTGTAGATTTCAAAGGTCCATTTATGGACTGAAGCAAGCATCTCAGAGCTAGAACATACGATTTGATAGAACAATCAAAATATTTGGCTTCGTTAAGAATGAAGAGAAGCCCTGCATATACAAGTGGATTAATGGTCCAATAATAGTATTCCTAGTATTATATGTGGATGACATTCTTTTAATCAGGAATGATGTTCCTATATTATAAGGAATAAAGATCTGGCTGTCATCACAGTTCTCCATGAAAGATCTAAGAGAAGCTTCCTATATCTTAGGAATAAAGATCTATAGAGATAAATCTAAAAGGTTACTTGGATTGTTCCAATCTACGTACATTGATGCTGTATTGAAATGGTTCAACATGGAGAATTTCAAGAAAGGCTTTCTACCAATAGGCCATGAAATTTTTCTTTCAAAGAGGGATTATCCAACACCACCTCTAGAAAGAGAGCGTATGAGTAGAATACCATATGCTTCGATAGTGGATTCTATAATGTATACCATGACATGTGCGTGACTAGATGTGAAATACTCATTAGGGGTAGTAAGTAGATACCAATCTGATCCAAGGGAGAACCATTGGAAGATTGTTAAAACCATCCTAAAGTATTTAAGAAATACTAAGGACCACTGGCTTGTATATGATGAATCGAACTTGAAACTTATGGAGTTTATAGACTCCAATTTTCAGTCTAATCATGATGATAACAAGAATGTGTCGGAATATATACTCATCCTTAATGGTGGGGTCATCTACTGGAAGAGTTTCAAATAGCACACTATGATCGATTCAGTTTACGAGATGGAGTATGTTGTTGCATCAGATGCTACCAAAGAAATGGTGTGGCTAAAAAAATTCATCACCGAGCTTAGAGTAGCATCCTTCCTTGATGGTTCAGTTCTACTCTATTGCAATAGCTCTGGAGCCATTGCTCAGGTGAAGGAACCAAAGGCACACCAGCGGACGAAGCATATTCTACACCGCTACCACCTTATCCAAGAAATTATGGATCGAGGTGATGTTAACGTTCAGAAGATCGATGAAAAGAAGAATCTGGTCGATCCACTCACTAAAGCTGTTGCAGTAAAGGAGTTCAATGACTTCAAGTCAAAGATAGGTATTAGATACTACACCAATTAGCTTTAGTCCAAGTGGGACATTGTTGGAAATATATTCCAAAACTAATCATCAACCTATTGATGGTTGGACTATATATTTATAATTATATATAATTTATAAATTAATAAAAATTATTTTGGTATTTTTCATCATAAATTTTATTATCTTCAAATGAACTCATGTGTTGTGATGAAGTCCTTAGGACTATCTAGATTCGATAAAGAAGAATTTATCGTTTAGTCTTTAAATTATTCGCAAGCAAATGATATATTATTACTGAGGACGATAATGTTTATTGACTATAGATCATTGTATGCCATATAAGTTGGTTGTCCTCATAACCAGAAGTGTTGAGACACTGCGCAAGTGAGATGTATGGGTACATCTGCACTAAACATGACCAACTCTAAAGCTTTTCTCTTATCAAGATTAGCTCCGATGGAATATGGATATAAGTGTCCCTCCGATCTGAGATCACCACGGTGACTTCCAAGCAACTCGCTGTGTTTTGGTGCCAAACTACCTAAATTTTTAATTCAATGATGGAAGGTTTCTAGGCATAGTCAAGTACTTAAGGAGTCAGTGCGTGTATCAAGATGGGATTGACGACTCCTAAATTCAGGAGTTGTATTAAATGGTATTTCAATTTAGCAAAGCCTTGGCTAGGGTAGTCCTTATGAGAGGTCACAGGACTAATTGCTTTGAGACACGATTTGGATGTATCTTCTAAGGTTGACAATCAAATCCTAAAGTCATCATGTGCATAGAGGTCAAAGGGATAAATTATATAATAATCATATTTGCGTAGGTTCTAAATATTGTGATTGTGATTATTTGACCTATCCAAACATCGGGTACCATTGCTAGATGGTCATTTTGATTAGTACAGAAATTAGTTTTTGTGCAATCGACTTAGGTTTGAACCTGTGGAGTCATACACATTAGAGATTTCTATTTGATCTGATGGCTGGTGAGGAGTTTCACTCGACTAGGACTCTATGGTCAAGAGTCCCACTAGACTAGGACTCTTTGACTGGGAGTCCTATTGGGTTAGGACACCAAGTCTCAATGTTTGCGAGTCTATGGTCAAGAGTTCCACTAGACTGGGACTCTTTGACTAAGAGTTTTACTACTCTAGAACTCTAAGTCCTACATATCTGAGATTCTGTGATTAAGAGTTGCGACTCTATAATCATGAGTTCCACTTATTTCGGACACCAGGATCAAGAGTACCACTGGTTTGAGACTCTTCGATCAAGAGTTTCATTTTGATGGAACTCTATTATCTGGATATCCACTGGATTTGGACTTTGATTTTATGAGAGATTTTATTAGTAATTTAATCACTAATTAACTTAATTTGATTGAGTAATTATTTTTGGTTCAAGTCCAATTGAATTGGATTTAGTTGGGTTTGACCCGATTAGGTCATGAGTTGACCTAATCATCGAGGAGTTCTAAATCCTGATTTGATCAAAGGTTGGGCTTAATCAATTCTTGATTTTATTAGGATCTAATTGAGCCTAATTAAGCCTAAATGTGTTGAGTTTAATTTAGTCTAATTGGACCTAACCAATTTTGATTGGGTTCATTCAGTTGGTAGAAGTTTAGAATTCAAAGACTAGTTTGACTAGTCTTCCCATGCACCATATTTAACCCCACGCCCCATTTAAATTCTCTCATATCTTTTGTCCCATGCACATAAGAGGTTTTGACTGGTCCTTCCACATCCTCAAGGGATAAGTTATGGTTAGTTGCCATCCAAATTCAAAAAGAGTTTGAATTTGGATCAGCAACAACCATGTCTTATTCCTGCGCCACTTAAACTTTTGTGCACCTATTATCTCCATATGAAAGAGGTTTCTCATGGACTTTTCTTTGCTGAAGAGTGGGTGCACAATTGCTTTCCACATCCCAATTAAGTTTAAATTCAGTTGGTTGAAGTTTTGGATTAAAATGAGATTTGAATTCAAAACTAGCAACCAACTTGTTCTCATCTTCCCATGCGTATGTGACACTATTTGGCATAAAATAGAAAAGGGAAGATTTTTTGGACATGTGAAATTGATCTAAAAAGAAGTAGAGGACTTCTATGATACTTTGTGTGCATAAAAAAAAAAGTTTAAAATTCTCGTGAGAAGGAAAAATTAGAGAGGGGCCAGCACAGGGTTTTCATTGAGTGCAGCCCTAGGTATTTGACCTAGTGTTTAGGAAGATATTGCATGAGCTATGAGCATCCAAAGTCCACAAAACTTTAGAGAGAACCTCCTCTGCCTCTCTACTATGTCTATCAACAATCTAGAGCATCCATGAAGCCCGTAGATAAAGATCAAAATCGTTCGATTAAAATAGCCCCTGAAAGACTCCAGTGTCGAGTTAGCACTCGCGGGGAGCCGATCAGGACTAGGAGCCTCATGGGGATGATCCATGGAGGTCAGATATCTGTGTAGCTACATCATGACCAGTGGACCTCCTCAATGATGATCAATCACGGTGATCGACTATCCACGAAAAAGATATTATGTTCTGAACATATTAATGTAGTAAATAGTTTACTGCATAGTTTTATTTTTCAGATCTATATGAATGCATGCATATTATGTTTAGATTCTTAGTGTAGGATTTAATATTTTGACATAATCAGTAGGTAATTAATTAGATTAATTACTTCTTTCACTATAAATTTGCTATTTTTGAAAAATTTTTGAAAGTAGCACTGCAAACTCTGCATTGCATCATTCACTTAGTTAAGTAACCACCTTTTAATTACTTGCCTTAGACACCAATTGGTCAATCTGTTGACCTAAAGATTGATTTTGATGATGATAAAGAGTTTTGAGTATAATTTATTATGTTACTAATATTATTTTTGAGGATGTATAGTTTAAATTTTAAGTGCTCATAATGCTCTAAGTAATTTTCATCAACTAAATTGAGTACCACCAATCAAGAGGTCATTGAAGAAAAATTAGACTTGACACATCTTAAAAAGGATGGTCAATGAGAGTTAAATCAAATTTAGAAAGCAAGTCTAGCCTACAAATGATTTCGGAGAAGAAAAGCTGCTAAAAATCTCATGGCACGCTTGGCACAAAACTTAGTCGACTAACTCAAGAGTTAGTTGACTCAGTCTCAGAGAATAAAAAAATCATAAAGCACCGAAAGATCAAAATTTAGGATCCAAGAGACTTAGTCGACTAAGTTAGAAAATTAGTCGACTTAGTCTTAGAGAATAATAGCAGGATAGAGAGATAGATTTTCAAGCTTTGTCTATCTAGCAGACTAAGTCAGATTGAGCAGACTAAAACTTAGTCAACTCAGAGAAACTTAGTCAACTAAGCTCACTATAATGGCTAGTTTGTTTAGAACTATATTTTTTTAGCCCCAACTTTTTTCTAATGGCTATTTTCTTATTTCTAACAGCTAGATCACTTCTAAAGATTTTCAAAATAAATTAAAATGATGGAAAACCTTAAGGATATATAAAAAAATATTTTGAGCATTAAAGTAAAGCTTTTTGAGAGTTTCATTGAGTATTCATTGAAGAAAGCCAAAGGACTGAGCTGAAAAGAGAAAAGGAGTTAATTTCAAAGTTAACCTTTATCCTTTCACTACAAATCATCCTCAAGCAAGTGAGAGCAAGAGTGAATTGAAGTAAAAAAGTAATCAAATCAAGAATCAAGGAGCCTCATCATCACTCAAGCATTCAAGAAAAAGTCAAGCATTCAACTATCATCATGCAGACTTCTTCTAATTCTTCAAAGAGTTTTTATTTTTCTAAACTTAATCTTTGTATTTTTATATTTTATTTCAAATTTCTTGGGGTGAGAAACTTGGGTTTGTCCAAGCCTAGAGTTGGACATTTTAGTGATTTGATTGGTGAGCCAAGGTTAAAATTAATCGAGATTGATTGTTAGCCTGGAGAAAAATAATCCTGTATGGTTTTGGTTGGTGATCCAAGAAAAATCAATTGGATTGATTGTAAACCTAAAAATAATCATTGTAAAGATTGTAGTTGGTGAGCCTAGGTCAAAATCAATCAAATTGGATTGTGGACCCAAGAAAAATAATCAAACTATAATCAATTGAGTGATTATAGTTGAATTTCCAAGTGGATTACTTGGAGAGTGAACGTAGGTACTGAGTTTGGTGCTGAACCACTATAAAAATTTGGTGTTTGTATTTGCATAGTTTTATTTTTATTGTTCTTCATCTATACTTATATTTTACTTTATTTCACTAAGCACATAGCATTAATTAGCATATTCATAGTCTAAATTTTTAAATATCCAATTCACCCCTCCTCTTGGGTAGTCATTCTTGAGCAACAATTGGTATTAGATTAGGTGCTCTAAATTTTCTCTTTATTCTAGAGCTAAAGATCTTATGGCTGATCCATTTGGCTCTTTATTGAGTAAAGGACACTCAACCATTAGACCTTCTTTTTCAATGGCACCAACTATACTTATTGAAAAATTAGAATGAGAGTTTTTATTCAAGCACAAGATTATGACATGTGGAATATCATACTCAATGATCCTCACACACCCACAATGATTATCAATGATATGTGTGTACCTAAATCGAAAAAGATTGGAATGAGCTAGATAAAAAGCTAGCTCAATTAAATGCTAAAGCTATTAATATTCTATATTGTGCTTTAGATTATAATAAATTTAATAGAATATCAACATGTTTATCTACAAAAGAGATTTGGGATAGATCTGAAGTGACCCATGATGATACAAGTTAAGTCAAAGAATCTAAAATAAATATATTGGTTCATAAATATGAGTTGTTCAAAATGAAATCTCATGAGACAATAAGTGATATGTTTACAAGATTTACTAAAATTATAAATGAATTAAAGAGTCTTGAAAAAACTATTCTAATAGTGATCTTGTATGACAAATTCTTAGATCATTATTGAAGACTTGTGAAGCAAAAGTAACGGCAATTCAAGAAGCCATGGATCTTAGCAAGCTTGCTTTGGAAGAGTTAATCGGATCGCTCATGACACATGAGCTCAATATGAACCAAAGCATGGAGGAGGAAGAGATGAAGAAAAGAACCTTTGCACTCGAGTCATCGACCATTGAAGAAAGTTCAAGTGATTCTACCGAGGATTCGAAAGATGACGAAGAAATAGTGGTGATTATAAGAAGGTTCATGAGATTCATAAGAAAGAAGAATATTTTTAACCAAGAAGAGGAAAAGAAGAAAAGAATCAATTTAGAAAATATAAAAAGGACTATCCCACACTAAAAAAGAGTCAAGAAAATCAAGAAGAAAAGCCATATTGGCTAATTGAAAAAGTAGTGAGAGCTCAAATTCTGAAGAAGAGTCATCCTCAAGTGAAGAAGAGACAAACCTATGCTTGATGGCTCACAATGAAGAGGTAAGCTTAAATCAATTTAATAATTTTACTTTTAATGAATTATATGATGCATTTTCTAAATTATTTAATGATTTTAAAAGACTATCTAAAAGGAACAAAGAGCTTAAAAAGAAAAATCAAAATTTGAATAAAAATAAAGATAGATTAAAGAAGATAAGAAAGATTTGCAAACTAAACAAGATGACTTAATTAAACAAAATGAGGGTCTACAAAAAGAAATAGATAGATTAAAATACATAGTAGATGAAAAGAATGAATTATTAGTTAAACAAAAAGATTTGATAGAAAAGAATGATATGAAATAAATGAACTAAAATCAATTATAGACAAATTCTCCATTAGTTCATAAAATTTGCATATTAAACAAAATATGACATCTAAAGCTAACTCTTTTGCAAAATTAAGATTTTCAAAAATTTCTATTGATAAATATCATTTTGATAACAAATTTATTACTTGCTTTAAATGCAATAAAGCTGAATATAAATTATTTAATTATTAGGCTAATACATATAAAAATATAAAGATCAAGCAAATTTAGGTTCCAAAAGGAACCATTGATACTAACCTCAAAGGATCCAAGTTAGCTTGGATACTAAAATATACTTGATCTTTGTGAGTGCAGATGTGCTTGACATCTGTCTAATCCAAAAGAAAATGGCACCTTAATTATAGATGCTCAAGGCACAAAATGGAAGATGGAGGAGTTAAAATTCTTGGAGATAAGTTAGTCTTGGTAATTGATAATTACTCCTACCATTCAATTAGAAAGAATATTAAAATATTGATGCATGATTTAAGTATTAGTCAACTACATATCAAATGACTTAATATTTTATTTTGTTGATTTTGTTATATTATTTTGATTATCTATTATAATTGAGTATTATGATTGATTGTGATTGAAGACATATTAAATGAAATTGATTTATGAACTTTCATGATTAGAGTGTAAGAATAATTTGAAATATTGATATATTTGTTTGATAAGCTGAATTTCTTAAAGAAATATTTTCAAACTCAATTGGTATCATGAATTATAGTAAATACTTATAATGACAATAAGGGAGAAAAAAATTGGTAAATGAAGAAAATAAATTTAACATATCAAATTACATCAAAATCTTGTTATAATGTTATATCTTTTTAATGTGATATGAATTTGATTATGAGAAACAAAATTCAATGAGAATAAGCATTGATTCAGTTGTATCAAGAGTAAGCAAGGAATGAAATTAAAAAATATGGCATATAGTAAGGGGGAGAAAATTTTGACTAAATATTTAAAGATTAATTTGGTATCAATTAAAGATGCTTAACTTGAAAAAAAAAAAGAAGAAAAATATTTCTTATTCACCTAGTATTTAAAAAGAGAAAATATTTTATGATGAATTTTCTAACATTTACTCTTAAAAATAGGAGGAGAGATATTTGTTGAATATTATCTAGCTTTGGTTGAAAATTAAGAAAGTTGAATGATGATCTTAAATTCTCAACCAATTACTTTATAGTATTTTTAATTTAAGCTTTCATGTAATCATCAAATTTGACTTACATGATTTGATTGCTCAATCTTATTTTTGGATAATTAGTTGGAGTTAAAATAAATTTCTAAATTTATTTTTGAAACTCATTTAAAAATTTAAATATATTATAGAACTTTAAATATGCATTTAGAAATCATTAAAAAATTATTTTTGTTTTGATACTATCATTAACTTGCTCGATACATTTTTGATACATACCATTTTCGAATTTAATTGACTAATTTTTTTTTAAAAAAAGATTGAATATTAAAATATATATTATGTTTGATTTCATATTCAAATCTTTTGAAAAGCTCTATTCCTCTTAAAGCTTAAAAGTATATACTTGAAAATCTAACTAAAAAGATCA
The DNA here is from genome assembly GCA_006176705.1 of Cocos nucifera. Classification (NCBI taxonomy): domain Eukaryota; kingdom Viridiplantae; phylum Streptophyta; class Magnoliopsida; order Arecales; family Arecaceae; genus Cocos; species Cocos nucifera. The sequence continues at coordinate 162,086 of QRFJ01002232.1, read as the reverse complement.
TATTCATTCAAAAGGAAAAGAGCCTTTGATATTTGAATTCAAGCTAATTTTTGAAACTGAAGGTACTTTAAACATGTTTTAAATCAAAAGATAAGTTTTTCAAAGAAAATTTTGATGATAAATTTTCATATCTTACTGATTTTGATGATTAATCTTTTATCCTTTTCATGAGCTTTTTGATGCTATCAAAAAGAGGGAGAGTTATTATTGAGTATATGCTGGAGCTTAAGTAGAATGAAGTATGTTTTTATTGTTTAGTAGTTTCATTTTTTTTTTAAATATGTAATTCTTTAGAAACCCACTATATATTATTTTGCATATACTCAGAAGTTTTGTCATCGTCAAAAAGAGGAAGATTGTTGATCTAAAGATTGATTTTGATGATGACAAAAAGTTTTGAGTATAATTTATTATGTTACTAATATTATTTTTTAGAATGTATAGTTTAAATTTTAAGTGCACATAATTCTCTAAGTAATTTTCATTAATTAAATTGAGTACCATCAATCAAGAGGTCATTGAAGAAAAACTAGAGTTGACATTACTTAAAAAGGATGGTTAATGAGAGTTAAATCAAGTTTAGAAAGCAAGTCTAGCCTACAAATAAATTCGGAGAAGAAAAGCTGCAAAAAATCTTATGGCACATTTGGCATGAAACTTAGTCGACTAAGTCAAGAGTTAGTCGACTCAGTCTCAAAGAATAAAGAAGCCAGAAAGCATAGAAAGATTGAGGACCTAGCAGACTTAGTCGACTAAGTCAGAAAGTTAGTCGACTCAATCTCAGAGAATGGTAGCAAGATAGAAAGATAGATTTTCAAGCTTTATCTACATAGCAGACTAAGTCAGATTAAGCAGACTAAGACTTAGTCGACTTGGAGAAACTTAGTGGACTAAGTTCATTGTAACGACTAATTTTTTTAGAACTGCATTTTTTTAGTCTTAACTTTTTTTCAATAGCTATTTTCTTATTTTTAATGGCTAGATCACTTCTGAAAACCTCCAAAATGAATTAAAATAGTAGAAAACTTTAAGGATATATAAAAAAATATTTTGAGCATTAAAGAGAAGCTTTTTGAGAGTTTCATTGAGTATTCATTCAAGAAAGCCAAAGAAGTGAGCTAAAAAGAGAAGAGAAGGAGTTGATTTCAAAGTTAACCTTTGTACTTTCACTACAAATCATCCTCAAGCAAGTGAGAGCAAGAGTGAATTAAAGTGAGGAAGCAATCAAGTCAAGAATCAAGGAGCCTCATCATCACTCAAGCATTCAAGAAGAAGTCAAGCATTCAACTATTATCATTTGGACTTCTTTCGATTCTTCAAAGAGTTTTTATTTTTCTAAACTTAATCTTTATATTTTTATATTTTATTTCAAGTTTCTTGGGATGAGAAACTTGGGTTGGTCCAAGTCTAGAGTTGGACGTTTTAGTGGTTTGATTAGTGAGCTAAGGTTACAATCAATCGGGGTTGATTGTTAGCCTAGAGAAAAATAATCTTGTATGGTTTTAGTTGGTGATCCGAGAAAAACCAACCGGGTTGATTGTAAGTCCAAAAAATAATCATTGCAAAGATTGTAGTTGATGAGCCTAGGTCAAAATCAATCAGGTTAGATTGTGAACCCAAGAAAAATAATCAAACTATAATCAATTGAGTGATTATAGTTGAATTCTCAAGTGGATTACTTGGGGAGTGGACGTAGATGCCGAGTTTGGTGCTGAACTACTATAAAAGCTTGATATTTGTATTTGTGTAGTTTCATTTCTATTGTTCTTCATCTATACTTGTATTTTACTTTATTTTATCAAGCACATAGCATTAAAATTTAGCATATTCATAGTCTAAATTTTTAAATATCCTATTCATCTCCCCTCTTAGATAGCCATCCTTGGGCAATAATCTGCTTCAAATTGGTTTGCTTAAGAGAATTAGGCTCGAGCCATTGAGCTGATCAATTAGGTCTTCGGGTTAATTGATTCTATAAATTGATGTCAATCAACTCGATCCATAATGATTGTATGATCTAACCTAATCCTAATCAACACTTGACTTGGTTTGATCAATTGCTAAATCAATTTAGATACATTATGATCAAATCAAAAATCCTAGATGTAATCCAATTACATGACTTAATTTTGATTTACCCATGACTAATCCCGCACAAACATAAATTTTAGATCTTAAATCTAAATTTTAGATTTAATTCTTGGCATGAAAAGTAAATTTTTTATCTATAAACTAATTTTTAGATCTATGCTTACAATCATATATCTCATATATGAATAAAATTCAGATATTATAAAACAAATTCAAATCTTTAACATGCTATTATATATCTCATATATGAATCAAAATCAGATCTTAAAACTAAATTTAGATTTAAGTATATAATCTTATATCTCATATATAAATCAAATTTAGATTCAAGAAACTAAATTCAGATTTAAGCATGCAATCATATATCTCATATATGAATCAAATTCAGATCTAAGAACTAATTTTAGATTTAAGCATGCTTTCATGTTCTCATACTTGAATCAAAATTAGATTTTGAAATCTTTTCAAATCTAAATTAAACAAGCATATATCTCACATATGAATAAAAAATAGATTTTGAAAATCTTTTTTCAAATCTTGCATGTTCTTTTAATGCATATGAACTCGTGGCTTTGATACCATTGTTGGATTTTCTAAGATGCTTGTGCATGTATATATCAAAACTTTTTAAAAAATATAGTGAAATAATAGATTAAAATTTTTTTAATTAGAAACATGCATAGATCAAATCAAAGCACCTAAGGATCTAGTTCATATACAGAAAATAATATAAATCTAATTTTTAATTTGAAAATAAACATGTGATCATATCACATACCTTTTCACGGGTCGATCTACACCGCAAACTGACGATCATGGATGTCTTCAAGTTTCTTTGAAGTCGTATAAGCATTCGATCTCTATAGATATCCATACGAGGCCTTGATTTGATCAAAAGCTTCTTGATCTAATCGGGATACTAGGTAGCTTCCTTTCAGAGATCGCATCTTGACAGTTGAGCAGGACTCTTCTTTTCTCTCAAAACTCTCTTGAAGAAGTAGAAGAATAGGAGGAGGAGGAGGAGGATGAAAAAGATGAAGGAGACTCTCTTCTTCTCTTCCTAGAATCCACGCATAAGATCTCTACACTAGAGATCGTGAGAAGAACTATTTATTCTCTTTTATTCCATGTACAAGAGAACCCTATCTCTTGTTTTGCACACCTTCAAAGAGGAACTCTTCCTCTCTAAAGCCCACGCTCATAAGGAAGACTCTTCTTTTCTCTCAAGACTCTCTTGAAGAAGAAGAAGAATGGGAGGAAGAAGAAAGCTCTCATCCTTTTCTTCCTAGACCCATGCCTGGATCCCGCATCCCATGCCTATGGATCTTGCGTCCACCCCTCTTGGTTCTCATATCCCACACCTTCATGGATCCCGCATCCCACATCCATAGGTCTCACATCCACCATCTATGGGTCTCACATTCTCATATCTTGCACAATAAAAAAAACAAAGGATAGCGTGGGGTTTATATAAGGCACAAGGGAGAGAGAGTCCTAGACAAACTGGGATCACTCTTGATGCCCTAACTAATTCCTAACCAACTAGAAATTAGTTTCACCTAAATAGAGAAAAATTCTAGTTTAACTAGGAACCCAACTAGATCCTAATCTAATTAGGAATTAGGTGCACCCAAGTCCTAATCAAATTAGATATTGATCTCTCTTGCAATTGGGTTATCTCATAATTCAATTAGGCTTGATCTAATCAAATCCAAACCAAGCCAAATTGAATCTAGTTCAATTAGACTTGATCCTAGCCCAATTGCTCAATCAAATTGAGCCAAATAGCAATCCAATTGTTAATTAATCTTTCTATAATTCACTAACTCTTAGTAAATTTCAGCATTGCAACTTTTGCAATGGATTAATCATCAATCACATTGATAATTAGATCCATATGCGATTCATAATCATGATTCAATCATTTGATCAATCAAGAATCTCTTTTGTATGTGACACCATAGGTTCTACTCTATCTGGTAGTGAGATGTACTATGATCTCCATCAAAATATGATTGAAACTTCTTTCAATGGATTGGAACGATTCCAACTCTGCCCATCAAAGATCATCGATCATCAAGATGATGCTCGTGGATCTCATAATCCACCAGTAACACCTAATAGTATGTAGTAGCAATCTAGCAGAATAAAAGTAATGAACCTCTAGATGTAGTTACCATATGATTTAGTCTCTCTATCATGAGTCCCGATTAGATAGCAAATCATAGATAAATCATCAAACTACAACATCAGTCATATGATAGATTTAATTAGCTTGAGTCCAACTATGACTCTCATGGAAACTTTTTTCCATCAATTATACTGCTATGGCCATAGACTTAATGACATAGTCTCTCAAATTTCATAGGACTACTCTCTACTAAGGTCAATAGATCCCATCTAGATGCGCATCTTGCTCCTACAATGGACCAACTATCACCAACATCCACTATAAAGACTCATTGAGGCAATGTTTCTATGCAATCAAATTCCAGTAGCTTCACTATGAGTAGTCATGGCACTGCATGTTAAAGAACTATTCACATAACTGTAGCATCGAGAAAATCACTAATGAGTGAGCAGACATCCATGTGACTTCTCGTGTTGGTCATGCTCAGTGCCAGTTGTTCTCTAACAACTATCTACACTCTTACTCCAATATTCCTATACTATAGACTCAAGACTCATCCATCCAAAAAAAATAATCTATGCACTGGTCTGTCTAGATCAATCACTATCTCCATGATGATCCTATAATCATGAGCAATTTAAAAATTAATCACTAGTGACATATGCCTCAAATTCTCAACTCCTTAAAAATATGTGTCATCATCTTGTTAATCTCTTGGATAATTCATGGACACATACAATATGAATGAAAATAAAACTGCCCATCAAGTATAAAATCATATTCTAAAAATGTGATATGTGTCAACCAAGATTGGCTTTTAGGGCATACACAAACAATATATTATTACTGCAAGGCTCCAAGAATTGACATAGGATTGCATTGGAGAGTTGATCAAGGTCAAGTCGATGTAGATCATGGATTGACCTACAAAAAAGTTCTAAGAATCGATGGGGTACTCTCTGATTTAGGATCCTCTGATGCTTAAATTAGTTGCGGCCTTAATAGATAGTAAAAATAGAGAACTAGAATGCAAAAAAGAAGAATTTGAGTGAAAAAAAATAAGATTTGATCTTCCTTCAGTCAGAAAGTCGAGAGTAGATTTTTGCAGAGTTTTAACTCCATGAATCTTAAACTTACCCTCTGAAAGGGTACCTTATCCCTTTATTTATAGAGCAAATTTACTTAGGCTATTAGGCCATTTAAAATTTGTTAGATCGTTAGTTTGTTATAATGAAATAGTCAGCTAGGTGGCAGCTACAATCCATTAGCCCATGTAGAGATCAGCTATAGCATAGCTGGAAGATAGCTATAGTCTAACTAGATGACAACTATGATATAGTCAGAGAGTAATGGATCTTTCCCGACTGGGAATCGAAGATCATACCGATAAGATGGTTTTTAACCGACCTCATCCTAAAATACTATTGACAATAGGAATGTTGATTAGTATCAATCTCGACTTAAGATGCTGATGGATAGGATGGTGTAAATCCGATCTCATTTTGGCTGTGCTAAGAGAAAAATCTTTAACTAATCTCAGTTTAGAGTATTACTCGTAAACACTACTACAAAATGAGACTACGGTAGTGCTTACTATTGCAACAATACGAAAATTGCTGCCAAAGGCTCTAAGATAGTAGTTACAATAAATCACTGTCATATATCTATCCTATAGTAGTGGTTAAAATAAATCACTGCTATAAGTTGATCTATAGCAGTAGTTATGAATAACCGCTATCATAGGTTCGACCTATGGTTACTGATAATCGTTGTAATAGATTTGACATATGGCAGTAGTTACTTAACTACTTCCATAATCTCGATCTATCACAGCATTTATATATGACCATTGGTCTAACCCATAGGTAAAATCTATGGCAGCGGTTTACTTAACCGCTGCTATATGTCAAACCTATAATAGTGGTTATTTGCAACTGCCGCCATAGATCAAGACTATTATGGTGGTTATTAGTAATCACTGCCACAGATGACCTATGGCAACGATTATTCATAATTGCTGCGATAGATCAATCTATGGCAGTAGTTTGGTTTAACCACTACTATAGGGTAGATATATGGCAGCGGATATTTGTAACCACTGCTATTTTTTTTTTCTAAATATGATATAATTTTAAAATTTAATGATCATCTTCATCATTCATTATATAAATAATTATCATTAGAGTATCATCATAAAAGACCTCATCGATCCGATCATTGGCCTAGTTATATCAATCAACAAAATTTGATTTCATCAGTCACAAACAACCACATGTTAATCTGATAGTAAAGATTATCAATGGATCCAAAAACTTACTACGATGATCTCAATGATGTTTGTAGTATACTATCAAAATTTTTCTTCAGTCATATATCATTATCATGGTCAATTTAGCATGAAATAATTTCGATCATTAAATAAGAAATAAGTGATCAAAAGGCCAAATGGTGTTCGATTATAAGATGATTTTTTAGATAAATGATCTTTGCTATAACTTTAATTATTTTTGTACAGTGATGATCGTAAAATCTAAATTATTTTTATATAAATTATTCACCTTAAGCAGATCTTGCAAAAGTATAAACATAATTACTTAAGAAGTTTTGGATCGTACTTAGACGTGCAGTTTGAATTTTATGATTACTACTATAAAAATGATTAAAGTAGTAACCAAGATCATTTATCTATAAAACTATCTCGTAATCGGATGTCGTTTGGTCTTTTGATCACTCGTTTCTCATTTAACGGTCAAAATCATATCCTACTAAATTGATCATAATAACGATATTTGATTGAAGTGAAACTTTGATAGTATGCTACAAATATCATCGAGATTATCATTATAAATTTTTTGATCCAATGATGGTCTTCATCTATCAGATCATCACACCATCATTCGTGGTCATCGAAATCAAATTTTACTGATCGATGAAGTATCCCTACCGCAACATCTTATGAGCAAGGGCTTTGCCCCTCAGGTGATTGCCACAAATCTCCTCATAAACTTTCTTATTGAGCACAGTCAACTTTCAAGGGATGTAGACACTTGAGCAAGGGTAGAGTAAAAGATCTCTTATATAGCTTCCCATCATAGATAAGGTATTGCAGAGCAAGGTGTCTCAATCACTTGGCCTCATCTCGATGAGTAGGTAATACTCCATCTTGCAAGTAGTGTAGGATCGGATCTATCCAGCTCAGCTCTGGATCTATTTGCATTATAATGATTTCCTCAATGCTCGGCTTTAAAAGAACTTCAAGGTATGAGTTTCTTTTTAGGTCGACCACACCAAGTATAGCGAGTTTTGAAAGAAGGTCGGCTCATACATTTTCTATCCTCGGTCTTGTTGAATATTCATAGTGGCAAAGTTGGAGATTAAATCCTTGACTTTTTGTAGGTATCTTACCATGTTTGGCTCTTGCACTTCATATGCTTCTTGGACATGGCCAATGATGAGGTGTGAGTCGCTATGAATCCTGAGATGCCAAACTCTCATTTCTTTTACCATTCTTAGATCCATCATGAGTGTCTCATATTTAGCTTCATTATTAGAAGCTGGAAAGTCAAAACACAGGACATACTTTATGACTACTATTGGAAAGTATGTTCTAAAGCCAATCATCTAAGTTGTAGATGATTGGAACCTGTATATGAATTATATAATAATAATAGTTATTTGACTGGTTCATCATAAAAGTTCTATCTTTCTTAAATGAACTCCTAAATTATGAAGAAGCTCTTAGAACCACAATCAATCAATAAAGAAGGATTTATCAGATGGTTCTTAAACCGTTCACGATCAAATGATAAGTTATTAACAAGGACGATAATTTTTTGAGTGTAGATCACTGTATGCCATATACATTGGTTGTCGTCATAATCAAGTGGAGTGGAGATATTGGTATGGCATTCAGATGAGATGTAGGAGTACATCTGTACTGAACAAGATCAATGTAGCACTCTACTATCAAGAGTAGCTGCTAAGGCCAATGGGTATAAGTGTCCCTCCGACCTGAGACCACCATGATGACTTACAAGCAACTCATTGTACTTTGATACCGGACTGTCTGTATTTTTAATATAGGTTTGAAAAGTTTTTGGATATAGTCAAGTACTTATGAAGTCGGTGTGTGAGTCAAGATGAAATTGATCACTCCTGATTAACTTCAAGAAGAGAATATCTCGCTGTGTTTCAATTCAGCAAAATCTAGACCTGGGTAATCTTCATAAGGAGTCACGGGATTTGCAAAATTTTGAAACACAATAGAGATAACTTGTATGAGTGTTCACAGCTTACTCAAAGCCATCTTAAGCATTATTGGTTAGAGGGATGAATTATATGATAACCATAGGCCAGGATTCTAAGAATGTTGCTTTGCATATATTCGACCTATCCGGATGTCGGGTACCATTGCTAGATGGTCATTTTGATTGGTACAAAAAATGATTTCTATGCTACTGGCTTTGGTTCGAACCTATGAGGTCATACAAATTAAAGATTATAATCTGATCAGATGGTTAATCAATGATTGAGAATCGTTCTAAGGTCAAAATATCAATATGATTGATGTTTGATTTAATGCAAATATTATAGAAGGATCGATTAGCAATTGAATTGCTAATTGGCTTAATTTGATTGAGCAATCAGGCTAAGATAAAGTCTAATTGAATTAGATTCAATTATAATTGGTTTGAAACTAATTAGATTAAGTCTAATCAGTTTATTGGATAAGCCAATTACAAGGAAGAACAAGTTTCTGTTCGACTAGAATTTGAGTGCACATAATTTTTAATTTGATTAAAAATTAAATTAGATTTAAATATGATTTAAATTTAATTTAATTAGACTACTAATTAGATTAAAATTATCTATTAATTAGGTTGACTCAAATCTAATTGGAATTGGGTTTGAAATTAAATTTGACTTAGTTTTAATTGAAGAGTCCTAGTTAGACTAAGACTCATCTAATTTCCTTGCACCACTAAGAAGCCCATGCCGCACTTATTTCTCCAAATTTTTTATGTGAGCTTTCTCATGTTAAGAATTTTTCTCCACATCCCAAATATTTGTAGAGATTAATTAAAATTTGACCTGGTCAAATATGGAAAGTGGTTTGGATTTGTTTCCTTTTGTAAGAGTCCCTTGAATCCTAAACTCTTCCTCCCTTCTATGCGCATTCTTTTCCCATGCCAACCCATTTTTTTTGTCATTCTTTTTATTTTATTTTATTCATGGAATAAAGGGATCTCATGCCTAAAAAAATGGGAGGGGGCGTCCAAGATTTGGATGCCCCATTGGACTCCTTAAAATCCTCTTTAAAACTAGGTTTTGACCTTGTCAAAGGGGGATGTTATGGGACGCCTCCTTCCAATGTTTTTAGGCATCAAAAATTTTGGGAATTTTATGAAAAATAGAAGAGAAAGAGAGGATGGCATGGGAGATTTGGGGCACCAATTATCTTGGAGAAGGCCTTTTCTTTTGGATATCAAATGTTAATGTCTTGAAGGGACAGAGGTAAGAGAAGATTGTCTTCTCCTGGTTTTTCTTTTAAGTATTTTCTTTCTTACTCCTCTATGTATTTTTATGTGATAAAAATTTGAGAGAGAGGGAGGGAGAGGATATGGGGATGAGTGCTCTAAGGTGTTGGAGCGTGGTGGTCCTTCTTGGACATGATCTGATCATGTCCTGATGAAAGAAGAAGAAGAGAAGAAAAGTCTTCTCTTAGAGTTTCTTTGAGAACCCTTCTTCTATATTTATTTATGAGATTTTTGTATGAGAAAAATTAGAGAATGTTAGATCTGAAAGCATGAAAAAAATTTAGAGAAGAAGGTCTCCTCTTATCCTAACATAGAAATATTTTCAGGACATTAATCATTGATATCCTAAAAGAGAAGATCTATCTTCTCTTAGGGTGTTTTTCTTATATTTTATTTTTTGATTTTTGAAAGATCCAAGGATTGGATTTATTCATTTTTTCTTCTTGTGTTCTTCATCTCTTGGAGTATCCAAGAGATCAGAAGAATAATTTTTAGATTAACCATCAAGAGAGATCCGCGAGAAGCTAGCACTTCGAGTATATCTTTATTCGACGAATCTTCGATCTGTGTTTGCAGCTTCGTGTGGATTACCTATAGAAGCTAGATGCATGTGCAGCTCTAAGCAACAAAGAACTATAATGGATCAACCACAGAGTTCTCGACCCATGCAAAGATAAGAGATTTGATCTATTCTCTATCCTAAATGTGATCTAGGATTTTAATCTAGAACTGTTCTAGATCTAGGGTATTGATCTGATCAATACCAATGCACTTTAATTTTTAGATTTATGTATGCATTATGACATAATATAGATCCTAGATGTAGAGTTTAATAATTAGATTATATGCTTTTATAGATTAAATAGTATAATCTACATCTTCAACTATAATTTATTTCGAAAAGTTTTGAAATTCAAGCATGAAACTCTGCATGTTTTCCAACAATGGTATCAAAGCTAGATTCTTTTATAACATGATCATGTTTGTATTAAGATAAATCTAAAAAATAAAACTCTTAAGATTGCACATACTAATTATAAGATTGTCTTGCTGTAAGATTTATCCCTTACAATGGAGAGGTTGTCCTAGTATGTACTGATCTATTTTTGAATCATGAATAAATTAGATATGATCTAAATAATTTAATAATTTATTTTTTAATTTTAAATTTAAAATTAAATAAATTTTAAATCTATTTTAGATTATTTAAGTTAAATCTAAATAATATTGGATCGAACATACTAATTATAAGATTGTCCTACTATCAGGTTTATCCCTTACAGTGGAGAGGTTGTCCTAGTATGTGATGACCTGAATAACCTAAATCATAAATATGTTAGATAAGACCTAAAGTGATTTATGATTTATTTTTAGATTTTAAATCTAAAATTAAATAATTTATGATCTGATATTGATCATTTAAATGAGATCCATATGATATGTTTCATGTTTTGATCTAGATCTTCATGATTGCATATGTTGATATGTAGCTTTTATTTGAATCTAGTTTGTATATGTATAACATATAAGTTTTATAAAATTTAAATTATGAACTTACTTTCTGCACAATCCTAGATATAGAATCCTAGGACATGATCGAAATATTGAAATAAATCAGATCTAAAACCATGTATTGAATATGATTCAATGTAAACTATTTATAATTTTAAAATATTTTAAATAATCAAATCAAAAATTAGTTCTAAAATTTCATAAATCCAAACCCATAAGCCTTGAACTTAATTAAGAATTAAGTGATTGTTTAGAATCTAAGTTTGTAATTTGAAGATCCTAAGATAATTTCATAAAATATGGGTTCAAGGGTAATGGGGTAGCTTTGATCAGGTCATTAACTGGATTAGACCTAGGGTTAGATTAAATATGAACTAAGTTAAAAAATTGATCAAACTTAATTAATAGTTAATTAGGATTAGGTCATTTCGTTTCTATAGATCAATTCAATAGTTGTAGTTGATCAAAGTCCATATATCTAATAAATGGATACTGATCGTGGCTCAATGGTTGAGCCAAAGTCTTTAGGCAGACCAAATCAAAATTAATAAATCAATTAGTGTCTAAGGTAAGTTTGGCATTCCCAGACTAGTGATTTTTAATTGGCAGCCCGCTTATCTGACCATTTCTGATGGTATCTAAGGCAAGCCTTGGCAGACCCTCCCACCGATCTCACTTATCTGACCAATATGGTTAATCAACCTTTGATTAGGTTGCTCATTGATTCATGCTAACCCATGTTACATAAAAAAATAGTGAGACTGATTTAGATGCCTATGGACCAATATTGATCCTAGTCCTTATCAAAGACTTAAGAAGACAGTGGGAGGACTTGACTTGGTGAAGTCAGTGAGAGCAAATTGGACCATGTCCTTTCTATCCTCAAATTACTAATAATTCAAATTCTCTAAAATTATTAGATCCTTAAAATGATAAAGTTATGAAAATAACAGAGTCATAGCCTCCCAGTAAGTTGGATGATAATGGATCCATTAACTCAATAATCATTAATGGCCCAAAGGTCTGGTGCTTATTGACTAATGGAATTATCATTCATAATATGATAACTTGGAAGTGTCTCTCTAATGGTGGTTAGGTTGACCAACCAAAGTTGAACTTAATCATTTGCTAGTAAGATGCACCAAGTATAGTTATGTTAATGGTTGGACCTAACCAGATCCTTACAGTGGAGGCCAAAGCCTATTGATTAGATTTTTGGGGCAAAATTAAATTACTAGAAGTTGTTTGGAAAAATAATTGATTAATGAACCTATCCGTAGATGTACATGGGTTGACCGATCAAAGTCAGACTTGTGTGTAGTCTATGTGGATTGTAGTGCCTGCTAGAAAATTAAAGTAATTTTTTAAATTGGAGGTAGAGGCTATCAATTTGAATAAAATAGTGGAAGAATCTTAAGACTAAAGTCCTGATAGAAAACATGTAGGGTTTCATGCATAGATTTTAAAACTTTTTCGAAATAAAGAGCAGTGGAAGACATAGATTAAATTATTTAATCTGCAAATGCATATAATCAAATTATAAAACCCTACATCAAGGATCTATAACATGTTATGATGCAAATATAAATCTAAAATTAAATTAATCATGAGTAGTATTGATCACATCAATACCTAGATCTAGAATAATTCTAGATCTAATCCTAAATCGCATCTAGATCCCCAAGAGATCAGATCTCTTACCTTTACATGAGTTGAGAACTCCGTGGTTGAATTTGTTGTTGCCTTTGGAGCCGCACATATGTCTGACCTCTATAGGTGATCCACACAAACCTACAACATAGATCGAAGGTTCATCAAACGAAGATCTATTCGAAGTGCTAGCTTCTCATGGATTCCTCCTGATGGTTAATCAAATACATATTCTTTGGATCTCTTGGACACTCCAAGAGATGAAGAACATGAGGAGAAATAAGAAAAAAATCCAGCCCTTGGATCTTCCGTAAATCAAAAATAAATACATATGAAAAAAACCTTAGGAGAAGATAAATCTTCTCCTTCAGGATGTCAATGGTTGATGTCCTGAAAACATATATTATGCTAGGTTCAGAGGAGACCTTCTCCTCTAGATTTTTTCTAATTTTCTAGATATCACACTCTCAAATTTTTCTCATAAAAATCTCATAAATAAAATTAAGAAGAAGGGCTCTCAAGGAAACCCTAAGAGAAGACCTTCTTCTCTTCTTCTTCTCGCATCAGGATTTGATCAGATCATGTCCAAAAATGATCACCATGCCCCAACACCTTGAAGCACAAATCCCATGCCCTCTTCCTCTCTATTTCTCTTAGATTTTTATCATATAAAAATTATAAATAAAATAGGAAGAGAGAAACATAAAAAAAATATATAAGAGAAGACAATCTTCTCTTACCTTGTCTCTTTAAGATATCAACCTTTGATATCTTAATTGAAGGCTCTTCTCCATGAATCTTGGCACCACAAATCCTCCATGCCTTCTCCTCCTTTTCCTCTAATTTTTCATGATTTTTCTAGGATTTTTTACATTCTCTATGGTCAAAGAAAAGGCATCCCCTTTATATTGCAAAACTAGGTCAAAACCTAGTCAAAAGAGGACTTCTATGGGGCGTCCAACTCTTGGACGCCCCTCCCACTTATTTTTTCATGTAACCACTAATTCTCACATACAAAACAAAGAGAAAAAGGGCCGAATAAGATAGAGGAGCATGGGTAAAGTTGGCACATAAGGGAGGAAGAAGTTTGGGTCAAAGAAGACTCTTCCAAGTAGGAAACAATTTCCAACTTCGTCATAATTTTGACCAAGTCAAAATTTATTCCAAATAATCTGATATGGGGCATGAAAAATCTTTTATTAGGCATGGAAAAATATAGAAAAAAATATATATAATTAAAATACGGTGTGGGCTTTCTTAGGCGCAAGTGAAAGAGAGAGGGTCCCAGTCCAATTGGGACTCCTCTTGTTTGACTAGGTCAAAATAGATTTAAATTAAATTTAAATTTTATTTTAAATAGATTAAATATAAAATAATTAAGGATGATCCTAGTCCAACTAAGAGCCTAATTAAATTAGATTAAATCAAGATTTAAATTTGATTTAAATCCTAAGTTAATTAGGTGCATCCAAGTCCTAGTCAAATAAGAAGTTATTCTTTCTTGCAATTGGCTTACCTAATAATCCAACTAGACTTAATCTAATTAAATTTAAATCAATTCTAATTGAATCTAATTTAATTAAACTTGATCTTAGCCTAATTGCTCAATTAAAGTGAGCCAATTAGCAATCCAATTGCCAATCGATCCTCATCAACATCAATCGCATTAAATGTTTGACCTCGAAATGATTCTCAATCATCGATTAACCATCCGATCAGCTTACAAGCTCTCATGCATGTGATCTCATAGATTCAAACCTAAGTCGATAGTACAAGAATCAATTTCTATACCAATCAAAGTTACCATCTAGCAATAGTTTCCGACGTCCGGATAGGTCGAATGTATGCAAAGCAACATTCTTAGAATCCTAGCCCATGATTACTATATAATTCATCCCTATGATCAATAATGCTCAAAATGACTTCGAGTATGCTATCAAACACTCATACAAGTCATCTCTATTATATCTCAAAATTTTGCAAATCCCGTGATACCTCACGAGGATTACCCAAACCTAGATTTTGCTAAATTAAAACACAGTGAGTCAATCTCTTCCTAAAGTTAATCAGAAGTGGTCAATCCCATCTTGACTCACACACCGACTCTATAAGTACTTGATTGTATCCAAAAATCTTTCATCATCTATATTAGAAATATAGGCAGTCCAGCACCAAAGTACAGTGAGTTACTCGTAAGTCACCATGGTAATCTTAGATTGGAGGGACACTTATATCCATTGGCCTTAGCTAGCTACTCTTGATAGTAAAGTGCTACATTGATCACGTTCAGTGCAGATGTACTCCTACATCTTACCTGGATGCCATACCAGTGTCTCCACACCACTTGGTTATGAGGACAACCAACGCATATGGCATACAGCGACCTACACTCGATAAGTTATCATCCTTGTTAATAACTTATCATTTGATCGTGAATAATTTAAGAACCATCTGATAAATCCTTCTTTATCAATTGATTGTGGTTCTAAGAACTTCATCATAATTTAGGAATTTATTTAAAGAAGATAGAACTTTTATGATGAAACAACCAAATTACTATTATTATTAGATAATTTATATACTAATTTCAATCATCTACTACTTAGATGATTAGCTTTAGGACACATTTTCCAACAAGTCCAAGTCTCTAGGCTTAAAATAATTCATATACATTAGATCATTGTTCTCTTTTCTCAAATTAAGGCTAAACCTTAATTGCTCTGATTACTATTAAACAGTAATGACTTATGGGATCCAACTTTGATAATTAGTATTGAAAGTTGAATTTGATTCAGTAGTACGAATAGGTTTGTACTGAAATTTCTAAGCCCAGTCAAAATAATAAGTCCAATATTGACCCAAATCAGGCATAGTGCTTCTACTATAAGAAGCAGGATCATAGGAAGAAGAATTATCTTACTTTTCTTGACCATAATAGGCTAAAAAAAAAAAGAAGTAAGAGTTGCTTATTGAGGATATTATATGATAACTCCTTAAAATTTTTCTATCTGTATTTTTACTACCTGGGTATTAGATAACGATAATCTTATGCAATTTGTTGTAAGGACTTTAGGTAAGTGGAATGTTTAAAAATGGTGAGAGATTCCTGAACATTAAAGAAGAAAGTCCTGTTCCAACCTAGATTTAGGAATTATCAAGCTTAGTTTAGATGATGTCATTTTAAGTGATTATCATTATTGTCCATCGTTTATGATAAATATGATCTCTGTTGGCCTTTTAGCTAGAGATGATTATCATTTATCAATAAAAAAGATTGTTATGATATTATTATAAATAATATTATAATAATATATGGATAATAAAAAAATAATATTAACACAACCCGTTAAGTGTAATGAATATATATAATAAACACCCAAGTTAGATTATGTCATGGATGTCTACATTTGGCATTATAGGCTTAGTCATCTTGATAAAAACAAGATAAATAGGCTAGCTTGAGAGAAAAACCTCAACATCAATAATTGTGAATCATTGATGACCTATGAGTCTTGTTTCTTGTAAAGATGATAAAGTCATCTTTTACTGAAAAAGGTGAAGGAGCTAATAAAATTCTAAGTCTCATATATAGTGATGTATGTAGACCTATGAACTCAAGTGCCAGAGAAAGATATCAATATTTTATTATAGACGACCTATATGAGAATGGGTGCATCTAGCCTGAATCATTTGAAATGTTCAAATGATTCAATAATAAAATAAAAAAATAAATTAGAAAAGATATTAGAACTCTTCGATCAGATCGAGGAGGTGAATACTTATCTAGTTAGTTTGTAACATATCTAGGAGAGAATAGGATTCTCTCTCAGTGGATTTCTTTTTGGAACATAGTATATTGCAAAGAAAAAATCGAGCTTTGTTAGACATGGTTCGATCCATGATGGGATTTTCTAGTCTACCTATTTCAAGATTAAGCTCTTGAGACTTATTATTTTACTCTAAAATTCATTCCAAGTAAATCTATTGCAAGAACTCCATATGGAATATGGATAGAATATAGACCTGACTCTCTCACCTTTGGGTTTGGGGTTAATCGGCCTATGTCAAAGGTTTGCACACATATAAACTTGGATCCTAGTCCAATAAGTGTGTAAAGATTATTAATTCTACCATACTGAAGAACATGAGATGTTCATCAGTAGTAGAGCATTTTTTTTTGAAAGAAGTTTCTTAGAGAAGGAACTGATACCTATCAAGTTAAACTTGAAAAAGTTTGACTGGTAGAAAAGAAACTGATATAATCTAGTAAATCTATAGAAATGGATTTGATTAGATCAAATCTGAAGCCTATTTATTTGGCACCATTAAGGAGATTCGGTAGAGCACCATATTAGCTAGACAAATACTTCAGTATCTTGGTTTGGGATGGCAATCCTATTAAGCTCGATGAGAACAACGAGGATCCGATCACCTATATGGATGCTATGTAGTGGTCTGATTTTGAGAAGTGACTTGGAGCCATTAAATCTAAATTAAAGTTCATGAAAATCAATAGTGTGTGGACACTAGTTGATTCACCTGAAGGGATAAAATTCATTGAGTGTGAATGGATTTTCAAAAGGATCAGAGTAGCACAAATAGAAAGGTAAGGACCTATAAAGCTCGTATGACTATCATCTCAGAGTTGAAACATACATTTTGAACGTATGTCTTTGTTATGAATAAAGAAAAATCTTGCATGTGTAAGTGGGCAAAATGTTCTATTATGTCATTCCTTGTATTGTCTGTGGATGAAATTCTCTTAATCAAAAATGGCATTCCAGCATTGCAAGGAATAAAGGTTTGACTATCATCTAATTTCTCCATGTTCAAGACCAGATATGGTATACTCACTAAGGATAGTGAGCAGATATCAGTCTGATCTAAGTGAAAATCACTAAAAGATTGTATAGACAATCCTTAAGTATTTATGAAATACTAAGATCCAGTGACTCAAATATGGAGATACTGACTTAAAACTTGTAAATATTTTGATTTTAATTTTTAGTTAGATCAAGATGACAACAAGAGATTGTCGGATCATACCCCTAATTACAGAAGCAATCTGTTGGAAAGGTTCTAAGCAGGATACTGTAGCCTATTCAATTAGTGATGTAAAGTACATCATGGCATATGATGTTGCCCCTGTAAGCTGTGTAATTGATGAGGTTCATTAGCAGGTTGGGAGTGGCACCCTGCATCGATGATCCAGTCCTATCATAGCACTAGAGCCATAGCTCAAGCTAAAGAACCGAAGGACCAGCATATTCTGCATCGCTTTCACCTTAGATATTAGATTTGGGCAATGTCAACCTTTAGAAGATCGATGGAAAAGGAGACTTGACTGATCCATTTGCTAAGGCTACGGAACTAAAGAGTTCTATGAACTCAAGTGGAAGATAAGATATTTGATATTCTTTTGATTAGCTTTAGTCCAAGTGAGAGTTATTGAAAAATGTATCCTAAAGCCAATCATCTAAGTTGTAGATTATTGAAATTTGTATATGAATTATATAATAATAATAGTTATTTGTTGAATTTATCATAAAAGTTCTATCTTTCCTTAAAATTCTCT
>QRFJ01002232.1:63647-143580 GCA_006176705.1 Cocos nucifera | reverse complement strand
TCTTGATTTTTGGGGGTTTTTTTGGGGTTTTATTTCAATTTGAATGTCTTCCAAAATCTCCCACTCCCTCGGTTCTTGGAGCTCGCCTGGACCAACCTTCCTAGACCCTGCACCTCTAACCGAGGTCGAACCTAGGAACATGCCTCACCCGTCCTTCATCCCAAACACCATCCCATCCATTTTTACTCTGGATGATCTTTCTTTGATCTGAATTCAATATGAAATCATCCCAAAATATGACCTCAAATTCCCTAGTTCGAATGATCGAGTCAATTCTCCTCCGACTAGTTGATTTTGCTTGTACTTAGAGACCTTGCATGCCGGGCTTCAGCTCCCACTGCTCCCTTTGTAGTTTTCCTCTTTCGATTTTTGAACAACTCCTTCGCATTCGTCGTACTGAACTTCTTTTAGTTTGTAATAGGCTTTCTTTCCCTCTGCCACCTGGCTGATGTTCGACCGACTATCTCACTATTCCGAAACTTCTACACTTTCAAATGCCACCCTTCCATAAAGGACTGGTGGTACTTCTCTCCCTAATTTAGCAAGAAGGGGGTGCCGAAAGGTGCTCCTTTTTCCATTCATAATTGAAAGGAAAAGTACTTCTTTGTTCGATGTCCCATCTTGTTATTAGATCTTCCTTCTTGGGGTCACATTAGGAACTTGGTTCACCGAGCTCCTAGCTTAGATAAAGCCGACCTTGATTCCTCTAATAAACTTCAAACATTTCGAGCTCCTCTTCTTTCCGACCTTCTGAAAGAATAGACCTTGTTCAACCTAGATTTGAGTCCCCTCAATCTTGCTGGTACATTTTTCTACTTTCTGAATTCTTCATGCGATTTCACATATATGTACTGTCACTGATTGCAATTTTTTTTTATTATAGAAATGAATACTGAAGCTGCCGAAATGCTCACCAAGGGGATTTATGCCTAGAAGAGAAAAGGAGAAGTGCCAGGTGGCAGCTCGAATAGGGCAAAGGTTGGTTCTCCAAGCTCCATGGCCCCTACCATCACTGCCATTGCTTCCGAGGCTGTCGCCAGCACCGAGTTTTCCCCAACCGCTAAGGTTGGCACCATTGGTGTGGGTTTCATGCCTCTTGTGTCCTCGGGCCCTTCCAGCGGAGATCAAGCTTCAAAGCTTCCTACTGAGGTAGAGATGGGGGAAGGAAAGAAGAAAAAGAAAGCGGTCACAAAGACACTCCGCAAGGCTCATCCTAGCGAGCCAAGCATTGACCGCAGTGAATTAGGAGAAGACTCCTTCGATGACCCAGAGATCATCCAGGATTTAATCAATAAGTTTGCCATGCCGGAGGTGGTGGACTGCATGGCCGACCTTGACCCCTGGCAGCTCATTTGGGGTTCTCTCAGAACCATCCTCAAGATGATTGCTTCGTTGCTCAACTTTTTCTCTTCTCTTCTACTCTTTTCTTCTTTTTTTTTTTTAACATCAATCATTTGTTGCAGTCAGATCACCAAATGCTTGCCTACATCAAGAGGGCACGCCGTCAGAAGGCGGAAACATAGAAGGTCCAAGAAGACCTTCGAGCTGAGATCGATCATCTTCAAAAAAAGGCCGTCGAGGCTGAATGCCTCACAAAAGAGAAGGCGGTAGAAATCGAGAGTCTCTAGGGCATACTTTGAAAAGAGGAGTTCATCTCAACCAAACTCAAGGCTGCACTGGCCCTAGAGGAGGAGAGAAAGAAGGAATCCGAGAATAAGATTGCCGAACTAGAAGCTCGGATGGCAAAGTCAATCTTGGAGGCGATGGCCCGAGCCGTGGAAGAGTTCAAGACCTCTTCCAAAATGAGGAACCTGAATGTCGAATTCGGCCAGTAGACATTCATCAAGGATTTTGAGCTCTGTGAAGGTAGGGTGGCCCAGAGGTTCTCCAAGCTCGATCTCAGATTTCTGAAGGAGGACAACATAGAAGTGGGACCTTCGATGCCGTAATCGATCCCTTCCCCGTCAAACCTATTTTCAATCCATCCAATCCTGCCATGGAGGTGCCTGAGTCAGTTCAAGAACTCAAGGCAGTCGAGAGCGCTTTGGCTTCATCCACCACCATCCCCCCTGAGGTTGAGATCTTCGAGTAGTTGTACACTTTTTTTTTTTTTTTTTTACTCTATACTCAAAATTTTTGATTAAATGAAAGTGAATTTTCTTTTTGTCTATACCTTAGAGCATTTTTCATACTTCAAATGCAATCTCCCATCAACGTTGATCCACTGCCTTAGGGGGTTCCCCTAAAACCTTTTAATAAAAAATCTGGGGAAGGAAGTCCATCATCTGAAGAAGAGGTTGAAGAAGATGGAGGATGACCTTCAAGCCTCATGAAAGAATCTTTCGGAGGTGACCAAAGAGGTCACTCACCTTCAAAACTTACACATGAAGGACTCCATGAGTTTCAGCATTCAGAAGGGAAGCTTCGAGAGAGAGCTGGCCGAATTTCAGAAGAATGTAAGCAACAAGTCTTAGGTGCTGATGGCAAAGATCAGCTCCCTTGAGACTCAACTCAAGGTGGTAAAGAAAAAGATTCAACTTCTGGAGGGGAGCTCGTCATGGTCCTCCAACAAGGTGCGATTCAAGTGGGACTGGTCGATGAGGTTCTTCGCACTTCAAAAGCAGCTGCATGACGCTAAGCTCACATATGAGACTGATCGATCCCTTCCCCGTCGAGCCTATTTTTGGTCCATTCGATCCTACCGTGGTGGTGCCTGAGCCAGTTCAGGAACCCAAGATAGTCGAAAGCGCTTTAGCTTTGTCTGCCGCTGTCCTCCCGAGGTTGAGATCCTCGAGTAGTTGTACACTTTTCTTTCTCTTTTTTTTTTACTCTGTACTCAAAATTTTTGATTAAATGAAAATGAATTTTTTTTTGTCTATATCTTTGAGCATGTCTTGATACTTTAAATGCAGTCTCCCGTCAATGCTGATCCACTATCTTAGGGGTTTTCCTTGAAACTTTTAATAAAAAACCTCTTGAAACTTTTAATAAAAAACCTAAGGAAGGCCATCATCTGAAGAAGAGGTTGAAGAAGATGGAGGACGACCTTCAAGCCTCATGGAAGAATGCTTCAGAGGCAACCAAAGAGGTCACTTGCCTTTGAAACTTATACATGAAGGACTCTATGAGTTTAAGCATTTGGAAGGAGAGCTTCGAGAGAGAGCTGGCTGAATTTTGGAAGAATGCAAGCGACAAGTCCAGAGCGCTGACAGCGAAGATCGGCTCCCTCGAGACTCAACTCAAGACAGTGAAGGAGAAGATTCAACTTCTAGAGAGGAGCTCACCATGGTCCTCTGACAAGGCGCGATTCAAGTGGGACTGGTAGACGAGGTTCTCTGCACTTTAAAAGTAGCTGCATGGCACTGAGCTCACATATGAGACTTACCGATTGGACTGGGGTGACAGGACATCCAAGCTAGAACAAAAGCTTCATGCTTCTAATGATGAAGTAGCCCAGCTCCAGCGGCGACTTGATGATGGCTTTCGAGCTGGTACAAGTAAGGAGGTCGAGGAGATTGCCTTCTTGAAGTGGACCATTGGTGAACTCTTGGAGTTGGTTGGTGCAAGAGAGGCTAAGGTGCAGCAACTGAAGCTCGGGTTAACTTATGAGTGTCAGGCTATCAAGGATGTGGAGGCTGAGTCTGAGATCCTGAGGAGGAGGCTGCAAGAGTCAAAGGAGAACTATCACTGAGCTGACAGGATGTTCCATAATAACATGATGAGATGGAGGAAGCTCGAGGAGGAGGCCGATCGTCTGAAGGAATCTTTGATAATGGCCACCAGTCTGAAGTCTGAAGAGTTCAGCCCTTCCTAGGATTCCAATGGCCTTTCTCTTTCTCTCTTTTCTTTTTTAGTGTAATCAATCTTCTTGACCTGTGTTTTGCTTGTAATGAACTTATTTTTGTAATGAAATAGTACCTTTTTTGTTATTTTTATTTCGCACGAATTCGAAGCTTGCTCGTGGCTTCACTTTCTTCACTTTATTTTTCTTTGTGTTATCTTCTAATAAAGTGATTGTTGTAGACGCCTATTCGAGGTCCTTTTTGCAGATCCAAAAGCGATTTTCCTTATTGCGTCTCATACAGTCGAGTAATTGTAGGAGAAATATGTGTAGAGATCAGTGATAGGATTTCTTCCTTCTCTTTACTTTAGGTTGGGGGTTCGTTTAGGACCACTGGATGGGCCTCTCCTCCCCCTTTTTCCTCGACTTAAGTTAGCATGAACTTTGACTTTGCTCATGTTAGGATGAGATCCTCCTCCTATTCCTAACAGGGCTATAAGGGCACAAAAGGACTATTGAAGGGGCCTCTCCCCGCATCATGACTTAAGTAACTAAGGTCTTCACTTTAGCACAATGTTAGGATGAGATTCTCCTCCTATTCTTAATAGGGCTATAGGGGCACAAAAGGATCGTTGAAGGGGCTTCTCTCCGCATCCCGACTTAAGTAACCGAGGTCTTCGCTTTAGCTCAATGTTAGGATGAGGTTCTCCTCCTATTCCTAATAGGACTATAGGGACACAAAAGGGCCATTGAAGGGGCCTCTTCCCGCATCCTGACTTAAGTAATCGAGATCTTCACTTTAGCTCAATGTTAGAATGAGGTTCTCCTTCTATTCCTAATAAAGCTATAGGAACACAAAAGGGCCACTGAAGGAGTCTCTTCCTGCATCCCGGCTTAAGTAACTGAGGTCTTCATTTTAGCTTAATGTTAGGACGAGGTTCTTCTCCTATTCCTAATAGGATTATAGGGGCACAAAAGGATCATTGAAGGGACCTCTCCCCGCATCCTGGCTTAAGTAACCGAGGTCTTCGCTTTAGCTCAATGTTAGGACAAGGTTCTCCTTCTGTTCCTAATAGGGCTAACTTCGTCTAATGATAAAGTTTGTAAGGCTATTTTTTGTCATCATAGTTTTTCACCAAGATCAAAGATATTAAAATAAGAAGATTTTATCAAAATGAGATTATTGATAGTACATGTGTAAGTTCTCCGAGTTCCATGGGCATGGAAGATCGGTGCCTTCGAGCTCCTTCAAGTAGTAAGTTTCAGGCCGAACGATCTATTTGACTTTGTAAGGATCTTCCCAATTTGAGGCGAGCTTTTCTTAATTCTGAGATTGTGAAATGGCTGCTCGTCGAAGTACCAAGTCCTCCACTTTGAATATTTGCCTTTTACTCTGGAGTTATAGTAATGGGCCACTCTTCATCTATAAGCAGCCATCCGAACTTGAGCTTCTTCTTATTTTTTCTCTAGCAGATCATGGTTTGCTCTGAGGTCCTACAAATTGCATCGCTCGCTGAAGGCTACAACCCATGCCGACGACAGCTTAAGCTCTATCGAAATGACTGCTTCCATTTCGAAAGCTAGAGTGAACGGCATTTCTCTAGTTGGCAGCTTCTAGGTAGTTCGATATGCCCATAGAACATGGTAAAGCTCGTCCACCCAAGTCCCTCTTGCTCTTTCAAGTCTTGCTTTGATGCCTTGCAATAGGATTCTGTTGGGCACTTTAGCTTTGCCATTTGCCTGTGGATGGCCTACTGATGTAAAATGATGGAGATATTTAAATCTTCATAAAATTTAATAAATTTTACTCTGGCAAACTATCATCCATTATCTATTATGAGGATCTGAGGCAGGCTAAATCTACAGACAATCAACTTTCAGATGAAGTCCTGTACTTTTGCTTTAGTAATTTTCGCTAGAGGTTCAGCCTTGATCCACTTTGTGAAATAATATATCACCACCAAGAGGAACTTACGCTATTCAGATGCCACGGGAAAAGATTTGAGTATGTCCATTCCCCATTAAGTAAATGGCCATGGGGGGCTCAATGGTGCAACTTTGAAAGCTGGCTACCTTTGAATGTTTGCATTTTTCTGACAGCAATCATATTTTTTGACATACTCTATAAAATCATAGTACAAGGTTGGTGAATAGTAATCCTACTGAAGTAGTCTATGTGATAAGGATCTAGCCCCTATATGACTCCCACAGATTTCTTCATGTACTTTCCATAATACGAAGTCGGCTTCTGAAGGTCGGAGACATCTCAAGAGTAATAGAAAATACGATCTTTTGTACAGCTTGCCTTCGTATAGAACATACTAGTAGGTTTGATTTCTAAGTTTTCGAGCTTCTTGCGAGTCACGAGGAAAAGCTCCATCCTTGAGGTAAGCAACTAGCGGGTCGATCCAGCTCGACTCATGCTCGACTTGCATAACAGACTACGACTCCTCCAAACTTAAGCATTTCAGAACTTCAAAAAATACTTTCTTGGGCAGTTCGGCTGGGGCTAAAGTGGCCAACTTAGAGAGAAGGTCAGCTCTGATATTTTCTGCCCTCGAAATCTATTGAATGCTAAAATTGTTGAAAGTCAGAGTCAAGTTCTTCACTTTCTCAAGATATTTTATCATACTCTCCTTCCGAGCTTCATAACTACCACTAATCTGTCCGACCATCAGTTGAAAATTAGGGTAGACCTGGAGCCGATCCATTTCTAACTCTTTAGCTATTTTCAATCCAGCGATCAAAGATTCATATTCAGCCCCATTATTAGTTGTAGGGAATTCAAAGCGCAGCGCATATTCGGTGATGATCCCCTTTGGGTTAACCAAGATCAGCCTTGCGCCTGCACCAAAACTATTCGTAAAGCCATCTACATATAGAGCCCAAAAACCTTCGAGAAGGTTGGCTCTTTCTTCAGAGGAGCTCGGCTGCAATCATGGAATGCTGGTTTTATCTTGTTTAAGCTCGACTTTGTCTGGGATGGTGCATTCAACTATAAAATCTGTCAATACTTGGACTTTGATCGATGGTTGAGATCAGTAGTTGATGTCAAATTCTGTAAGGTTAATTGCCCATTTTGCGATTCTTTCGGAGGCATCCATCCAATGAAGGACCATTTTAATTGGTTGATCAGTGAGAAGAGTTATGGTGTGCCCTTGAAAATAAGGTTGGAGCCTTTGGGCTGCAATCAGCAAACCATAAATTAATTTTTCTAGCTTAGTATACTTGGTCTCAGCATCCCTTAAGATTCGGCTCATGTAATAAATCGATCGCTATACTTTCACCTCCTCTTTGACTGGACTGCCATAAGGGCCATCGGAAAGACTATCAGGTACAAAAATAATTTTTCTCCGAATTTGGGCTTTGCTAATAGAGGAGGTGAACAGAGATAGTTCTTAAGCTCTTTAAAGGCTTGTTAACATTCGGTGGTCTAGCAGAACTTCTTTGGCTGCTTTAAGACCTGAAAGAAAGGCATACATTGCTCGACCGACCTCAAGATGAAGTAGTTCAGGGCTGCCATCTTTTCAATCAGGTGCTGAACTTTTTTAATTGATTTTAGAGCAATCATCTCTTGAATGGCCCGAATCTTCCTCAAATTTGCTTCGATTCCGCACCTCGACACCATGAATCCCAAGAACTTTTTCGAAGTTATACCAAATACGCACTTGGTTGGATTTAGCTTCATCTTGTATCTCCTAAGGATGCTGAAGGTCTCTTCAAGATTGGCAATGTGATTTATTGAAGCTTGACTCTTGACAAGCATGTTATCTACATATACCTCTATATTGCGGCCGATCTGCTCTTTGAAGATTTTGTTGATCAGGCATTGGTATGTTGCCCCCGCATTTTTGAGTCTGAAAGGTATAACCCTATAACAGTAAAGGCCACGATCAATAATAAAAGCGATCTTCTCCTCGTCCTCTGGTACCATCCAGATTTGGTTATAGTCGAAAAAGGCATCCATGAAGGTGAGGAGCTCGTGGCCCAAGGTCACATCCACCAGTTGATCAATCCTGGGTAAGGGGTAGCTATCTTTTGGACAGACTTTATTCAACTTTTTGAAGTCTATGCACATTCTGCACTTGCCGTTCGCCTTTTTGACGAGCACAATGTTGGAGATCCAGTTTGGATAGTTGACTTCTCGGATGAATCCGACCTTGAGGAGCTTGTCAACTTTCTCTGCAATTGCTTTCTGCCTTTCTGGAATATGGCTGCACATCTTTTCTTTCACTGGCCAATGTTTAGGATCGACAGTCAGGTGATGTTCCATGACCTCTGCATCTATCACGGGCATGTCATCGGGGACAAGCAAAAACATCCATGTTCCTCCATAGAAATTCGACAAGCTGCTCTCATATTTCTTCTACTATGTTGGATCCGATCTGTACCGTGTGCTCCGCATTCTCATCATTCAATGGGATGGAAATAAGGTCTTCCATAGGCTCACCTCGCTCTTCCATCAGATCATCATGAACGTCCAACCCATCAACCGAACAAGAATCTAGCCTCTCACTCCTCTACAATGCAATTAAATAGCAATGCTTCACCAGGGTTTGATCTCTTCTAACTTCTTCAATCCCATAGCTTGTTGAAAACTTTATTTTCAAGTAATATGTCAACCCTACTGCCCGAAGTGCATTTAGGCCAAGTCGGCCAAGAATCGTGTTGTAAGCGAACGATGCTTTTACTAATAGAAAATCCACTCGCACCCTGAACTATCTTGGATATTGCCTTGCCACCACAACCAAAGTTATTATACCTTCAATTGGTACTGCACCGCCAGTGAAGCCTACCAATGAAGGGTTCATTAATCCAAGCTGACTGTCAGGTATAGATATTTTAGAGAAAGCATCATAAAATAAAATATCAATCGAGCTTTCATTATCAACAAGGACGTGGCGTATATCATAGTCTACAATATTTAAAGCAATTACAACTGCATCATCATGTGGAAACTGAACTCTCCATGCATCTGCTCCAATGAAGGCTATGGGTTCTTCAATCCTTTGTCTCTTCATCGATCCTTCAGATCTACTGGCCTCCTCTCATCAAAGTCCCCTAGAAATTTTATTGATGATGTCGAGAGGTGGTCGGTCTTCCTCTTGCTCCTCTCTTCTTGGCGGTTCTAACTGTGGCAGTGCCCTTGATCGATCCTCTATTCCTTCAGGCCAACATCACAAAAATCGACCAAGCCAGCCTTGCCTGATGAGCTCCTCGATCTCATCCTAGAGCTGAAAACATTCTTCAGCATTATGACCATGGTCATGATGGTAGAGGCAATATTTGTTAGGATTGCACTTGCTAAGGTGAGTGTGCATCCTCTCCGACCTTGGCAGTTGCTCCTTGATTTTCATCAGTACTTATATTTTTAGAGCATTGAGGGGGGCATAGTTATGAAATCTTTTAGGGGGGAACCTCTTCATGCCCTTCTGTCAGAACTTCTTTAACAACGAGCTCGAGGAGGAGTTTAGGCTCGCTTGTGCACAAGGAAAGTCCGAGAGCGCGGCTAAACTTCGTTCGACTTTTCTTCAACTATGAGCTTGCTAGATTTTCCCGCCTACTGCTCTTCTATGGCTTTCTTATCCTTCAACTTGAAGGCTTCTTCAGCTCGGGTATATCCTTCAGTTCGAGCTAGCAAATCGACAAAATTCTTAAAGTACTTCTTCTTCAGGGAGAACAATAGATCATTTTTTTGAAGACCACCCTTCAGCACGGCCATGGCAATGGACTGGTCCAAATTTCAGACCTCATGGACAGCAGCATTGAAGTGATTGATGTAAGCCCGGATTGACTCTCCCTCTTTCTGCTTGATATTGATGAGAGAGTTCGAACCTCGCTTGGGATGTCGGCTACCAATAAAATAAGTTGCAAATTGATGGCTCATCTAGTCGAAAGAGAAGATCATATTACCATCCACAATGACCCAAGCATCATCTAGTTCTGATACCAAATTGTAGACCCATGATATCGCTCAAACGTCAATCATCCTTGACATCACAAGCATCGATACCATGTTACGAAAGCCCCTGATCTTTAGTACAGATCTGAAGAAACCTATAATGTTCTCTATGGGCAGCAAACCATAGATCCAACACCTAGATCTATGCTGGGGCACCTCCCTCCTTGGGCTTAAGAGAGGCACCCCCTCTCTCTAGGGCTTCTTCAAAAATCCTGGGGCGGCAACTCTAGAGAGAAGAGAAGAAGAGAGAATTGAGGAACAAAAGGTCTGTATTGATTCCAACCTTTTTAAAATCCTAATACAACCTATGTATTTATACATAGCCATTAGGTCCGACCAAAAATTTTTCTGGCTAATCCATACATGAAAGCACTCACCGAGCCCATGTACACCCATGTCTTCCATGCTCTCATCCTCTGGATCTAGACCCGATCCATACATGAGTTAGCTCCCTTAAGACCTCTTGAACCAGGCCTTAAAACCCTAGGATCAATCGAAATCCTAGCTCAAAACAGAGCCTCGCATAATTCTGCCCGCGCACTGAGCCGGCTCAGTCTCAGCACTGAGCCATCTCAGTCTCAGCACTGAGCCAGCTAAGTTCCACTAGATCAGCTCAATCTGAAACTGAGCTGATCCAGTTCTATGTCGTGCCTATAATCTCGAATGCTCAGCTCTCTATTTTGCCTATGCTCTGAGACTTAGTCGACCCAGTTTTGGATTGAGTCGGCTAACCTGCAAAAAATCTTCCTTCTATAGTCTTGATTCTCTAGCTTTGGTTTTCTACTTCACCTTATATCTCATATCTCTGAAGCACCAACTAAGCCCCTAAAATCTTTGGAGCCATCACCGTGACTCTTTCCGTAGCCTCCCAAGACTTGGAAGCACCATAAATCCTTATAATCTTCACCTTGGTGTCCTAAGCCTTGGCAAATCCCTCAATAATGCCCTCCTGCATGATCCCATTGTCCCTGTGCACTCGATAGCACCTGTGCAAACATTACCTCCGCCAATCCTCTTCAGCTATTATGCATCTTTGAGGCCTTTAGGATAACCACCTCCACTGCTGAAGACCTATGCTTACTTCTTGGCACCATTCTAGAATTATAGGATCTCTTCTGCTTAGCAGCTACATCACTTTTTCTAAACTTTTCTATAGAACCTATAGCATTTCTGCACCAACACATACTATACCACCTGACACGATCTCCTCAGAGCTATGCCTGTCCACCTACACACACTGCTCCACCTGGAACTGTGCATCATCGGTGCTCTAAACTTATGTCAAATTTTCTCTCCACTTGTAAAGCCACCACTGCGAAGCTCCACCTATATCCAAAGTCCACCTGATGCTGCAGAAGTCAACTCTATAATCGAGCCTCTTGAGGCCAACCACTCAACACTGCACTGCTGAGCCTATCGCTGCACCTCAAACATCATCTGTGAGCTCAGAAGTGGTACTCCCAAGTCTTGAAAACATAAGAAGATAGGTTAGGGAAAGATGAGAGCGAGCCGTAAGAAGAATCAATCTCAATAGTAAAGTTCAGAAACTAGGCCGGCTCACTCTAAGATTAAGTTGGCTTAGTTGGAGACTGGGTCGGCTCAATCTAGAACTAGATTGGCTAGGTCTCAAAGAAAAATTTAGATAGAAAGTAGCATTTTTGGGCTATTGGCATGGTACACAATTGGGTTGGCTCAGTCTAGGATTGAACAGATCCAGTCGTAGGTTAGCCAACTCAATTTTTATGAGTTATTATTTTATGTATGTGGATTGTTTGGGTTTAAAGAGTTTTTCTATGAGCTTGAGCTTGACCTTTTATAAAATATATATACTAAAAATAGGTCAAGGTTGTAAGACTGCTTAAATATACTGAATAAAAGCTCTTTTCTTTCAAAAATCTCTTCTTCTCTATTTCTTGATTTATTTGATTGTGCTTCCATAGAAATCTTTAAGAAGTACTTTCTTATTGCTTGGCTAATCACCAGTGGCCACGTCGATCCATGTGGGAAGAGCGCATATTCCCAATATTTGGTATTAGAGCGGTGTTGCATGGAAGGAAGACACCTGAGATTTCCTACATTCAGGATTTGTTGCACCAGGTTTTATCCTAAAAACTTCTAGTTTGCTTTGTGGTTGTTTCTAGATTGAGGTAGAGATTGTTTACACAGAGAAATGGTGATACAGAAGTTTGGAAAGAGGATCTAGGGCTAGTTAGATCTTCTATGAAGGGTAGTTTTACTGGTGTGTGATCATGAAGGGTGTTAGGAATCTGTTCTTGACTTATTTGAAGTCATGGGATCAAGTGGATTCAAGGTGGATTTTGAGAAATTCGATGGTAAAAAAAACTTTATCCTATGGCAGCAAAGAATAAAGGACTTGTTGGTTCAGCAGAGGATCTACAAGGTCTTGACAAAAGAAAGACCAGAAAAGATCAATGCTAAGGATTGAAAAGAGTTGAAGAAAATTGCTTTTAGCATAATTCGAATGTGCTTGGTCGATCAGGTTTTGCTCGAGGTTTGCATAGAGACTACAGTAAAGGAGCTCCGGGAGAGATTGGAGAACACATACATGGAGAAGAACATGATGAACAAGCTATGGTTGAAGAAATAGCTGTATAGTATGAGGATGCCCAAAGGTGGAGATCTTGTTGCACATATCCAAAGGTTCAATCAGGTGTGTTCTGAGGTGATGAGTTTGGATGTAAAGATCGATGAGGAGGATTGGGCATTGTTGCTATTATGTTATCTTTCAAGTTCGTATGATGGTCTCATAACAACTTTAGTTTATGGAAAGGAGACCCTAAACTATGAAGAGTTTGTTGGTATGCTTAGATCAAATGAGCAAAGGGAGAAGATCTGCAAGGAAGACCCTAAGTCTAAGATCTTGGCTATGAATGAAAGACAGAGAAGATCAAAGAAGAAGACAAGAGAAAAATCCAAGGATAGGTCAAAGTCTCGTAATCAGAGAAAGATGATATTGAAATGTTATAAATGTCATCAGTCAGGACACTTGATGAGAGATTGTTCCCTTTTGAGATCAGAAAAAGAAAAGGCCAGCAAGAAAGATGATACAGTTTCTGTGAGCAGTGGAGAAGATCTGCTAGTTGTATCAGATGGATCCATAGAGTGTGATACTATGTGGATATTAGATTCAGTATGCTCCACCACTATACTTCTCATCGAGAGTGGTTTGCTACCTACTAGAAGGTCGATGGTGGAAGTGTCAGCCTTGGAGATGATCACTCATGCAAAGTAGCTGGAATTGGCTCTATCAGGATGAGGATGTATAATGGTATCATTCGTACATTATCAAATATTAGGCATATACTGGAGTTGAAAAAGAATTTGATTTCTTTAGGCTACTTGAAGGAGCAGGGTTATGCTTTTAGTAACCAGGCTAGGAGTGGATGTCTGAAAATTTCCAAGGAAGCTTTGGTGGTGATGAGAGGTAGAAGACTAATCAACAATATTTACAGAATGGAAGACTCAGTGGTAAATGATAGTGCAGAGGTGCTAGCAGCAGCATAGGAGGAGTAGATTTTATATCAACTATGGCACTATCGGATGGGTCATATGAGTGACCGTGGGCTCATAGAACTAAGTAGAAGAGGTATGATCCTAGCCCTGAAGAAGGAGGGCACAGATCTTTATAAGCCATGTATCTTTGGCAAACAGCATAGGGTGAAGTTTGCCAGAAGTACCAAGCACAGCAAGAGAGTGCTGGATTTAGTGCACTCAGATATGTGGAGACCAGCTCCTGTATCAGCTAGAGGTGGGGCAAAATATTTTATTACTTTTATTGATGATTTCTCAAGAAAGGTGTGGGTTTATCTAATTAGAGAAAAATTAGAGATATTTATCCGGTTTAGAGCCTGGAGAGCTAAAGTAGAGAAGGAGTTAGGGAGATAGGTAAAGTGTCTGAGGTCGAACAATCGAGGAAAGTATACTAGCCTGAAGTTCAGAAGGTACTATGAGAAAAATGACATCAAATATCATTACACAGTGAGGATGACTCCCCAGTAGAATGGTGTTGTGGAGAGGATGAACCAAATACTGACCGAGAAGATATGATGTTTGAGGCTGTAGACATCACTCCCAAAGTCCTTTTGGGGTGATGCTCTAACTTTTTCTTATTTTCTTATGAACAAGTTCCCTCATTAAAAACTGAATGAAGGCATTCCAGAAGAGGCCTGGAGTGGAAAGAAGGTGGAGCTTGGCCATCTGAAAGTCTTCAGTTACACAGCCTATGCACATGTGGAGGCAACCAAGAGGAGCAAATTGGATCCAAAATCTCGAAAGATGACATTCATAGGATATCCACAAGGAGTCAAGGGGTACCTGCTGTGGGACTTTCAGGCATAAAAGTTAGTGATCATCAGGGATATTATCTTTGATGAGAAGATAATTTTGAGGAGGTCTGGGATAGATGGAACTGAAAAAATAAAGATGAACAGTAGTGGCCAGTAAGAGAATGATGGCATGCAGGTTACATCCACTTATAGGAGTTTCCTATTGAGGTGGAGCTAGATAAAAAAGTATTATCTCAGATTAAAAATCAGCATGAAGGATCGGCAGTTCAGACAGATGTGCAAGAGCAGCCACAGACATCAAATAGAGATGTGCCAGTAGGAGTGGCTTTGCACAGTCCTAGCGTACTATTAGGAGATCGATCAGATATGGCATTGATAAGGTTATCTCTTATGCACTCATCACCGCTAATAGAGATCCAAAGAATTATGCAAAGGCCATAGAGAGTGAGGATCATGATTCATGAATGCAGGCCATGATGGAGGAGATGGAATCACTTGAGAAGAATCAGACAAGGCAGCTGGTGGATCTTCTAGAGGGTGCTCGACCTATTGGCTCAAAGTGGATGTTCACAAAGAAAGAAGCACCTTTAGAACAAGATGGAGTCAGATTCAAAACAAGGTTGGTAGCAAAGGGATACTCACAAAGAGAAGGAATTGACTACATAAAAATTTTTATGGAGATGGGATAGGAAGAAAAGGTGTATTTACTCAAGAAGTCTTTGTATGGCTTGAAACAATCCCCTCGTCAATGGTATCGATGGTTTGATAGCTTTGTCTTGAGCCTGGGTTTCAGCAGACGTGAACATGATTATTGTGTCTACATCAAGAATGTAGATGAGAAGGATGCTCTATACCTGTTATTGTATATAGATGATATGCTCATAGTCAGTAGCAGCATGGATGCTATGAAAAGATTGAAAAGGGCATTATCATCTAAATTTGAGATGAAAGATTTGGATCCAGCTGAGAAAATCCTTGGAATGGAGATTTGCAGAGATAGGAGCAAAGAAGTGCTCAATTTGTCATAAGAAAAGTATATCTAGAAGATTCTGGAGAAGTTTGGGATGGAGAAGGCCAAACCCGTAGAGACGCCATTGTCGAGCCATATGTTTCTCTCCAAGTTACAGTGCCCCCAGTCAGAAGAGGAGAGAGAGAACATGGAATGAGTTCCTTATCTAAATGCTGTAGGCAGTGTGATATACACTATGGTGTGCTATAGATCAAATATAGCACATGTTGTGAGCACGGTTAGTAGATACATGGCTAACCCTAGGAAGGAACACTGGAAAGCATTAAAATGGATATTGAGATATCTGCATAGAACAAGAGATTATGGTTTGGTATTTGGTAGGCAGTCAAAAGGATTTGGAGAATAATCTATGAAGATGTGTGAAGATTCAGGTCCTCTGAAAGGATTTGTTGATGCAAATTATGCTAGTAATCTTGATACAAGGAGGTCTACTACTGGATATCTCTTTTGCGTATATGGTTGACCGATGTCTTGGAGATCAACCCTTCTGCCAATCATGACCTTGTCTACCATAGAGGCCGAGTACATTGGGATAACAGGCTACAAAGGAAATCCTTTGGCTTAGGAGGCTGATTAATGAGTTGGGGGTGGAGCAAAGTAAGGTTACACTATTCAGTGATAGTCAGAGTGCTCTATTGTTGGCACAAAACTCAGTCTATCATACACGCACAAAGCATATAGACGTGAGGTACCACAGGATCAGAGAGCTGGTAGAGAAAAATGAAGTAGAACTGATGAAGATCCATACCAAGAAGAATCAGTCTGATGCACTCATGAAGGTACTCCCCAAAGACAGCTTTCAGAGATGTGTGAAACGAATAGATCTGTTGAAAAAAGATGAGTTCACAAGAACTTGGAAGCACCAAGGTGGAGAATATGAACTCAGAAGTGGCACTCCCAAGTCTTGAAAACATGAGAAGATAGGTCATGGGATGACGGAAGCGAGCCAGAAGAAGAATCAGTCTCAATAATAAAGTTCAGAAACTGGGCGACTCACTCTGAGACTGAGCCAGCTCAGTTGAAAACTGGGTCGGCTCAGTCCAGGACTGGGTCGGCTAGGTCTCAGAGGAAAATTTAGATAGAAAACAGTGATTTTGGACTATTGGCATGGTACACAACTGGGTCGGCTCAGTTTTAGTACACAACTAGGCAGGTTAGCTGGCTCAGTCTGAAATTGGGTCGGCTCAGTTTTTGCGGATTATTATTTTATGTACGTGGGTTGTTTGGATTTGGAAAGTTTTTCTATGGCTTGGACTTGACTCTTTGTAAAATATATATAATGAAAATAGGTCAAAGTTGTAAGGGTGCTGAAATATACTGAATAAAAAAAAATTTCTTTCAAAAATCTCTTCTTCTCTTCTTCTTTATTTCTTGATTTATTTGATCGTGCTTTCACAAAAATCTCTAAGAAGTACTTCTTTGTGGTTTGGCTAATCACCAATGGCCATGTCGATCTGTGTAGGAAGAGCGCATATTCCCAACACCATCGCTGTCCCTTCGAACCCTCCGCACTCTACAGCCCTCTTCAAAGCTATCTCGGATACCTCCACAATCTACGGACACCTCCAAATTCCAATAGCTCATCCAACTCTTCTGAATCCAGTGACTGAACCATAAAAAATTCTACCCTAGTCCTTCTCTTCTGCCCCTACACCAGCCATTGCTTTAGTCATGCCTGAAGAACCATCCTCCACCTGAATCGCGACTCTTCCTGATGCTCCTACAGAAGAAATCTGATCCATGATACTCCCGACTGCTAGAGACCTCCTGATGCTCCTTGAGATCCCCTGGCTCTCTCTGAGATCTACTTTTGATCTTCCTGAGAAGCCCCTAACACACTCTACTGAGATACACTCCTCGGTTGCCGCACCGTCGAGCCTCTCTCAGCCCCTATGCCTCTAGGGTAGCGCTTCTACAGCACTTCAGCGCTTCTTGACTCATCTCTATGCTGCTATACAGCCATCCAGCCATAATCTACTGGACCTCCATGGATCATCCATCTCCATCATTCCCAAGGCTCCATAAATCCATGCTTTGGTCGAACTATTGAATACATCTCTGACTACTTCCCCACCTTCCTGACACCAAAGGATTTATAGTCGCTTCTTCAGCCTTCCTTCGACCATTATCCTTTGGAAAACCTCTCTTCAACAATTCATACTACCCATCTTTCTAGAGAATCCTAATGCTATCTACTGAGATACCTTCTTCGATTGCTGCATCACCGAGCCTCTTTCAACCCTGCATCTTCAGGGAACCGCTACTGTAGTACTCCAGCACTCCTGCCCGTCACATAACCGTCATATACCCCGACCTTTCCACCAAGACCGATCAACAAATCATGCATCCAATCCTTCCATCCCAGAAAAATTTCTTCTCGTTAATCCTCACAACCTCCACCTTCAACTCGCTACTCTCGATTGGGCAAACCACTACAATAACAAAGATAGATCTGAGACATACCATGGAATCCTTGTGTAGATTTTTGATTTCACCTTATACAACTTCGCCTTCGCTTCCATGCACCAACAGGCTCTAAAATCTGGCTCTGATACCATATTGCCATCCACAACATTCCAAGCATCACCTAGCTCTAATACCAAATTATAGACCCATGATATCGCTCGAACACCAATCATCCATGACATCACAAGCTTCGATACCATGTTGCGAAAGCCCCTAATCTTTAGTATGGATCTGAAGAAACCTGTGACGTTCTCTATGGATAGCAAACCATAGATCCAACACCTAGATCTATGCTGGGGCACCTTCCTCCTTAGGCTTGAGGGAGGCACCCCCTCTCTCTAGGGCTTCTTCAAGAATCCTAGGACAGCAACTCTAGAGAGAAGAGAAGAAGAGAAAATTGAGAAAGAAAAGATCCGTATTGATTCCAACCTTTTTAAAATTCTAATACAACCTATGTATTTATACATAGCCATTAGACCCGACCAAAAACCCCCCGGCTAACCTAATACATGAAAGCACTCACCGAGCCCATGTACACCCATATCTCCCATGCTCTCATCCTCTGAATCTAGACCCAACCCATACATGAGTAAGCCCCCTTAAGACCTCTTGAACCAGGTCTTAAGACCCTAAGATCAACCCACACCCTAGCTCAAAATAGATCCTCACATAATTCTGCCCACGCACTAGTCGACTCAGTCTCAGTACTAAGCCGGCTAAGTTCCACTGGGTCGGCTCAGTCTGAAACTGAATCAGCCCAGTTCTATGTCGTGCCTTCCATCTAGAATGCTCAACTCTCTATTTCGCCTATGCTCTGAGACTTAGTCGACCCAGTTTTAGATGGAGCCGGCTAACCTATAGAAATCTTTCTTCTACAGTCTTGATTCTTCAATTTTGGTTTCTTGCTTCATTTTATGTTCTAGGTCTCCAAAGCACCAACTAAATCTCTAGAATCTCCAGAGCCATCACCGTGAGTCCTCACATGGCCTCTTAAGACTTAGGAGCACCACAAATCCTCATAGATCATACCCGACTTCAGTGTCGAGTACCAACTTGGTACAAGATGGCATCTGGTGCGTCATGAAGCAGCATCATAGTCTGAAAGGCCTTTAGATGATTGATCGGATAAGAGATCCCATCGTAGCTTTCAAATTGGGGAAGCTTGAAGTTCGATGGAATAGGCTCTTGCATAATTCGAGCAGAGAAGGGGAGATCAGTGTAAATATCATCATGGTGAGCTGAGGCGACATGACGAAGTTTCTCAATTCGTTGGTCTATTTCTTGCAATTTTTGATCGAGAACATCCTCTTGATCGTAGATCCTGGAAGATTTCTGACTATAGATGGAGAAATTTTTTTCTGAAGAGGAATCATGGTCAAAATAAGGTTCTTCAGCTCCCTATTTTCCCTTCCCAAGAGTGACAGATCTATTGACCCAAGTATGCCTCCTTGGGATCGATTCTTGACACCCCGACGAAGGATTTTTTGGTGGAGCCACCGTCTGGGGTTGCTGTATAGCCTGCACCATTTCGATGAGGCCTCAAACCTACTGTATCAGCAGATTGAACTGCTCTAAATCTATCATGACCGTCGATGGAGGGGATCGAGGTGTTGGTGATTGAGAAGGGATGGGCAGATCCAGCTCAGATCTAGTGGTAAAAGCAGTGGATCACTGGGTGATTATCTTCTTTAGAGACATTTCTATGTTGAAAATATTGAACAGAGATGGATCTTGATGAATCTCAAAGGATTAAAAGAAGAAAAGGATCGAGATCAACTAAGCACTCCTTTTAGAATAAGGGCATAAGAGGGACCTTTCATCTAGCACCAATTTTGTTGGTGCAAAATCTAGTTGATGCCAGAACTAAGTTGATGCTGGAGAAGACGAGGTCACCATCGGGGACCTGCAAGATAAGTCCTGACCAAAGTTGGGGATGGTGGCTCCGGTAGGATGTGAGGATTTGTGATGCTCCCAAGCCTTGGGAGGCCACGGGAGGAGTCAGGGGGTTGGATCCAGAGATTCCAGAGACTTGGTTGGTGCTTTAGAGATCTGGGATTCAAGGTGAAGCAAGAAATCAAAGTCGAAGAATTAAGACTATAGAAAGAAGATTTTCTACAGATTAGCCAGCTCAGTCCAAAACTGGATCGACTAAGTCTTAGTGCACAGACAAAATAGAGAGCTG
This sequence comes from Cocos nucifera, assembly GCA_006176705.1. Taxonomy (NCBI): domain Eukaryota; kingdom Viridiplantae; phylum Streptophyta; class Magnoliopsida; order Arecales; family Arecaceae; genus Cocos; species Cocos nucifera. Next base: position 123,852 of record QRFJ01002232.1, on the reverse strand, counting down.
CACGTTCGAAACTACTGGCATGGCATAGGACTGGGCTGGCTCAGTTTTAGATTGAGCCAACCCAGTGGAACTTAGCCAACTCAGTGCTGAGACTGAGCCGACTAAGTGCGCGGGCAAAGTTACACGAGGATCTATTTTGGGCTAGGGTCTGGGATGATCCTAGGGGTCTTAAGGCTTGGTTTGAAAGGTCTTAAGAGGGCTAATTCATGTATGGGTTGGGTCTGGATCCAAAGAATGAGAGCATGAAAGACATGGGTGTACATGAGCTTGGAGAGTGCTTTCATGTATTGGGTTAGTCGGAGAGTTTTTTGGTCGGATCTAATGGCTATGTATAAATATATAAGTTGTATTAGGGTTTTCAAGGTTGGAATCAATACAGACCTTTTCTCTATCAACTCTCTTCTTCTCTTCTCTCTAGAGTTGTCGTCCTAGGGTTTTTGAAGAATTTCTAAAGAAGGGGGGCATCTCCCTTAAGCCCAAGGAGGAAGGTGCCCCATGATAGATCTAGGTGGAGGATCGATGGTGTGCTTTCCATAAAGAACATCATAGATTTCTTCAGGTCCATGCTAAAAATCAAGAGCTTCCGCAATATGGTATCAAGATGCTTGTGATGTCAAGGATGATTGGCATTTGAGCGATATCATGAGTCTACAATTTGGTATCAGAGCTAGGTGATGCTTGGAACGTTGTGGATGACAATATCGTATCAGAGCCAAGTTTCAGAGCCTGATGGTGCATGGAAGGAAAGGAAAAGTCGTACAAGATAAAATCAAAAATCTACACAAGGATTCCATGGTATGTCTCAAATCTACCTTGTTATTGCTGTGGTTTGGCCAATCGAGAGCAGCAGATTGAAGGTGGAGGTTGGGAGGATTAATGAAAAGGGATTTTCTTGGGGTGGAAGAATTTGGTGCATGATTTGCTAATCGATCTTGGTGGAAAGATCGAGGTGTATGATGGTTATGTGACAGGCAGGAAATGCTGGAGTGCTGCAGTAGCATTTTTCTGAAGATGCACTGTTGAGAGAGGCTCGACGATGCAGCAATCGTGGGAGGTATCTTAGCAGAGAGCATCAAAATTCTCTAGAAAGATGGATAGTGTAGGACTGTTGAAGAGAGATTTTTTAAGGGGTAATGTTCGAAGGAAGATTGAAGAAGCGACTATACGTCCTTCGATGTCTGAAAGGCAGAGAAGTAGTCGGAGGTGTATTCAGTGGTTCGATCAGAGCATGGATTTGTGAAGCCTTGGGAGTGATGGAGATGGATGATCCATGGAGGTCCAGTAGGTTAGGACTGGGCAGCTGTAGAGCGGTGCAGAGATGACTCAGGGAGCACTGGAGTACTGCAGAAGTGCTTTCCTAGAGGCATGGGACTTAGAGAGGCTCGGTGGTGCAACAGTCGAGGAGTGTATCATAATAGAGAGTGTTAGTGGTATCTCAAGAAGAATGGGTGTAGATCTCAGGGAGAGCCAAGGGGTCTCAGGGAGCATCAGGAGGTCTCTAGCAGTCGAAAGTATCATAGATCAGATTTCTTCTGTAGGAGCACTAGGAAGAGTCATGGTTTAGGTGGAGGATGGTTCTCTGGGTGCAACTAAAGCGATGGCTGGTGTAGGAGCAGAAGAGAAGGACTAGGATGGAATTTTCTAGGGTTTGGTCACTAGATTCAGACGAGTTGGATGAGCTCTTGAGTTTCAGAGGTGCCCATAGATTTTAGAGGTATCCAAAATGACTTCGAAGGGATCCATGGAGTGCGGAGGATTCAAAGGGGCAGCGACGGTATTTGAGGTGCAGCAGCAAGCCCAACAGTGCAACGTTGGGTGATTGGCCTCGAGGGACTCAATGACAGAGTCAGCTTCTGCGGCATCAGATTGACTTTGGATATAGGTGGAGCTCCGAAGAGGTGGCTTCACAATTGGAGAGGAATTTGACATGAGTTCAGAGTAGAGGGGTGCGAGAGGATCGATATCCTAGCACCAGCATCGGTGATGCACAGTTCCAGGTGGAGTGGCATGTGCAGGAGGACAAACGTAGTTCTGAGGAGATGATGTCAAGGTTTGCAGTGAGTGCCAGTATAGGAATATTGCAAGTTCTCCAGGAAAGTCCATGAAAAGTGATGCAACTTCTAAGCAGAAGGGATCCTACAATTTTAGGATGGTGCAGAGGTACAAGACAAGATCTTCAGTGGTGGAGGCGATCATCCCAAAGATCTCAAGGGTGCATAATAGTTGAAGAAGATTGACGGAGGCAATATTTGCACAAGGGGCTATCGAGTGCGTAAAGATAGCTAAAATGTGTAGGAGGTCATTGCCGATAGATTTGCTAAGGCTTGGGGCACCAAGATGAAGATTGTGAGGATTTATGGTGCACCCAAGCCTTGAAAGGCCACGGAAGGAGTCAGGAGGTTGGCTTCAGAGATTTCAGGGGCTTGGTTGGTGCTTCAAAGATCTAAAATACAAGATGAAGTAAGAAACTAAAGTCGAAGAATCAAGACTGCAAAAAGAAAATTTTCTGCAGGTTAGCTGGCTCAGTCCAAAACTGGGTTGGCTAAGTCTCAGTATACAGGCAAAATAGAGAGCTGCGCATTCGAAACTACTGGCATAGCATAGGACTGGGCGGGCTCAGTTTCAGACTGAGTCGACCCAGTGGAACTTAGCCAGCTCAGTGTTGAGACTGAGCTGGCTCAGTGCGCGGGCAGAGTTACGCAAGGATCTATTTTGGACTTGGGTCTATGATGATCCTAGGGGTCTTAAGGCCTAGTTTGAGAGGTCTCAAGGAGGCTAATTCATATATGAGTCAGGTCTAGATCCAGAGGATGAGAGCATGAAAGACATGGGTGTACATGGGCTTGATGAGTGCTTTTATGTATTAGGTTAGTTGGAGAGTTTTTTGGTTGGGCCTAATGGCTATGTATAAATACATAGATTATATTAGGGTTTTCAAGGTTGGAATCAATACAAACCTTTTCTTCCTCAACTTTCTTCTTCTCTTCTCTCTAGAGTTTCCATCCTAGGGTTCTTGAAGAAGCCCTAGAGAAGGGGGCATCTCCCTCAAGCCCAAGAAGGGAGGTGCCCCATCACAGATCCAGGTGGAGGATCGATAGTGTGCTGCCCATAGAGAACGTCACAGGTTCCTTCAGGTCTGTGCTAAAGATCAGGAGCTTCCGCAATATGGTATCGGGGTGCTTGTGATGTCAAGGATGATTGGTATTCGAGCAATATCATGGATCTATAATTTGATATTAGAGCTAGGTGATGCCTGGAATATTGTGGATGACAATACAGGACCCTCTGATGGTTAAGTTAGCTCTTCTAGCCAATAGAAATGGAGTGCTCAGGAAAGAAAGTAGCAGAGTTTTAGGAAGAAGAAGAGAGCTCTTAAGAGAAATGTATCTGGAGGGTCTCTTTTATAGGCAGAGTCTGTAACAAACTGAGAGCGACAGTCGTAATCATCCGATAGTGGGCCACTCAAGGCCACATGGAGTTTATTATGGAGAGTAGTGTCTTTTATCGTGACATGCCAATTCATTGAGATTTAATAGTTGGAGTTTGGAGGAGTAGACATCGATCGGTGAAGAATTTTTAGTTATATCAATTCTAGAGGGGTTCAAACTCCCCTAAGGTAGTTTGTGTGTGGGTTGGTCCATGCCATGTATAGAATCGAATTTGCGTAGACGAGAAGACCCTTTTGAGCAACTACGAAAAGTTTGGCCGAAAGGAGTTCGAAAGCTCTACAATTGGAGAAATCTTGAATAAAAATTGCTAGAGAAATCTGAAAGTGGATCCGCTGGAAGAATCCAGAAGTAGATCTATCAGAGGAGAGATCTGAAGGAGGATTCATCTGATGGAGGAATCTGGCTAAAGGAGAAGTCCGAAAGAATTTTGATTGATGGAGAAGTTCGAAAGAAGTTTGACTGATGGAGAAGTTTGGAAGAAGTTCGACTGATGGAGAAGTCCGAAAGAAGTTCGACTAATGGAGAAGTCCAAAAGGAGTTCGACTGATATAGAAGTCTGAAAGAAGTTCGACTGATAGAGATGTCCGAAAGAAGTTTGGCTAATATAGAAGTCTAGAAGGAGTTTGACTGATGGAGAAGTTTGAAAGAAGTTCGACTGATATAAAAGTTCGGAAGGAGTTCGACTGATGAAGAAGTTCGAAAGGAGGAATCTGTGATTGAAGCTCTTTTGTGATTACAAATTATATTTAGCTAAGCATTAGACCGAACTTCGACAGGAGCGAGGTTTACCCCCAACAAGATCTAAAATAATTTATAATTTATTTTTAGATTTTAAATATAAAATTAAATGGTTTATGATTTGATTTTGATCATTTAAATGAGATCTATATAATATGTTTCATGTTTTGATCTAGATCTTCATGATTGCATATGTTGATATATAGCTTCTATTTGAATCTAGTTTGTATATGTATGACATATAGGTTTTATAGAATTTAAATTATGAACTAACTTTCTACAAAATCCTAGATTCAAAATCCTAGGACATGATCAATGTAGGAGGTGTGGTGCTTCCAAGCCTTGGAAGGCCATAAGAGGAGCCAGGGTGTTGGCTCTGAAAGACTAAGATGGGTGTGAGTCCTAGGGCTAGGAGAGGAGTTATCCTAGGTAAAGGCAGCATGTAGCCCTACATAGGTTTGAGGTTCAGGTGTGAGGACCTTGAGCAAGGCTTAGTAGGTACTCCAAAAACCTGAAACATAAGATGGAGCAAAGGACCGAAGCTAGAAGAAGAATCAGGCAAGACAAGGGACTGACACATAGGCGAGCTGGCTTAGATACACAGTCGAGTCGGCTCGAGCTGAGATTGAGCCGACTCAGGGTGCAATCAAGCCGACTGTCTCAGGCAGACAGAAGATAGGGTTCTAATGAGATGCAGTCGAGCCAGCTTGACTCCTGACAGAACAGGCTTGATGGTGGCATATAGAACATACGGGATTTTCTGTTTGATCTAGAATAGGATTTTATTCTAGGGGTCTAAAGGCCTGGTCCAATAAGGTCTTAAGATGGCTAATTCATGTATGCATCAGATTTAGATTCAGGGGATGAGAGCATGTGAGACATGGATGTACATGGGCTTGATGAGTGCTTTCATATATTGGGTTAGTCTAGAAAAGTTTTTCAACTAAGGTTGGATTTATTAGGGTTTATGTGGTGTAACAAAAATCCTAGGATATATAAACCTAGATTTTGTAACTTTTACAAGGAGTGGAGTCAATATATAGCTTTTCTCCCTAACTCTCCTCTCTTTTTTTCTCTGGTTCTAACACCAAGCCCTCGGTGCCACCAATCTTTGCTCTTCTTCATATTTCTGAATTAACATCCAGATTCTCGCAAGAAAATAGATCTAGGACTATGATTTTGAGCAGCCATAGGAACAACACTTGATTTCAGAGCTAGGTGATGCCATGGTGTTGCATTAACATTTGGTATCAGAGCCTAGTTAAGCATGAAAGAGGAAGAAGATCAAGCTTCAGTAGAGATCAATAGCGTGGTTTAGATCTAAAGTTTTCTCCAGGCTTCGTGAGGAAGTGATCTAAGGGCTGTTGTCCACCATTCCTAGTCAAGATAATTTTCAGATCTACCTATTGACTATTTTTTATTCGGTTTGATCATGGAGAACAAAGGATTGAAGGTAGGATTTGAGAAGTTTGATGGAAAAAAAAGTTTTATGATGTAAAAGGTTAGGATGGAGGATCTACTGATTTAGATGAGGCTAGATTTGATCTTAGAGAATAGGTCGGAGGAGATGATAGACAAGGAGTAAAAGTCCTTGGAGAAAAGGACGTGTACCATGATTAGGGCTTGTTTGGCAGATGAGGTGCTGTATGGTGTGTTGGAGGAAAAGATATCCAAGGATTTATGATCGAGGTTACATCAGTTGTACTTGGAAAAGAACATATGCAATAAGTTGATGCTGAAGAAGCAACTGTATAGCCTTCGAATGCAGGAAGATGAGGATGTTGCGGGACATATTTAATGATTTGATTGGATGAGCATGGACTTTAAAATATAAAAGAGATTTTCATTTTTAAAGTCATCAGTAATCATACAATTGGGCCAGTTCGGAGAACAGCTCACAAGGATGAAAAGCAGGTTATGTTAGATATATGTGCCCTAGAAGCCAGAATTGGCTGACACTTGTAATACACTTCTAGGGGCAAAATTATAATTTTGACTAATAATCAATAAAATGGGTTATTTTCTATCACATATGTGTATTTAGTGTCTGTGATACATCCTTTGAGTTAATGGTAATGATAATTCATATTTTCAAGAGTTGAAAATTTAAGACATGAATAATCATTATTAACTCATAAATTGCTCCCGACCATAGGATCATCACGAGGATGGTGATTGATCCGGAAGGTTGGTGTACAATCGCTTCTCTTTAGTAGATGAGTCTTGAGTCTACGGTGTGGAGACACCGGAGCGAGAGTACAGGTACTCGTTAGAGAACGAGGGCACTGAGCGTGACCACCTCGAGTAGTCATTAGGGAGTCTACCTTCTCGTCAATGACTGACTCGATGCTGCAGTAGTGTGTCTGGTTCTTTGACCTGAGGTGCATCGGCAGTTCACCTTGAGGGTGTTATAGTTTGACTACACCATTACTCGGTCTCCTAGCCATATGGAACCCTGAGGTGTATGTTGGCTATAGCATGTTCATTGTAGGAACTGGATGGCATCAAGATGGAATCTATCTACCTCGGTGGTAGAGGAGCAGCCCTATGATAATCATGAGAATCAAGTCCAGAAATCCCATGGCCATGGCAGAGTGAAATAATAGAAAGAGTTTCTATTTAGATTTTCACATTGGACTCGAATCGAATGATTACATCATATGACAGAGACTAGGGTTTGACGAGTTTTACCTTAACCCTAATCTGATCGGGGCTCAAGATAGAAGAACTTAATCACACAGGTAGCTGCACCAAGAGGTTCGCATTCAGCTCTGATGGGTTGCCACCATATACTGCTAGGTGTCACTGGTGGATTTTGGGAGCAATTAGAATGATTTAGATGATCGATCATTCTAGCTGTTCGAATCAGAAGAGTTCTGATCCATCGAAAGGAGTTTCGATGATGTCGATGATAGAGATCATGACATATCCCATTACCATACAGAACTGAACCTAACTGGGTCACACAAACAAGGGTTTGAATCTGGTGATCATCAATTGAACTGATCTAGTTCAATTGATCTGAATGAGATTCAATTAGGTTCAAGGAAATCGTGCTAGCACTCGATTGAACCTAACGTTCTTCTTTTACTATCATAAATAAGTTGTCCTGTCTGAGCCAAAGGAGTTTGTGCTCAATCAGAGGCCTTCATATGGTCTGACTGGAGGTTGTCCAAGTCAGAAAAGGTTGTCTTATTTTGTAAGACATTACCTGCCATTTTTGGTCACCTGCCATTTCTTGTTCTTTGACTTTGGTCAAAAGTCTACCTTTGACTGGTCAAACGTTGACCATTGACACTTTGACTTTTGACCACATGTCATGCACCTATTGGAGAGCTGGTGGGGGCCTGTCCCCCTGCCAGAACCTGGCAAGGAGGAGGGCGCACGCCACCCTAGGCGTGTGCCCAAGTTGGAGGCGCCTAGGAGTCCTTGTTGGACAAGGACTCCATCTCCTTTTTGGATTCCAATTAGAGTTCTTCTAAGAACCAACTTTGACTGGTCTTAGGCACCCTCTAAGGAGGAATCCAGGGGACTCTATTCCCACCAATCAGATTTAGATCTGATTTCACAAAGGGTTGTGATTGGTTGGGAAGAAGAGGAGTTGGATCACAGCTTAGTCTATAAATAAGACCCTGCGCCCAACTCAAAAGATGCTAATGAGATTTCCCAACGCCCACAAGGCTGCCTCTCCCCTCTTCCTCCATGCCAAACCTTCTTCTCCCTCTCCTCTCCACGTCCAAAAGGAGTTTTGGACTTGGTTGGTGCGATCCAGATCAAAGAAAGGCGATCAAAAGCTAAGAAGGCTGCACTGCTGCAAAGGACGACTGCTGATCTTCAAAAGGAGTTTTGAAGATCCTCCAGATCAGATCCAGATCTAATTTTTGGAGATGTGATAGAGAAGAAGAGGATCTCCAGATCCAACCTGAGTGGATACCGGTAGAGGCCAGGCGCTTGCGTGGCTAGATCCAGAACCTTCCGCTGCAATCAGGATCATCAACAGGGTAATAGGATTACCCAAATCAGGTAAATTAAATTTGATTTAATTTATCTTATTTTATTTTATTTATTAAAATAATAAGAATTAGATCTAAAATATCTCAGATCTGATTAGATCAAAAAAGAAAAATTTTTGAAATATATCTCTTGATCTGATCAGATCTGAACGAACCTGGACCGAAAAATCAGGATTTTCCCTTCAACTGGTATCAGAGCCATGGTTCTAAAATTATTTAGATCTGATTTTAAATTTATTTTAATTAAAAAATAATTGATTTTAGATGTCACATGAGATGTGATCAGATCTAAAAATCAGAAAAAATTAAAATTAAATGATTTGGATCTAAGATTAGAAGATATGCATGACTAGTTCTAGAATAGAATAGTTCTATAGAATAGTCTTGCATGTTTTTGATTTAATCTGATTAAATCATATTTTAGATCTTTTATTTTACTATTTTTTGATATTATAAGTGTTATAATAACATCTAAAAAATAGCAAATAAAAATTATTTAATTTTAAATATCATATGAGATATGATTGATGCATGTCTAGACTAGTTGTAGAATAGTTCTACATAATTATCTAGATTAGAATTTATTTTGATTAGATCAATTTAAATCTAATTTTTTAGATTATTATGAGATAATTTAGATCTGAAAAATATGCATGATTTGATACATGAGATGTATGCAAAATATGCCATGATTAGATCTAATTTGTATATGAGATATATGATATAGATCTAAAACTATTTTGTAGTATTGAATGTTCCTGATTAAGGCGTTCCTCTTGGCCGTCCGGTCATAAGAACGAAGAAGGGTTTAAAGGCCCTCTCTTTCCCATTCGATGGGGTGTTCTTATGATGTGTAGGGGTGCTGCGTGTTCGTCCTTAATCAGAAATCCCAAAACTTACTTTCTGCAAAACCCTAGATCCTGAAACCCTAGGATTTATTGTGCATATTTTGTTTATGAACCCTACTTAATTAAGAATTAAGTTTATGGAATATTAATTAGGTCTAAAATTGAGAATTTCAGATCTAAGACATATTCATAATACTGGGTTCGGGCTTGGGTAGCTCAATTAGGTCTAAGCGGTTGATCAAACCGAATCAAGAGTTGGTTAGATGGGATCAACAATGCTTAAATTGACCAGCCTAATAGGATTAAGTCTGGGTCAAGATCGAGTCACGATCAAGCAAGACCTAATTAGGCTCAGAGGTTAGAGTCTGGATTGTAGGCTAACCCAATTGGTTCTGACTCAACAATTTGGTGTCTAAGGTAAGTTTGGCACATACGACCGACTGGTTTTTTAATTGGAAGCTACTCGACCTGAATGCATTCTTGTACGAGTTAATGGCATATTCCTTCCACCGGTCTCACTTACCTGGCCATATCTGTTGACACAGTTCTGATCTGAGGTGGTCAATAATCCGAGCTAACCCATGCCACTAGGTTAGTCATAATTGTTATGACTAAGCCAAGTCTAGTTTAATGAGACCTGAATCAATTCTCCCTAAGAAAAGATTAAGTCTGAGGTCTTCCACCATTGTAGATGTGCGGGCCCTTCCCGGGGTTGATTGTTCTCGGCTGGATACAGTGGCTCAGTTGCACCGGGAAAGATGCAACCATGTCTATTAGGCATTGGATGCTATGGGCTGGAGGATGAGTTGGGCTCAATATTTCGGATACGGTGAGAGACTCAATTAGGAACCCAGTCTATGCAAATGGTGGGTCTGACTTAACTAAGGAGTGGATCAATATTTTGGATACGGTGAGATTCATGAATTAGAGACCAAGTTTGGGTGCACCATGATTAGAGAATCATTGAACAAGAGTTGTTCACTCATTGGCTAACCCATCACCAATAACTGTTAGGTGAGGTGATGAGTCAGTTGGTGAGACCGCACCACCCACTAGAAATCATTAATCGTGGAGATTTTTGCATCTCTACAGAGGGAGTGTAGGGATCCGAGAAAATAGTGGGAGCTAATTTGTTTAAAAATAAAATCCCTAAACAAATTGGTCAAGTCAAAATTACAGTATCTAACTAGAATCTTTGACTCTCTACAGGAAAATGTCTGCGTCCAACCCATTGGCACGTATCCTGGACACACATAGACTGACTGGACCCAATTATAAAGATTGGCTCAGGAACTACAAAATTAGTTTTGGGTTCCGAGAAGAAGTTAACCCATGTACTTTGGACCAGGACCCTCCCACCTTACCAGCCCGTCCATCCATTGAACAGAGAGCGCGTCTCTGGAAAAATGGATAGACGAAGATAATAAGGCCAGATATTACATGTTGGGCTCGATGTCTGATGAGCTCCAGCGCCAACATGAAGATATCGGGACTGCTCGCCAAATGTTGGCTCACCTGCAGGAGATGTTTGGTGAACAGAGTCGCGCAGCCAAATATCAAGTCACGAAATGACTTTTTAAGGCTAAGATGCGTGATGGGCAGTCAGTCCAAGATCACTGTCTGACAATGATCAAGGACATGGAAGAGCTTGAGAAGCTCGGTGTGAAGTTAGGACTTGGACCTGCAGAACGATATTATTCTGCAATCCTTGACTGATGCATATGGGCAATTCATCATGAATTACCACATGCATAAACTTCAAAATTCCTTGGCCGAATTAATGAATATGCTGGTTACCGCTGAGCTTTCTATGAAAGGTTCTAAAGGCTCAGTTCTTGCTATGGAACGGACTTCTTCCAAAAGAAAGTCTTATGGAAAGAAAAAGAAGTCTGTGAAAAAGCAAAAGGTGGAAGGATCAAAGAAGAAGAAGGCAGAGCCGAAGAAAAAGGCCGATGGCAAAGGAAAGTGTTTCCATTGCAACAGCGACGGCCATTGGAAGCGGAACTGCCCTACTTACCTGGCCACCCTGAAGAACAAGAAGGAAGGTCCTTCTGGAGGTATGCTCGTTATTGAGTCTAACCTTACGGTTTCTTCTGCATCCAGTTGGGTGCTTGACTCTGGTTCTAGTGCTCATCTGTGCACTTCTATGCAGGGTCTTGAGGATAGCAGGAGGCTGAGGGATGGAGACATGATCCTACGCATCGGTAATGGAGCAAGAGTTGCTGCAGTAGCCGTGGGAACATACCCTCTTCGATTACCATCTGGTTTAGACTTAGTTTTGAAAAGACTGTTATTATGTGCCTGCAGCTAGCAGGAATTTGATTTCTGTTTCATGCTTAGCACAAGAAGGTTATGTGATCACCTTCTTTAAGGACCATTGTAACATTCTTTATGAAAGAAATAAAATTGCAAATGGTTTTCCTTATTAATGGTCTTTATCAGCTACATATTGATGTACCTATTCTAACTATCGAGCAAAACGTGAATGCCAAACGACCTAGGGATAGTCCAAACGACAGATAGATATCTATGGCACCTGAGATTAGGTCATATAGCAGAAGATAGGATCAACAAATTGGAGAAAAATGGGCTATTGAGTCCATTGACTTTTGAGTCATATCCAACTTGTGAATCTTGTCTTCAAGGCAAAATGACTAAACTCCCTTTTGTTGGACATGGGGAGAGGGCCACAGATCTCCTTGCCCTAGTACATACTGATGTGTGCGGCCCATTTGATGTGCCGGCTAGAGGCAATTTTGTCTACTTCATTACCTTTACCGATGATCTGTCTAGGTATGGGTATGTGTATCTTATGAGACACAAGTCTGAAGCTTTTGAAAAGTTCAAAGAATTCAGACATGAAGTAGAAAAACAAACTGGAAAAACCCATTAAGGTTCTTCGATCAGATCGAGGAGGTGAATACCTTAGCCGGAATTCCTAGACTATCTTAAGGAAAAATGGCATAGTCTCTCAATGGACTCCACCAGGAACACCTCAACTCAACGGGGTTTCAGAACGGAGAAATCGGACTCTATTGGATATGGTTCGATCCATGATGAGCTTCACAGACCTCCCTGATTTTCTTTGGGGACACTCATTGTTAACTTCAATTTATCTACTGAATAGGGTTCCCTCTAAAACCGTTCCTACCACACCGTATGAGATATGGCACGGTAAGAAACCAAGTCTGAGTCATCTCAGAATTTGGGGTTGTCCGGCTCATGTCAAAAGACAACAAGCGGACAAGTTAGAGTTTAGGTCCTTTAGAGCTCGATTCATAGGATATCCTAAAGAGTCATTAGGATACTATTTCTACATTCCAGAAGACCACAATGTGATTGTGAGTCGACATGCCATCTTTCTTGAAAAATAGTTTATTCAAGATAGCGGCATTGGAAAGCAGATCAAGCTTGATGAGAAAGTCTCACAAGTGGAACGAGCTAAGGACCAATTGGAACCAAATCAGGTTGAGCCAATAAGAACACTACCTCCTCCACCTCGTAGATCGGAAAGAGTTTTCCCATCCCCCTGAAAGATACTTAGGTATTATTTCAGAGGAAGTAGAGAAAATGTTCCTCATAGGTAATGGTGCTCATGGTGATGATCCCAAAACCTACAACGAGGCGATATCAGATATCGACTCCGAGAAATGGCTAGAGGCAATGCAAGTCAGAAATTGACTCGATGCACTCAAACCAAGTCTGGACCTTGGTAGATCCACCAGAAGGTATAGTACCTATTGGGTGTAAATGGATCTTCAAGAGAAAGATTGGTGCAGATGGGAATGTGGAGACATTCAAGGCTAGACTAGTGGCAAAAGGTTATAGTCAACGCGAAGGCATTGACTATCAGGATACCTTTTCCCAGTAGCTATGCTAAAATCCATCCGCACATTGCTTGCCGTTGCAGCCTATTTCGATTATGAAATATGGCAAATGGACGTGAAAACGGCATTCCTAAATGGATATCTTGAGGAAGATATCTATATGGAACAGCCGCTAGGTTTCACATCCAGTGATACTGATCACAAGGTTTGCAAGCTGCAAAGGTCCATATATGGACTTAAGCAAGCATCTCGGAGCTGGAACACTCGTTTCAATGATGTGATCAAAAAGTTTGGTTTCATCAAAAATGAAGAGGAACCATGTGTTTTTCAAAAGGGTCAGTGGGAGCGCTGTTGTCTTCCTCGTATTTGTACGTGGATGACATCCTCCTTATTGGGAATGATATTCCCATGTTGACATCAGTCAAGATGTATGGTTGTCCAAGGAATTCTCCATGAAAGACCTAGGTGAAGCATCCTTTATTCTAGGAATTAAGGTCTATAGGGATAGACCGAATAGGATGCTAGGACTTTCACAGAAGATGTACATAGAGAAAGTACTAAAGAGGTTTAGTATGGAAAACTCTAAGAGGGGATTAATACCCTTCAGACATGGTATTCATCTTTCCAAGAAGATGTGCCCCAGCACACCTGAGGAAATAGAACGCATGAGCAAGATCCCTTATGCTTCTGCAATAGGGAGCCTCATGTATGCCATGCTATGTACACGACCTGATATAGCCCATGCTGTGAGTGTCACAAGCAGATATCAGTCAAATCCAGGTGAAGAACACTGGACTTCTGTGAAATGTATCCTTAAGTACTTGAGAAGAACTAAGGATATGATGTTGGTCTTTGGTAATGGAGAACTCCAAGTCCAGGGATACACAGACTCGGATTTCATGTCCGATATAGATGATCGAAAGTCGACATCTGGAAGTCTGTTTGTGTGCAATGGTGGAGCTGTCAGCTGGAAGAGTTCCAAGCAAACTGTGATAGCAGATTCCACCATGGAAGCAGAATATATCGCTGCATCAGAGGCTGCGAAAGGAAGCATTCTGGTACAAGAAGTTTGCTGCAGAAATTGGAGTAATGCCATCAGATGCCATTCCTCTATACTGCGACAACAATGGCGCCATAGCCCTTGCTAAGGAGCCGAGGTCTCACCAGAAATCCAAGCATATTGAGCGGCGATACCATCTCATCCGCGATTACCTCGAGAAGGGTTACGTCGAGGTCAAGAGAGTCAACTCCACAGATAATGTGGCAGACCCACTTACAAAGCCGTTGGGCCAGCAGAAGATCGAAGCCCACCTTGAGAAGATGGGACTTAGACTTGTAGCCAATTGGCTTTAGGACAAGTGGGAGATTGTTAGATATATGTGCCCTAGAAGCCAGAATTGGCTGACACTTGTAATACACTTCTAGGGGCAAAATTATAATTTTGACTAATAATCAATAAAATGGGTTATTTTCTATCACATATGTGTATTTAGTGTCTGTGATACATCCTTTGAGTTAATGGTAATGATAATTCATATTTTCAAGAGTTGAAAATTTAAGACATGAATAATCATTATTAACTCATAAATTGCTCCCGACCATAGGATCATCACGAGGATGGTGATTGATCCGGAAGGTTGGTGTACAATCGCTTCTCTTTAGTAGATGAGTCTTGAGTCTACGGTGTGGAGACACCGGAGCGAGAGTACAGGTACTCGTTAGAGAACGAGGGCACTGAGCGTGACCACCTCGAGTAGTCATTAGGGAGTCTACCTTCTCGTCAATGACTGACTCGATGCTGCAGTAGTGTGTCTGGTTCTTTGACCTGAGATGCATCGGCAGTTCACCTTGAGGGTGTTATAGTTTGACTACACCATTACTCGGTCTCCTAGCCATATGGAACCCTGAGGTGTATGTTGGCTATAGCATGTTCATTGTAGGAACTGGATTGCATCAAGATGGAATCTATCTACCTCGGTGGTAGAGGAGCAGCCCTATGATGAATCATGAGAATCAAGTCCTGAAGTCCCATGGCCATGGCAGAGTGAAATAATAGAAAGAGTTTCTATTTAGATTTTCACATTGGACTCGAATCGAATGATTACATCATATGACAGAGACTAGGGTTTGACGAGTTTTACCTTAACCCTAATCTGATCGGGGCTCAAGATAGAAGAACTTAATCACACAGGTAGCTGCACCAAGAGGTTCGCATTCAGCTCTGATGGGTTGCCACCATATACTGCTAGGTGTCACTGGTGGATTTTGGGAGCAATTAGAATGATTTAGATGATCGATCATTCTAGCTGTTCGAATCAGAAGAGTTCTGATCCATCGAAAGGAGTTTCGATGATGTCGATGATAGAGATCATGACATATCCCATTACCATACAGAACTGAACCTAACTGGGTCACACAAACAAGGGTTTGAATCTGGTGATCATCAATTGAACTGATCTAGTTCAATTGATCTGAATGAGATTCAATTAGGTTCAAGGAAATCGTGCTAGCACTCGATTGAACCTAACGTTCTTCTTTTACTATCATAAATAAGTTGTCCTGACTGAGCCAAAGGAGTTTGTGCTCAATCAGAGGCCTTCATATGGTCTGACTGGAGGTTGTCCAAGTCAGAAAAGGTTGTCTTATTTTGTAAGACATTACCTGCCATTTTTGGTCACCTGCCATTTCTTGTTCTTTGACTTTGGTCAAAAGTCTACCTTTGACTGGTCAAATGTTGACCATTGACACTTTGACTTTTGACCACATGTCATGCACCTATTGGAGAGCTGGTGGGGGCCTGTCCCCCTGCCAGAACCTGGCAAGGAGGAAGGGCGCACGCCACCCTAGGCGTGTGCCCAAGTTGGAGGCGCCTAGGAGTCCTTGTTGGACAAGGACTCCATCCTCCTTTTTGGATTCCAATTAGAGTTCTTCTAAGAATCCAACTTTGACTGGTCTTAGGCGCCCTCTAAGGAGGAATCCAGGGGACTCTATTCCCACCAATCAGATTTAGATCTGATTTCACAAAGGGTTGTGATTGGTTGGGAAGGAAGAGGAGTTGGATCACAGCTTAGTCTATAAATAAGACCCTGCGCCCAACTCAAAGAGGCTTCAAGAGAATTTCCCATGCCCCAAGGCTGCCTCTCCTCCTCTTCCTCCATGCCAAAGCTTCTTCTCCCTTCCTCTCCACGTCCAAAAGAGTTTTGGACTTGGTTGGTGCGATTCCAGATCAAAGAAAGGCGATCAAAAGCAAGAAGGCTGCACTGCTGCAAAGGACGACTGCTGATCTTCAAAAGGAGTTTTGAAGATCCTCCAGATCAGATCCAGATCTGATTTTTGGAGATGTGATAGAGAAGAAGAGGATCTCCAGATCCAACCCGAAGTGGATACCGGTAGAGGCCAGGCGCTTGCGTGGCTAGATCCAGAACCTTCCGCTGCATACAGGATCATCAACAGGGTAATAGGATTACCCAAATCAGGTAAATTAAATTTGATTTAATTTATCTTATTTTATTTTATTTATTAAAATAATAAGAATCAGATCTGAAACATATCAAGATCTGATTGAGATCAAAGAAAAAAAATTTTTGAAATATATCTCTTGATCTGATCAGATCTGAACGAACCTGGACCGAAAAATCAGATTTTCCTTCAAAACAAGAGAAAAAAGGTCGGAAGGGAAAAGTCAAAAGTGTCAATATAAGAAAATTTGCGGTTTACTTGGAAGTGCAAGAGGAGAAAAGTTAATTCATTTTTCAATCAGAAAGTGAAGAGTCAAATGAACTCTTAGTGATTTCGAAGGAGCCTGCAGGATGCAGTGTATCCGAGATGATTTCAGAGGGGTTCATGGAGTGCGGAGGGTCTGATGGAGTAGCGACTGTGTTCGAGATACAGCAACAAGCTCAGCAGTGCAGCATTGGATGGTTGGCCTCGAGAGACTCAATTACAGAATCAGCTTCTGCAACATCAAGAGAACTTTAGTTTTAGATGGAGCACCAGACAGAGGTAGCTTCATAAGTGAAGAAAATTTTGACATGAGTTCAGAGCAGAGGAGTGCAGAAGGACCAATATCCTAGCACCAATGTCGAAGATGCAAAGTTTTAGATAGAGCAGCACATATGGAAGGATAGACAAAGTTCTGAGAAAACTGTGTTAGGGTATGCAGCAGGTGCCGACATAGGATTGCTACAGATTCTTCATGAAAGTCCAAGACAAATAATGCGGCTGCCAAGCAGAAAGGTGTCTACAACTCAAAGGATGGTACATAGGTGCAAGCCAAGATCTTCAGTCGTGGAGGTGGTCATCTCAAAGGCCTTAAAGGGAGCTCAGTAGCTGAAGAAAGATGGTAGTGGCAAAGTATGCACAGGTAGCTATCAGGATATGCAACGATAGCAGGATCGTGCAGGAGAACATTGCTAGGTGTAATAAGGCTTGGGCGCACCGAGATGGAGATTGTAGGAGGTGTGGTGCTCCCAAGTCTTGGAAGGCTACAAGAGGAGCCAGGGTGTTGGCTCTAGGAGACTAGGATGGGGGTGGGTCATAGGACTAGAAAAAAAGTTGTCCTAGGTGAAGACGGCATATAGCCCTGCACAGGTTCGAGATTCAGGTGTGAGGACCTTGAGGGGGACTTGGTAGGTGCTCCGAAAATCTGGGACACAAGATGGAGCAAAGAATCGAAGCCAAGAGAAGAATCAACCAAGATAAGGGACTAACACATAGGCGAGCTGGCTTGGATATGCAGTCGAGCCAGCTTGGATACGCAGTCGAGCTAGCTTGGACTAAGATCGAGCCGACTCGGGGTGCTGTCGAGCCGACTGTCTCAGATATACAGAAGATAGGGTTCGGATGAGACGCAGTCAAGCCAGCTCAGCTCCTAACAAAGCCGACGTGATGGTGGCATATAGAACATATGAAATTTTCTATTTGGTCTAGAATAGGATTTTATTCTAGGGATCTTAAGGCCTGATCCAATAAGGTCTTGAGATGGCTAACTCATGTATGGGTTGGGTTTAGATTCAGGGGATGAGAGCATGTGAGACATGAGTGTACATAGGCTCGGTGAGTGCATTCATGTATTGGATTAGTCTAGAAGAGTTTTTCAGCTAGGATTGGATTTATTAGGATTTATGTGGTGTAACAAAAATCCTAGGATATATAAACCTAGGTTATGTAACTTTTACAAGGAGTGGAATCAATATGCATCTTTTCTCCCTAACTCTCTTCTCTCTTTTCTCTCTGGTTTCAATGCCAAGCCCTAGGTGCCATCAATCTTTATTCTTCTTCATATTTCTGGATTAACATCTAAATTCTCGTAAGAGATCGAATCTATGACTGTGGTTCGGAGCAGCCGTAGGAACAACACTTGGTTTTAGAGCTAGGTGATACCATGGTGTTGCAAATATTAAAATAAATCAGATCTAAAATCATGTATTGAATATGATTTAATATAAACTATTTATAATTTAAAAATATTTTAAATGATCAAATAAAAAATTAGTTCTGAGTTTTCATAAATCGAAATCCATAAGCCTTGAACTTAATTAAGAATTAAGTGATTATTTAGAATCTAGATTTGTGATTTGAAGATCCTAAGATAATTTCATAAAACATGGGTTAAAGGATAATAGATTAGCTTTGATCAGGTCATTAACTGGGTTGGACCAAGGATTAGATTAAAATGGACTAAGTTAAGAAATTGATCAAACCTAATTAATAGTTAATTAGGATTAGATCATTTCTTTTCTATAAATCAATTCAATAGTTGTAGTTAATCAAATTCCATACATCTAACAAATGGATACTGATCGTGGCTTAGTGACTGAGCTCGAGTCTTTAGGCAGACCAAATCAAAACTGATAAATCGATTGATATCTAAAATAAATATGGCATTTCTAGATCGATGGTTTTTAATTGGCAGCCCGCTAACCTGGCCATTTCTGATGGTGTCTAAAGCAAGCCTTGGCAGACCCTCCCATCAATCTTACTTATCTAGCCAATGTGGTTAATCAGCCTTTGATTAGGTTGCTCATTGATTTGTGCTAACCCATGTCACATAGAAAATCAGTGAAACTGATTTTATTCAATGAGATCAATCTAGGTGTCCATGGACTGATATTGATCATAGTTCTTGTCAAAGACTTGAGAAGTCAGTGGGAGGACTTGACTTGGTGAATTCAGTGAGAGTAAATTGGTCCATGTCCTTTCTATCCTTAAATCACTAATAATTTAAATTCTCTAAAATTATTAGATCCTTAAAATGATAAAGTTATGAAGATAACTGATTCATGGCCTCCCATTAAGTTGGATGATAATGAATCCATTAACTTTATAATTATTGGAGGCCCAAAGGTTTGGTGCTTATTGACTAATAGAATTATCATTCATAATATGATAACTTGGAAGTGTCTCTCTAATGGTAGTTAGGTTGACCAACCAAAGTTGGGCTTAATCATTCATTGGTTAGATGCACCAAGTATGGTCATGTTAATGGTTGGACCTAATCGAATCATTACAGTGGAGGCTAAAGCCTACTGATTAGATTTTTGGGGCAAAATTAAATTACTAGAAGTTGTTTGAAGAAATAATCGATTAATGAACCTATCCGTAGATGCACATGGGTTGACCGACCAAAGTCAGGCTTATGTGTAGTCTGTGAATTTTAGTACCTACTAGAAAATTAAAGTAATTCTTTGAATTGAAGGTAGAGGCTATCAATTCGCATAAAATATTGAGAGAACCTTAAAACTAAAATCCTAGTCTCTAGGCTTAAAATAATTCATATACATTAGATCATTATTCTCTTTCCTCAAATTAAGGCTAAACCTAATTGCTCCAATCACTGTTAAACAGTAATAACTTATGGAACTCAATTTTGATAATTAGTATCAAAAGTTGAATTTGATTCAGCAGTACGAATGGGTTTGTACTGGGGTTTCTAAGCCCAGTCAAAATAATAAGTCCAATATTAATCCAAATCAGGCATAGTGCTTCTACTATAAGAAGTAGGATTATAGGAAGAAGAATTATCTTTCTTTCCTTGACCATAATAGACTGAACAAGAGAAAGAAATAAGAGTTGCTTATCAAGGATGTTATATGATAACACCTTAAAATTTTTCTGTATGTAATTCTTGTGAGGATTTATGGTGCTTCCAAGCCTTAAGAGGCCACGCAAGGAGTCACGATGATGGCTCCAGGGATTCTAAGGGCTTGGTTGGTGCTTCAGAGATCTGGGACATAAAGTGAAGTAAGAAATCAAAGTCGGAGAATCAAGACTGTAGAAAGAAGATTTTCTACAGATTTGCTAGCTCGGTCCAAAATTGGATTGGCTAAGTCTCAGTGCATAGACAAAATAGAGAGCTATGCATTCGAAACTGCTGGCATGGCATAGGACTGGGCCGACTCAATTTTAGACTAAGCTGATCTAGTGGAACTTAGCTAGCTCAGTGCTGAGACTGAGCCAGCTCAGTGTGCGAGTAGAGTTACGCAAGAATCTATTTTGGGCTAGGGTTTGGGATGATCCTAGGGATCTTAAGGCCTGGTTTGATAGATCTTAAGGGGGCTAATTTATGTAGGAATTAGTTCTAGATCCAAAGGATGAGAGCATGGAAGACATGGGTGTACATGGGCTCAGTGAGTGCTTTCATGTATTGGGTTAGTCGGAGAGTTTTTTGGTCGGGCCTAATGGCTATGTATAAATACATAGGTTGTATTAGGATTTTCAATGTTGGAATCAATACAGACCTTTTCTCCCTCAACTCTCTTCTTCTCTTCTCTCTAGTGTTGCCATCCTAGGGTTCTTGAAGAAGCCTTAGAGAAGGGGGGCATCTCCCTCAAGCCCAAGGAGGGAGATGTCCAATCATAGATCCAAGTGAAGGATCCATGGTTTGCTGCCCATAGAGAACATCACAGGTTTCTTTAGGTCCATGCTAAAGATTAGAAGCTACCGCAACATGATATCGGTGCTAGTGATATCAAGGATGATTGACGTTCGAGCGATATCATGGGTCTACAATTCGATATCAAAGCTAGGTGATGCCTAAAATATTATGGACGATAATCTGGTATCAAACCCAAGTTTTAGAGCCTGATGGTCCATGGAAGAGCCAGGTTTTCAGAGCCTGATGGTGCATCGAAGAGCCAAATTTTAGAGCCTGATGGTGCATGAAAGGGAAGGAAAAGTCGTACAAGATGAAATCAAAAATCTGCACAAAGATTTTATGGTATGTCTCAAATCTATCTTATTATTGCTGTGGTTTGACCAATCGGAAGCAGCGGGTTGAAGGTCGAGGTTGAGAGGATTAATGAAAAGAGATTTTTTTCAGGGTGGAAGAAAATGATACATGATTTACTGATCGGTCTTGATGGAAAGGTCGGGGTGTATGATGGTTATGTAATAGGTAGGGAGCGTCGGAGTGCTACAGTAGCGCTTCCCTAGAGATGCAGGGCTGAGAGAGGCTCAACGATGCAGTAGTCAAGGGAGGTATCTCAGTATAGAGCATCAGAATTCTCTAGGAAGATGGGCAGTGTAGGACTGTTGAAGAGAGATTTTTCAAGAAATAATGGTCGAAGGAAGGCTGATGAAGAGACTACACATCCTTCGATGTTTGAAAGGCGAAAAAATTGTCGGAGATGTATTTAGTGGTTCGTCCAAAGCATGGATTTACGAAGCCTTGGGAGTGATGGAGATGGATGATCTATGGAGGTCCAGTAGATTAGGGCTAGGTGGCTGTAGAGCAGTGCAGAGATGAGTCAGGGAGCATTAGAGTGCTGTAGGAGTGCTTTCCTAGAGGCATAGGGGTTGAGAGAGGCTCGATGGTGCAGTAGCCGAGGAGTGTATCTCAGTAGAGAGTATCAGTGGTATCTCAGAAAGATTGGGTGCAGATCTCAAGAAGAGCCAGGGGGTCTCAGAGAGCGTCAGAAGATCTCTAGCAGTCGAGAGTATCATGGATCAGATTTTTTCAGTAGGAGCACCAGGAAGAGTCGTGGTTCAGGTGGAGTATGGTTCTCCGAGCGCAACTAAAGCGATGGCCAGTGTAGGGGCAGAAGAGAAGGACTAGGGTGGAATTCTCTAGAGTTCAATCGCTGGTTTCAAAAGAGTCAGATGAGCTTTTGAGTTTTAGAGGTGCATGCGGGTTGTGGAGGTATCCGAGATAGCTTCAAAGAGATCCGTAGAGCGCGGAGGGTTCGAAGGGGCAGTGACGATGTTCGAGAAGCAACAGCAGGCTTAGTAGTACAGCATTGAGTGATTGGCCATGAGGGACTCGATGATAGAGTTGGCTTCTATGGCATCAGGTGGACTTCGAATTTAGGTGGAGCTCCGTAGTGGTGGCTTCACAAGTGGAGAGAAAATTTAGCATGAGTTCAGAGCATGGTGATGCATAGTTCTAGATAGAGCAGCATATGCAAGTGGACAGGCATAGCTCTGAGGAGATCATGTTAGGTGGGACAATATGTGCTGGTGCAGAAATGCTATAGGTTCTTCAGGAAAGTCCAAGAAAAGTGATGCAGCTGCTAAGTAGAAAAAATCCTATAATTTTAGGGTGGTGCAGAGGTGTAAGCATAGGTCTTTAGAGGTGGAGCCGGTCATTCCAAAGGCCTCAAGGATGCACAACAACTGAAGAGAATTGATGGAGATGATGATTGCACAAGGGGTTGTCGAGTGTGCAGAAATAGCGGGATCATGCAAGAGGTCATTGTCGAGGGGTTTGCCAAGGCTTGGGGCATCAAGATGGAGATTGTGAGGATTTATGATGCTTCCAAGCCTTGAAAGGCCACGGAAGGAGTCACGATGATGGCTCCGAGGATTCTAGGGGCTTGGTTGGTGCTTCGAAGATCTAGGATATAAGATGAAGCAAGAAACCAAAGATGAAAAATCAAGACTGCAAAAAGAAGATTTTCTACAGACTAGCCGACTTAGTTCAAAATTAGGTCAGCTAAGTCTTAGTGCACAAGCAAAATAGAGAGCTACACATTCGGAACTGCTGGCACGGCACAAGACTGGGCCGGCCAATTTTAGACTGAGCCGATCCAATAGAACTTAGCCAACTCAGTGTTGAGATTGAGCTGGCTCAGTGCACGGGTAGAGTTATGCAAGGGTCTATTTTGGGCTAGGGTCTGGGATGATCGTAGAAGTCTTAAGGCTTGGTTTGAGAGGTCTTAAGGGGGCTAATTCATGTATGGGTCAGGTCTAGATCCAGAGGATGAGAGCATGGGAGCCATGGGTGTACATGGGCTCGGTGAGTGCTTTCATGTATTGGGTTAGCCGGAGAGTTTTTTGGTCGGGCTTAATGGCTATGTATAAATACATAGGTTGTATTTAGGTTTTCAAGGTTGGAATCAATATAGACCTTTTCTCCCTCAACTCTCTTCTTCTCTTCTCTCTAGAGTTGCCACCCAGGGATTCTTGAAGAAGCCCTAGAGAAGGAGGGCGTCTCCCTCAAGCCCAAGGAGGGAGGCACCCCATCACAGATCCAAGTGGAGGATCGATGGTTGGCTACCCATAGAGAACGTCATAGATTCCTTCAGGTCCATGCTAAAGATTAAAAGCTTCCGCAATATGATATCGATGCTTGTGATGTCAAGGATGATTGGCGTTCAAGAAATATCATGGATCTATAATTTGTTATCAGATCTAGGTGATGTCTGAAACATTGTGGATGATAATAATTCTACCACCTTGGTATTAGATATCGGTGGTCTTATGTAATTTTTTGCAAGAACTTTAGGTAAGTGGAATGTTTAAAAATGGTGAGAGATTCCTGAATGCTAGAGAAGAAAATTCTATTCCAATCCTAGCTTTAGGAATTATCAAGCTTATTTTAAATGATGTCATTTTGAGTAATTATCACAATTGTCCATCATTTATGATAAATGTGATCTCTGTTGGTCTTTTGGCTAGAGATGGTTATCTTATCAATAAAGAGGATTATTTTGATATTATTATGAATAATATTATAATAATACATGGATAATAAAGAAATGACATTAACACAGCCTGTTAAGTGTAATATACACATTTAATAAACATCCAATTTAGATTATGTCATGGATGTCTACATTTGGCATTATAGGCTTAGTCATATTGACAAGAGCAGGATAAACAAGCTAGCTTAAAAGAAAAACCTCGACATCAATGATTGTGAATCAATGACAACTTGTGAGTCTTATTTTCTTGTAAAGATGACAGTCACTTTTTACTGAAAAAGGTGAAGGAGCTGATAAAATTCTAAGTCTCATATATAGTGATGTATGTAGACCTATGAACTCAAGTGTCAGAGGAAGATATCAATATTTCATTACAGACGACCTATATGGGCATGGGTACGTCTAGCCTGAATCATTTGAAATATTCAAATGATTCAATAATAAAATAAAAAAATAAATTAAAAAAGATATTAAAATTCTTTAATCAGATCAAGGAGGCAAATACTTATCCAGTAAGTTTATGACATATCTAGGAGAGAATAGGATTCTCTCTCAATAGATTCTTTTTTGAAACATAGTGTATCAAAAAGGAGAAATCAAACTTTGTTAGATATTGTTCGATCCATGATGGAGTTTTCTAGTCTACCTATTTCAGGGTTAAGCTCTTGAGAGTTATTATTTTACTCTAAAATTCATTCCAAGTAAATCTATTTTAAAAACTCCATATAGGATATGGACAAGATATAGATCTAGACTCTCTCACCTTCGGATTTGGAGTTAATCGGCCTATGTCAAAGATTTGCATACATATAAACTTGGATCCTAGTCCAATAAGTGTTTAAGGGTTATTAATTCTACCATGCTGAAGAACATAAGATGTTCATCAGTAGCAGGGCATTCCTTTTCGAAAGAAGTTCCTTAGAGAAGGAACTATTGCCTATCAAGTTGAACTTGGAAAAGTTTGACTGATAAAAAAAAGTCGACATAATCTAATAAACCTATAAAATCAAATTTGATTAGATCAAACCATCCGAAGCCCATTTATTTCACACCATTAAGAAGATTTGGTAGAGTACTGCGTCAACTAGATAGATACTTTAGTATCTTGGTCCAGGACAGCAATCCTGTTGAGCTCGATAAGAACAACAAGGATTTGATCACCTATATGGATGATATACAGTGGTCTGACTTTGAGAAGTGGCTTGGAGTCATTAAAACAAAATTGAAGTCTATGAAAATCAATAGTGTGTGGACACTAGTTGATTCACCCGAAGGGATAAAATTCATTGAGTGTGAATGAATTTTTAAAAAGATCAAAGTTGCATAGACGGGAAGGTAAAATCGATAAAGCCCATCTAACTATCATCTCATAGTTGGAACATACGTTTTGAATGTATGTCTTTGTTATAAACAAAGAAAAATCCTACATTTGTAAGTGGGCAAAATGTTCTATAGTGTTATTCCTTGTATTATCTGTGGATGAAATTTCTCTTAATCGAGAATAGCATTCCAGCATTGGAAGAAATAAAAGTTTGATTGTCATCTAATTTCTCCATATTTAAGATCAGATATGGTATACTCATAAGGATAGCGAGCAAATACCAGTCTAATCCAAGTGAGAACCACTGAAAGATTGTATAGACAATCCTTAAGTATTTATGAAATACTAAGGTCTAGTAACTCAAATATGAAAATACTGACTCAAAACTTGTAGATGTTTTAATTTCAATTTTTAGTCAGATTAAGATGATAGCAAAAGATTGTCGGGTCATATCCTAATTGTAAGAGCAATCTACTGAAAAGATTTCAAGCAGGATACTGTAGCCTATTTAGTTAGTGATGTAGAGTACATCGTGGCATATGATGCTACCATGTAAGCTGTGTAGTTGATAAAATTTATTAGTAGGTTAGGAGTGGCATCCTCCACTAATGGTCCAGTCCTATCATAGCATTGGAGCCAAAGCTCAGGCTAAAGAACCAAAGGACTAGCATATTCTACATCACTTTTACATTAGATATTAGATCTAGGTGACGTCGACCTTTAGAAGATCGATGGAAAAGGAGAACTTGATTGATCCATTTGTTAAGGCCTCAGAACTAAGGATTCTATGAACTCAAGTGGAAGATAGGATATTTGATATCCTTCTGATTGGCTTTAGTTCAAGTTGGAGTTGTTGAAAAATATGTTTTAAATCCAATCATCTAAGTTATAGATGATTAGAACCTGTATATGAATTGTCTAATAAGAATAGTTATTTGGCTGATTCATCATAAAAGTTCTATCTTTCTTAAATGAACTCCTAAATTATGATGAAGTTTTTAGAATCATAATCAATCGATAAAGAAGGATTGATCAGATGGTTCTTAAACTGTTCACGATCAAATGATAAGTTATTAACAAGGACGATAACTTATTGAGTGTAGATCGCTGTATGCCATATGGGTTGGTTGTCCTCGTAACCAAGTAGCGTGGAGACACTGGTATGGCATCCAAGTGAGATGTAGGAGTACATCTGCACTAAACGTGATCAATGTAGAACTCTACTATCAAGAGAAGCTAGTTAGGGCTAATGAGTATAAGTCTCCCTCCAACCTAAGATCACCATGATGACATGCATACAACTCATTGTACTTTGGTGCCAGACTGTCTGCATTTTTAATATAAGTTTGGAAGGTTTCTAAATACAATCAAGTACTTGTAAAGTTAGTGTATGAGTCAAGATGGGATTGACCACTCCGAAGAGAATATCTTGCTATATTTCAATTTAGCAAAACCTAGACCTAGATAATCCTTGAGGAGTCACGAGATTTGGAAAATTTTGAAACATAATAAAGATGACTTGTATGAGTGTTGACAGCTTACTCAAAGTCATCTTAAGCATTATTGGTCAAAGAGATGAATTATATGATACCCATAGGCCAGGGTTCTAAGAATATTGCTTTGCATACATTCAATATATCCAGATGTCGAATACCATTACTAGATGATCATTTTGATTGGTACAAGAATTGGTTCCTATGCTACCGACTTAGGTTCGAACCTATGGGGTCATATACATTAGAAGTTGTAATTTGATCAGATGGTTAATCAATGATTGAAAATCATTCTAAAGTCAAACTATCAATATGATTGATATTTGACCTAATGCAAGTATTGTAGGAGGATCGATTAGCAATTGATTGCTAATTGACTTAATTTGATTAAGCAATCAGGCTGAGATCAAGTATAATTAAATTAGATTCAATTAGAATTAGTTTAGACTTAATTGGATTAAGTCTAATTAGTTTATTTGATAAGCCAATTACAAGGAAGAACAAGTTTCTATTCGATTAGGACTTGAGTGCACCTAATTTCTAATTTGATTAAAAATTAAATCAGATTTAAATATAATTTAAATTTTATCTAATTAGGCTTCTAATTGGATTATAATTTCTTATTAATTAGGTTGACTCAAATCTATTTAGAATTGGATTTGAAATTAAGTTTGCCTTAGTTTTAATTGAAGAATCCTAGTTAGACTAGGACTCATCTAATTTCCTTGCGCCACTATGAAGCCCATGCCCCACTTATTTTTTTAGATTTTTTATGTGAGCCTTCTCATGTTAAGAATGTTTCTCCACATCCCAAATATCTAAAGAGATTAATTAAAATTTGACCTGGTCAAATATGAAAAATGGTTTGGGTTTGTTTCCTTTTGTAAGAGTCCCTTGAATCCTAAACTCTTCCTCCCTTCTATGCACATGCTTTTCCCATGCCAACCCATTTTTTTGTCACCCTTTTTATTTTGTTTTGTGCATGGAATAGAGGGATCTCACACCTAAAAAAATAGGAAGGGGCATCCAAGAGTTGGACGCCCCATTGGACTCCTTAAAACCCTCCTTAAAACTAGGTTTTGACCTAGTCATGGGGGGATGTTATGAGATGCCTCCTTCCAATGTTTTTGGGTGTCAAAAATTCTAGGAATTTCATGAAAAATATAAGAGAAAGAGAGGATGGTGTGGGAGATTTGGGGTGCCAATTATCTTGGATAAGGCCCTTTCTTTTGGATTTCAAATATTGATGTCTTGAAAGGACAAAGGTAAGAGAAGATTGTCTTCTCTTGGTTTTCTTTTAAGTATTTTCTTTCTTACTCCTCGATGTATTTTTATGTGATAAAAATCTGAGAGAGAGAGAGAGAGAGAGAGAGAGAGGAAAAGGGCATGGGGATGAGTGCTCCAAGGTGTTGGAGCGTGGTGGTCCTTCTTGGACATGATCTATGTAAGAATCTGGTATCGCTCTGATACCATGTTGCAGAAGCTCCTAATCTTTAGCATGGACCTAAGGAGACCTTTGACATTCTCTAAGAGTAGCAAACCATCAATCTACCAATCTAAATCTATGATGAGGCACCTCCCTCCTTAGACTTGAGGAAGGCACCCCCCTTTGGGGTAGCAACTCTAGAGAGAAGAGAGAAGAGAGATGGAGGGAGAAAAGATCTGTATTCAATCCATGTTTTAAAATTCTAATACATCCTATGTATTTAACATAGATATTAGGCTCGACCAAAAACTTTTCTAGCTAACCCAATATATGAAAGCACTCACCGAGCCCATGTACATATGTCTCATATGCTCTTATCCCCTAGATCTAGTCCCGACCCATACATGAGTTAGCTTCCTTAAGATCTTGTTGATCCCGGCCTTAAGACCCTAGGATAAAAGCCTATCCTAAACCCAGACAGAAAATCACATCTAGTTCTATTCGACACCATTGAGCCGGCTCGACTGCATCTCATCCAAATTCTATCTTCTATCTGCCCAAGATAGCCAGCTCGACTGCATATCCGAGCCAGCTCACTTGTGTGTTAGCCCCTATCTTGGCTTATTCTTTTTCTTGGCTTTGATTCTTTGCTCCACCTTCTATCCTAGCTCTCCGAAGCACCTACCAAGCTTCTCAAGATCCTCACACCTGAGTCTTGAGTTCCGTACAGGACTACACACCACCTTCACCTAGGATAACTTCTGTCCTAGCCCTAGAACCACACCTATCCTAATCTTTCGAAGCCAACACCCGACTCTTCCTATGGCCTCCCAAGGCTTGGGAGCACCATAAATCCTTACAATCTCCATCTTGGTGCTCCCAAGCCTTGGCAAACCCCTGGCAATACCCTCCAGCACGATCCCACTATCCCTGCATACTTGACAGCAGCTGTGCAAACATCACCTCTGCCAATCCTCTTCAGCTATTGTGCATCCTTGGAGACTTTTGGGATGACTACCTCCACTGCTGAAGACCTTAGCTTACACCTATGCATCACCCTAAAAATTGTAGGAATCCTTCTGCTTGGTAGCTACATCAATTATCCTTGACTTTCTTTGAGATTCCAAAGCATTTCTTTACCGACACTCGCTACATATCCTAACACGGTCTCCTCAGAACTTTGTCAGTCTTTCCCACACGTACTACTCCAATTGGAACTGTGCATCTCCAGTGTTGGTCCTAGGATATTAGTCCTCCTGCACTCCTTTGCTCTGAACTCGTGTCACATCTCCACCGATGAAGTCACCTCTGCCTGGTGCTCTACCTGAAACCAAAATCTCTTTGACACCGTGGAAGCTGACTCTGTAATTGAGTCCCCCAAGAACAACCACTCAGTGCTGCACTGCTAATCCTGTTGCTGCACCTCGGACACCATTACTATCCCTTCAGACCCTCCGCACTCTACGGACACACTTCGAAACCATCTTGGATACCCCCATAACCTGTAGGTACCTCCAAAACCTAAGAACTCATCCAACTCTTCTTCTTCAGCAACTAAATCCTAAAAAATTTCATCCTAGCACTTCTCCTCTTCTGCCCCAACACCAACCATCACTTCAATTATGCCCGAAGGAACTACAGCTCAAACTCCATCCTAGGATCAGACCCACCTATCTCATCCTAAGGCTCCTGAGACTTCCTAGCTCTCCCTAAGACCTCCTCTCGATCTTCTCGAGATATCTTTTGACACTCTCCACTGAGATACCTCCCTCGGCTGCTGCACCACTGAGCCTTTCTCAACCTCGTGCCTCCAGGGAAGCACTATTGAAGCACTTCAGCACTCCCTACCTTATCTTAATACCACCTTCTCATAGATATTTGGGTCCTCTCTTGCTGTACATAAATCATCCTCCATCTGAATCATGACTCTCCCTGGTGCTCTTGCAAAAGAAATCTGATCCAAGATCAACCATCCAATCCTGACCTACTGGACCTCCATGGATCATTCATCTCCATTATTGGAATAAACTATCTTCACTCAGACCGACGTGGCCGTTGGTGATTAGCCAAGCAATATG
Source organism: Cocos nucifera (assembly GCA_006176705.1). Taxonomy (NCBI): domain Eukaryota; kingdom Viridiplantae; phylum Streptophyta; class Magnoliopsida; order Arecales; family Arecaceae; genus Cocos; species Cocos nucifera. The sequence continues at coordinate 93,737 of QRFJ01002232.1, read as the reverse complement.
GAACAATCTCCTAGGATCAATGCGGAAGCAAAATAATGGATTCAAGAGAAAAGAAAGAAAAAGAGCATAAGAGTTTTTCAGGAGAAAAGAGCTTTATTCAATGAATTTAGCATCATATATAACCTTGACCTATTTTCAGTATTTATACTTTACAAAAGGATCGAGCCCCAAGATCATAGAAAACTTTTCAAAATTCAAACATCCCACGTATACAAAACAAACCCATAAAAACTGAGCTGGCCTAGTTTTGGACTGAGCCGACTAACCTACGATTGAATCGGCTCAGTCTGAGATTGACCTACGACTGGATCGGCTCAGTCTGAGATTGAGCCGACCTAGTTGTGTACTGTGCCAACAGTCCAAAAATGCTACTTTCTGTCTAGATTTTCTTTTGAGATATAGCCGACCCAGTTCTGAACTGAGCCAGCCCAGTTTCCAACTTAGCCGACTCAGTCTCAGGGTGAGCCGGCTCAATTTTTGAACTTTGCTATCCGAGCTGATTTCTCTTCCGACTTGCTCCCATCATTTCATGACTTATCTTCTCATATTCCCAAGACTTGGGAGCGCCACTTTTGAGCTCACATTCTCCACCTTGGTGCTTCCAAGTTCTTGTGAACTCATCTCTTCTCAGCAAATCCATCCTTGCCACACACATCTGAAAGCTATCTTTAGAGAGTACCTTCGTGAGTGCATCAGACTGATTTTTCTTGGTATGGACCTTCATTAGTTTCACTTCACCTTTCTCCACCAGCTCTCTGATCTTATGGTATCTCATGTTTATATGCTTTGTGCATGCATGATAGACTGGGTTCTGTGCCAATAGCAGAGCACTCTGACTATCACTGAATAGTGTAACCTTGCTCTACTCCACCCCCAACTCAATAATCAACCTCCTAAGCCAAAGGGCTTCCTTTGTAGCCTTCGTTATTCCAATATACTTAGCCTCTATGGTAGATAAGGTCGTAATTAGCTGAAGGATTGATCTTCAAGACACTGGTCCACCATACACGCAGAAGAGGTATCCAGTAGTAGACCTTCTTGTATCAAGATCTCCTGCATAATTCACATCTATAAATCCTTCCAGAGGACTTGAACCTCCATCTTCAAATCCTTCTGGCTGCCCACCAAACACCAAACCATAATTTCTTATTCCATGCAGATGTCGCAATATCCATTTCAATACTTTCCAGTGTTTCTTCTTAGGATTAGCCATGTATCTACTAACCGTGCTTACTACATGTGCTATATCTGGTCTACAGCCCACCATAGTGTATATCACACTGCCTACAGCATTTACATAAGAGACTTTTTTCATATATTCTCTCTCCTCTTCTGATTGGAGCCTTTGTAACTTGGAGAGAGATATATGGCTCGATAATGGCATCTCTATAGGTTTGGCCTTCTTCATCCCAAACCTCTCCAGAATTTTCTGAACATATCTTTCTTGTGACAAATGGAGCACTCCTTTGCACCTATCTCTGCAAATCTCCATTCCAAAGATTTTTTCAACTGGATCCGGATCCTTCATCTCAAACTCAGATGATAATGCCCTTTTCAGCCTTTTCACAGCTTCCATGCTTCTATTGGCTATAAGCATATCATCTACATATAGTAGCAGATACCGAGCATCCTCCTCATCTACATTCTTGATGTAGACAGCAATCATATTCACATCTACTAAAATTTAGGTTCAAAATAAAATTATCAAATCTTCAATACCACTAATGAGAGGACTATTTCAAGCCATATAAAGACCTTCTGAGTAAACACACCTTTCCTTCCTATCCAGTCTCCATGAAACTATCTGGCAGCTTCATGTAGATCCTTTTCTCTAATATGCCATGAAGAAAGGCCGTCTTCACATCCATCTATTCCAACTTCATATTGTATTGTGCCACCAATGATAGCAAAATCCGAATAGATATATGACGCACCACAGAAGAGAAAATTTTTATGTAGTCAATCCCTTTTCTTTGTGAGTATCCCTTTGCTACCAGTCTTGCTTTGAATCTGAATCCACCTTATTCTGAAGGTACCTCTTTCTTTATGAACATCCATTTTGAGCTAATAGGTCGAGCACCTTCTGAAAGATCCACCAGCTACCATGTTTGATTCTTTTCAAGTGATTCCATCTCCTCCAACATGGTCTGCATCCATGAATCATGATCCTCACTCTCCAAAGTCTCTACATTAATTTTTGGATCTCCATTAGCAGTGATGAGTGCATAGGAGATAACCTCATCAATGCCATATCTAACTGGTCTCTTGATAGTATGCTAGGATTTGTGCAAAGCCACTCCCACTAGCACATCTCTGCCTAATGTCTGTGGCTGATCCTGCACATCCATCTGAACTACTGGTATTTCATGCCGATCTTTCATCTAAGTATCATTTCTCCTATCCAGCTCCACCTCAATAGGAACACTCCAATACATGGATTCGGATTGCATGTCATCTATCTTAGACTGGCCACTGCTATTCACCTTTGTCTCCTCGATTTCATCTATCCTAGACCTCCTCAAGATGCTCTTCTCATCAAAGATAATGTTCCTATTGATCTCTGACTTCTGTGCCTGAGAGTCCATAGTAGGTACCCCCTGACTCCTTGTGGATATCCTATGAATGTCAGCTTTTGATATTTTGGATCTAATTTGCTCCTCTCGGTTGCCTCCACATGTGCATAGGCTGAGCAATCGAAGACCTTTAGGTAGCCAAGCTCCACCTTCTTTTCATTTCAGACCTCCTCTGGAATGCGTCCGTTCAGCTTATGATGTGGAGACCTGTTCATAAGATAACAAGAAAAAGTTAAGACATCACCCCAAAAAGATTTTGGAAGTGATGTCTGCAGCCTCAAACTCCATGCCTTCTCGATCAATGTTCAGTTCATTCTCGCCATGATACCATTCTGCTGGAAAGTCATCTTCACCGTGTAATGGCGTTTGATGTCATTTTACTTATAGTACCTTCTGAACTCTAGGCTAGTATACTCTTCTCCATTATCCGACCTCAGATACTTCACCTATCTTCCTGACTCCTTTTCTACTTCAGCTCTCCAGGCTCTGCATAAGGCAAACACCTCTGATTTTTTTCTAATCAGATAAATCCACATCTTTCTTGAGAAATCATCAATGAAAGTGATAAAATACCTTGCCCCACCTCTAGCTGATATAGGAGCTGGTCCCCACACATCCGAGTGCACTAAATTCAGCACTCCTTCACTACGCTTGGTACTTCTGGCAAACTTTATCCTATGTTGTTTGCCAAAGAAACATGGCTCACATAAATCTGTGCCCTCCTTCAGAATTGGGATTATACCTCTTCTGCTAAGTTTAGCAAGCCCGCAGTCACTCATATGATCCATCCGATAGTGCCACAGTCGATATAAAATCTACTCCTCCTATGCCGCTGCTAGCACCTCTACATTATCATTCACCACTGATCCTTCCATTATGTAAAGATTGTTGCTCAGTCTTCTACCTCTCATCACCACCAAAGCTTTTCTAAAAATTTTCAAACATCCACTCCTAGCCTGGCTACTAAAAGCATAACCCTACTGCTCCAAGTAGCCCAAAGAAATCAAATTCTTTTTCAACTCTGGTACATGCCTGATATTTAATAATGTACGAATAATCCCATCATACAATCTCATCCTGATAGAGCCAACTCCAGCTACTTTGCATGGGTGATCATCTCTAAAGCTGATACTTCGATCATCAACCTTCTAGTAGGTAGCAAACCAGTCCTGATGAGAAGTATAGTGGCGCAAGCATGCTGAATCCAATATCCATATAGTATCACACTCTGTCGATCCATCTGATACAACTAACAGATCTTCTTTACTGATCATAGAAGCCATATCATCTTTCTTACTAGCCTTCCCTTTTTTTGATCTCAAAAGGGGACAATCTCTCATGTGTCCAGGCTGATGACATTTATAATATTTCAATATCTTCCTCTAATCCTAAGACTTCGACCTATCCTTAGATTTTTATCTTCCCTTCTTCTTTGATCTTCCTTATCTTTCATTCACAGCCAAGATCTCAGACTTAGGATCTCCCTTGTAGATCTTCTTTCTTTGCTCATTTGATCTGAGCAGACCAACAACCTCTTCATAGTTTAGGATCTTCTTCCAATAAACTAACGTTGTTATGAGACCATCATACGAACCTGGGAGAGAACATAATAGCAGTAATGCCTAATTCTCCTCATCAATCTTCACATCCAAACTCATCACATCAAAACACACCTAATTAAATCTTTGGATATGTGCAACAAGATCTCCGCCTTTGGACATCTTCAAACTATACAGCTATTTCTTCAACCATAGTTTGTTCGTTATATTCTTTCCCATGTATGTGTTCTTCAATCTCATCCAGAGCCCCTTTGCCATAGTCTCTTTGCAAACCTCGGCAAAATCTGATCGGCCAAGTACATCTGGATTGTGCTGAAAGCAATTTCCTCTAACTCTTTCCAATCCTCAGTGCTGATCTTTTTTGGCCTATCTCTTGTCAAGACCTTGTAGATCCTCTGCTAAACCAACAAGTTTTTTACCCTTTGCTGCCATAGGATAAAGATTTCCTTGCCATCGAACTTCTCAAAATCCATCTTGAATCCACTTAATTCCATGACTTCAAACAAGTCAAAAATAGATTTCTAATATCCTTCTTCGATCATACACCAGTAACACTATCCTTTAAAGAAGATCTAAACATCCTAGATCCTCTTTTCAATCATCTGTATCACCATCCCTCCGTGTAACCAATCTCCATCTTAATCTAGAGACAAACAACGAAGAAACAAGAAGATTTTTGGATAAAACCTAGTGCAACAGATCCTGAATGTAGTAACCCTAGGTGTCTTCCTTCCTTCCATGCAACACCATTCTGATATCAATTATTGGGATAAACTATCCTCACTCGAACTAACGTGGCCGCTAGTGATTAGCTAAGGAAAAATCTCCTAGGATTAATTCCAAAGCAAAATAATGGATTCAAGAGAAAAGAAAGAAAGAGAGCACAAGAGTTTTTCAGAAGAAAAGAGCTTTATTCAATGAATTCAGCATCATATATAACCTTGATCTATTTTCAATATTTATACTTTACAAAAAGTTCAAGCCCCAAGCTCATAGAAAAACTCTCTAAAATCCAAAAATTCCATATACACAAAATAAATCCATAAAAACTAAGCCAGCCTAGTTTTAGATTGAGCCAGCTAACCTACGACTAGGTCGGCTCAGTCTCAGACTGAGTTGATTCAGTTGTGTACCATGTCAACAATCCACAAATACTACTTTCTATCTAAATTTTTCTCTAAGACATAGTCGATTCAGTCCTAGACTAAGCCGAACCAGTTTTCAAATCAGTCGGCTCAGTCTCAGGATGAGCCGACTCAATTTTTGAACTTTGCTATCTGGATTGATTTTTCTTCCAGCTTGCTCTCATCTTTTCATGACCTATCTTCTCATGTTCTCAAGACTTGGGAGCACCACTTTTGAGCTCACAACCATCACCTCCAAGGTTTTGCAAATTCATACTCTGGTCGAACCGCTGAATGCACCTCCGACTACTTCTTCGCCTTTCTTCAATCGAAGGACGTATAGTCGCTTTTTTAGCTTTCCTTCGACCATTATCCCTTAAAAATTCTCTCTTCATCCATCAAATAGCCCCACACTACCCATCTTCCTAGAGAACTCTATCACCCATCATACACCCCGATCTCTCCAACCAAGATCGATCAGAAAATCATGCACCCAAACCTTCTATCCTAAAAAAAATTCTTTTCGTTAATCCTCTCAGCCTCCACCTTCAATCCGTTGCTCTCGGTTGATCAAACTACAGCAATAACAAAGGTAGATCCAAGATATACTCTGAAATACTTGTGCAGATTTCTGATTTTACTTTATATGACTTTTTCTTCGCTTTCACGCACCATCAGGCTTTGATATCAAATTATACAAATCTGGTATCACTCTGATATCATGTTGCGAAAGCTCCTGATCTTTAGCATGGATCTGAGAAGATCTTTGACATTCTCTAAGAGCAGCAAACCATCAATCTACCAATCTAGATCTATGATGGGATGCCTCCCTCCTTAGACTTGAGGGAGGCACCCCCCCCTTTGGGGCGGCAACTCTAGAGAGAAGGGAAAAGAGAGATTGAGAAAAAAAGGATCTATATTCAATCCATATTTTAAAATCCTAATACATCCTATGTATTTATACATAGATATTAGGTCCGACCAAAAACTCTCCTAGCTAATCCAATATATGAAAGCACTCACCAAGCCCATGTACATATGTCTCACATGCTCTCATCCCCAGGATCTAGTCCCAACCCAAACGTGAGTTAGCCCCCTTAAGACCTTATTGGTCTAGGTCTTAAGATCCTAGGATAAAAGCCTATTCTAGACCTAGATAGAAAATTTTATCCAGTTCTGTTTGCTACCATCAAACCATCTTGGCTGGCTGCATCTCGTCCAAACCCTATCTTCTGTCTGCCTGAGATAGCAGGCTCAACTGCACCTCAAGTTGGCTCAATCTCAGCCCGAGTTGGCTCGACTGCGTATCTGAACCAGCTTACCTATGTGTCACCCTCTATCTTGGCTAATCTTTTCCTTGGCTTTGGTCTTTTGCTCTACCTTTTATTTCAGATCTCTGGAGTACCTACCAAGCTCCTCAAGATCCTCACACCTAAACCTTGAGTCCCATGCAGGGCTACACGTCATTTTCATCTAGGATAACTCCTGTCCTAGCCCTTGGACCACACCCATTCTAGTCTCTCAGAGCCAACATTCTAGCTCCTCCTATGGCCTCCCAAGGCTTAGGAGCACCACAAATCCTCACAATCTGATCATATCCTGATAAGAGAAGAAGAAGAGAAGAAAGGTCTTCTCTTAAGATTTTTTTGAGAATCCTTCTTTTCTATTTATTTATGAGATTTTTTTTATGAAAAAAAATAGAGAATGTTAGATCTGGAAGCATGAAAAAAATCTAGAGGAGAAGATCTCCTCTTGTCCTAACATAGAGATATTTTTAGGACATTAATCATTGATGTCCTGAAAGAGAAGATCTGTTTTCTATTAGGGTGTTTTTCTTGTATTTTATTTTTTGATTTTTGGAAGATCCAAGGATTGGATTTCTCCCTTATTCCTTCTTATGTTCTTCATCTCTTCGAGTATCCAAGAGATTAGAAGAATTATTTTTAGATTAACCACCAGGAGGGATCCATAAGAAGTTAGCAATTCGAGCAGATCTTTGTTCAACGAACCTCCAATCTATGTTTGCAGCTTCGTATGGATTACTTGTAGAGATCGGATGCATGTGTGGCTCCGAGCAATAAAGAACTACAATGAAATCAACCATGGAGTTCTCAACCTGTGCGAAGGTAAGAGATTTGATCTCTTCTCTATCCTAAATGCAATTTAGGATTTTGATCTAGAACTATTCTGGATCTAGGATATTGATCTGATCAATACCAATGCACTTTAATTTTTAAATTTATGTATGCATTATGACATATTATAGGTCCTAGATATAGGGTTTAGTAATTAGATTACATGCTTTTATAGATTAAATAGTTTAATCTACATATTTTACTATAATTTATTTCAAAAAAATTTTGAAATTCAAGCATGAAATCCTGCATGTTTTCTAACAACTACTCCATCTGGGCTAGTCAGAATCAACCCAGCTCTCGCGCCTACAGTATTTGAAGATCCATCGACATATAGAACCCAACATTCATTGTTCATTGGAGCTACTTTCACATTTGGTTCCTTATTCAAGATTATATATTCCAAGATCAAATCAACCAATGCCTAAGCTTTGATGGATGGTCTTGGTAGATACTTGATGTCAAATTCTTCCAACTCAATGGCCCACTTAGCTAATCATCCTGAGGTATCAGTACTGACCTGACAGGTTCATCGGTAAGGACAGCAATGGCATGTGCTTGAAAATATGGATGTAGCTTCTTAGAAGATATTACAAGAGCATAGGCTACTTTTTTCAACTTCATGTACATGGTCTCGGCGTCATGGAGCATCCGACTAATATAATAGATCAGCTTCTGCACCTTGGCCTCCTACTGGATAAGGACTGAATTGATCACCAAAGATGAGACAACAAGGTATAAATACAGCACTTCTCCATGCCTAGGTTTACTCAAAAGGGGAGATGAGCCGAGGTATTTCTTTAGATCATCAAAGGTGACCTAGCACTCATCCGACCATTGAAAGTTTTTCGGCTATTTAAGGACTTTGAAGAAAGAGAGGCTCTTCTCTGCCGACTTTGAGAAAAATTCATTCAAGGCCGCAATTCTCCCAGTGAGACAATGTACCTCTTTGATTATCCCTGGAGGTTTCATCTCTTAAAGAGCTCGAATCTTTTCTAGGTTAGCCTCGATCCCTCGCTACAATACCATAAAGCCAAGCAACTTGTCGGAGGTGATACCAAACATGCATTTGTCAAGGTTAAGCTTCATTTGAAAGCACTACAGTGTAGAAAACATCTCTTATAAGTTAGTGATACGATGTTCGACGCTTTGCTTTTGACAAGCATGTCGTCCATGTACAGCTCCATATTCCTATCAATCTGGTCCTTAAAAAGCTTATTAATAAGTTGTTGATAGGTCACATCTACATAATTTTAAGCCAAACGGCACAACCTAGTAGCAAAAAAGATCTTGGTCAGTTACAAAAGATATTTTCTCCTCATCCTCAAATGCCATTCGGATCTAATTATATCTAGAGAATGCATCCATGAAAGATAGGAGTTGATGCCCTGAGGTTGCATCCACTAGCAGATCGATGCGAGGTAGAGGATAGCTATATTTTGGGCATGCTTTATTGAGGTCAGTGTAGTCGATGCAAGTGTGCCACTTCTTGCTTGCTTTCTTGATGAGAATGACATTAACTAACCACTCTAGATAGTAGACTTCACGAATAAATTCTGCCTTCAAAAGCTTGTCAACCTCTTCCTATATAGCTTTTGGTCACTCAAGAGCAAATCTATGCTTCTTTTGTCTGATCAGATGGTACTTTAAGTCTACATTAAGCTAATGAACTATAACCTCCAGATCAATGCCAGGCATGTCAGAGGCCGACCAAGCAAATACATCAGCATTAGCTCGAAGGAATGAGATGAGGTGTTGACGATCCTCTTAATAAGTACCATAAATTTATCAATAAAAGCATTAACTTATCAATTAATTTATATTTATTTTTAAAAATTAATAATCAATTTTTATATATTTTTAAAAATTAATAATTTTATTAATTAAAAAATTAATCAAAAAAATAAAAATAAAATATTATTATTAATAAAAAGAGCTTAATTTTTTTATTACAACGAAATAAGTTTAGAGCAAATCGAAGCTAAAATAGACTAGATATGAATTTTTAAAGAAAAAAATAAAATAAAAAAAAGAGCTCAGTCGGCTCATCAAGCCAAGCCGCAAAGCTAAACTAAGCTAGCTCTATAGCAGAAACTGCCCACCGATCCATGAAACCAGGCATGGACTGTCAGCTCAGTAGCATTCGGCCAATCATACGCTGCTACATGGTGGATCTAGACCACTAAAGGGTCTATAAGAAATTTATCATGGCATACAGGGACAAAATGATAATTTCACATGGCAAAATGAGCGCTGATTGATCCGATCTTCAAATGCACCCGATCTATAGGGTCCACAACTATAGTATTTGTGCCATCATGCAGTCTAGATTGATGCCAATCTAGATCCAATGGCCAAGATTTTTTCCTACTTTAATTCAATTTTCCAACCTCCCATCGGCTCCATCCAATGGCTGCACATGATCCTGAAGCTGATCCAATGGTCCAGAAAGCTTCCTGCAATGATTAAACTTCATCAGCATGATCTAATGATCGAAAATGCTCCATCAAGCTCCATCCAACGATCAAAATTTAATTCGACCTGATCTGGGCTATTACACATCTATTTTTGATGATTTTAGAACTGTTTGATCTAGATTTGATGGTCAGACTTCACCAGAACCTACAAGACACATCTAGGGGCTATTTTAAATCAATTTTCATCAGAATTTCTTTAATTTTAATGATCAAAATACTCTCTTAGTCCCATATTTTCCATAATAAAAGACTCCAGCCCTCCAACACTTATTTAAAGGATCCTAGGCCATCAAAATCAATTATCTTCGATCACAAAAAGGAGTTTGGTAAAGATTAGAGCCATGCTTGGATTAGAGGCTGCTTCAAAATAATGGATGCTATGAAGAAGAGCTGGCTTTTACACCATCTCAATGCTGACGCCGATCCAAAATCAAAGATCAACTATTTTTATTTTTTTTAATTTTATATATTTAAATTTTAAAATTTTAATTAATATAAATTTTATTTTTATGCTCTTTAAATTCATGCTTTTTATTTTTATTATAATTTAATTTTTATATTTTAATTATTACTATTTTTTTATGCAAGTAGATGCTAAGATCTAACTAGTAGATCTTAGTACCAAGTTTATATTTTTGCACCTTTCAAATTTTACTCTTTATTTATAATTCTATTTTTTGACTTCAAAATTTTTTTTCAAATCTTTTTTTTCTAAAAATTAAAGATTTTAAAATTAAAATACTACCTTCTTTATGAATTCTGTTAGATATGTGTGCTCTAGAAGACAAAATTGGATGACACTTATAATACACATCTAAGGACAAAATTATAATTTTGACTATAAATAATAAAATGGATTATTTTCTATCATAATGTGTATTTAAAAGTATCTATGATACATCCCTTGAGTTAATGGTAATGATAGTTCATATTTTCAAGAGTTGAAAATTTAAGACATGAATTTTCATTATTAACTCATAAAATGCTTCCGACCGTAGGATCATCATGAGGATGGTGATTGACCCAAAAGATTGATGTATGATCGCTTCTTTAGGATAGATGAGTCTTGAGTTTATGGTGTAGAGACACCAGAGCGAGAGTATAGATACTCGTTAGACAATGAGGGCACTGAGCGTGACCACCTCGAGCAGTCATAAGAAAGTCTACCTTCTCATCGATGACTGACTCGAAGCTGTAGTGGTGTGTTTGGTTCTTTGACCTAAGATGCATCGACAGTTCACCTTGAGGGTGTTATAGTTTGACTACATAACTCGATCTTCCTAGCCATTCAAAATCCTGAGGTGTATGTTGGCTATAGCATGCATGTCATTGTAGGAATTGGATTGCACCAATAGAAAATCTATCTACCTCGGTAGATGAGGAGCAGCCCTATGATGATCATGAGAATCAAGTCCATAAGCCCATGGCCATGGCAGAGTGAAATGATAGAAAGAGTTTCTATTAAGATTTTCACATCGACTTGAATCGAATGATTAATTCATATGACGAAAATTAGGGTTTGACGAGTTTTACCTTAACCCTAATCTGATCGAAGCTCAAGATAGAAGAAACTTAATCACACAGGTAACTGCACCAAGAGGTTCATTTTTAGTTCTGATGGGTTGCCACCATATACTGCTAGGTGTCACTGATGGATTTTGGGAGCAATTAGAATGATTTAGATGATCGATCATTCTAGTTGTCTGAATCAGAAAAAGTTCTGATCCATCGAAAAGGTATTTTTGATGATGTCGATGATAGAGATCATGACATATCCCATTACCATACAGAACTGAAATCCTAACTAGATCACACAAATAAGAGGTTTGGATCTGGATATCATCAATTGGACTAATCCAGTTCAATTGATTTGAATAAGATTCAATTAGGTTCAAGAAAATTATGCTAGCACACGATTGAGCCTAATGTTCTCCTTTACAATCATTAAAAGTTATCTCGACTGAGCCAAATGTGTTTGGTCTCACTCAGAAACCTTTACTTGGTCTGACTGTAGAGCTTGTTCAGATCAGAAAAGAATTGTCTTAATTTATGAGATAAATTTGAGATAACACCTACATTTTTCCGTCACCTGCTAAATTCTTGTCTTTTGACTTTGGTCAAACGTTGACCTTTGACACTTAGACATCTGCCCATGTGTCATGCACCTATAGGAGAGCAGATTTAGGGGCTTTGTCCCCCTACTAAAAAGAGGAAAGGGAGGGGTGCATGCCTAGGGAGGCGTGCGCCCAAGAGGATAGACGCCTGGAGTCCCATACGGATGGGACTCCAGGTTGCTTCTTGGATTCAAACTTAGGTGGCGCCAAAGACTCATCTTTGACCAATCTTGGCACCACCTAAGGATGATTTGGAGAGGGGCTCTAATCTGATTAGATCAGATGATGTCATCCCATCAATCAGATTTAGATCTAATTGCACAGAGAGCCATGATTGATCGGGATGATGTGGCACTGCATGGCACAGCAGGATCTATATAAATTCTGTCTGCATCTAGGATTATGATGCTTAGTCCTTTGCCCATGCCATATAGTCCCTCTTCCCTCTTCTCCATGCCTACCTCTGATTCTCTCTCTCCTCTCCATGCCCAAAAGGTTTTGGGCTTCAGTTTGGTGCAATCCAAACAAAAGAAAGGTGATAAGAAAGGAAGAAGGCAGCACTGCTGTAAGAGATGACATCAGATCTTCAAAAGCTATTTTGAAGACCTTCAAGATCAAATCTAGATCTAATCTTTGGAGGATAGATTGAGGAGGAGATCTCTAGATCCTACCTGAGTGGATACTGGTAGAGATCAGTCGATTACGTGGTTACATTCAGAATCTCAGGCAAACAGCAGAATCATCACAGGATAATAGGATTACCCAATAACAAGGTATAAATTAAATTAGATTTAATTTATTTTTATTTTATTTTATTAGATTGATAAAATTAAATTTGAAAAATTTTAGATCTGATTTAGATCTAAGAAGAAAAATTTTTAAAATATTTCTTTCGATCAAATTAGATCTGAACAAACCTGATCTGAGAAACGAGATTTTTCCTTCAACTGGTATCAGAGCCAGATTTTCATAATTATTTAGATCTAATTTTAATTTATTTTGATCTAATAATTAGATGATTTTAGATGTCACATGAGATGTGGTTAGATTTAAAATTAAAAATTAAATAATCTAGATCTGATATGTATGAGATGCATGACTAGACTAGAAATAGAATTATTCTATGTATAGTCTAGGATGATCATAATTTTAATTTAATTAATTATAATTTTAGATATATTTATTTATTATTTTTTAATATTATAAATATTATAATTAGATCTAAAAAATAAAAAATAAATTTATTTAATTTTGCTCATATAAGATATGATAGATGCATATTTAGACTAGTTGTAGAATAGTTCTATAAAGTTATTTTGAATAAATTTAATTTGATATAATCAAATTTAAGTTTTATTTTTTAGAATAGTTCTATAAAGGAGGAGTCCGGAAGGACTTTGGCTCCTGTAAAATAGTTCTACAAAGGAAAAGTCTGGAAGGAGTTTGGCTCCTATAAAAATTCGACTAAAGGAGAGATCCGAAAGAAGTTTGGCTCCTATAGAAACTTAACTGAAGAAGATCGGAAGGAGTTCAGCTTCTGTAGGAGTCTGACTGAAGGAGAGATCCGAAAGAAGTTCGACTCCTGTAGAAACTTAACTGAAGGAGGAGTTCAGAAGGAGTTTGGCTCCTATAGAAATTCGACTGAAGGAGAGATTCGGAAGAAGTTCGGCTCCTATAAAAATCTAGAAGTTCGACTGAAGGAGAGATCCGAAAAGAGTTCGGCTCCTATAGAAACTTGATAGAAAGAGAAGTTCGGAAGAAGTTCAGCTCCTGTAGGAGTCTAACTGAAGAAGAAGTTTGAAAGAAATTCGGTTTCTGTAGAAATCTAGAAGTCCGACTGAAGGAGAGATTCGAAAGAAGTTTGGCTCCTGTAGAAACTTGATGGAAGAAGGAGTCCGGAAGGAGTTCGGCTCCTGTAGGAGTTCGACTGAAGGAGAAGTTCGGAAGGAGTTTGGCTCCTATAGAAATTCAACTAAAGAAGTGGTCGGAAAGGAGTTCGACCGCTGGGAGAGTTCGGTTGAGACTCGACCGCTGAGGAGTTCGACAGACTGAAGGAGTTCGGCTAAGATTTGACCGCTGGAGGGGTTCGGCTGGGGTTCGACCGCTAGAGGAAGAATTCTCGATTGAAGCTCTTCCGTGATTATCGATTGCATTAGGCTAAGCATCAGACTGGACTTCGACGGGAGTGGAATTTATCCCCAACACCATTAATAGTGAATAATGTGTCTCAAAATTTTGTCTTTAATTAAAAATAAAAATTTTATAAACAAATTTTAGAAAATTTTATAAGGAAAATACAGTTCATTTTAAAACATTGATATGTCTTGTTTGTTAAGATGTAGATCGCACTTGTTTCTGGCTCCTGATAGTTCTAGAAAAGCTTACCAGAGGGTCCCCTCCCTCCGTTTTATAGAAGAGAGAAAATAGCATGTTATCTCATTAATCGGTAACCGCCATGAAGAATTAGGATACATGATTGTATTGATCATGAATAATGGATAATAAGTGGTATTCAGTATGAGCCTAAGTCATTAGATTACAGCCATGGTTAATTTTCCTCTAGCCATCTTATCTTCATTTTGGGAGAACCGAAGTAGATGATCGGCGGTGATCCGAAGAGTAAAGATCAATGTCATAGGTACCCTAACACAATACCACTCAGTTTATAACCAAAATTCGATAAATTTTGAAAATGAGTGGTACAAATTTCTATCTTCTTAAAAAAAATAAAAATTTATAAAATTGATATCTTACTTTAAAAAAATTAAAAATTATAAAAAAAAAATTGCATGAGATTATAGTTGGTTTTTATAACTTTGATAATATTTATTTTTATTTATAGAAATGATGAGATTTTTTACCAATGAATGGAAATACCCTACTCTTTTATCATGCTAATGCTTATATAACTTATAACAAAGACTCTACAAGCTCCGAGGATCAACACAACAAATTTGTTTCTACCAGCAAAAATGGTACAAATCTATGAAAATCAAATCTGATTTAAAATTATAACTCTTATTCCTACGTATTCTCCATCAAAAGAGAGAAAATAGACCCATATTAAGAATACAAATTTGCATACAAAAATGCCTAATAGGCAAACAGAAATAAGAACCTATTAGAATTTCATTTTTTGTTAAAGAAGACAGGTTAAACACTTACATAACAACATCCAAGAGCAACTAGACATTTTAGTGGTAGGCTGAGAGGAGCATATGGAGTAGAAGAGCACAAGATAACTTCTTAGTGTGACCCCTTTGAAGGGTGAAAAACACTTTCAAATGCCAGGTGATCATACATAAGAGGCCCTTTCTAAAGTCAAAGATGATATGTACTTTTTGCACTCCTTTTATAGCTATATCACCAACATATATATTGCAGGGGAATATTTTGTAGGTGTCTCTACCTTTCTATTCCCCTTGCTCATCCATCTCTATTATGTACTAAACAATATATATACTTAATATGATTATGCAGTGGAGGAAGTAACTTACTTCCTTCATTTTCATTCAAAAAACTAGTCAAGCCAAATCTTTCAATTGATCATCCAATATATTTGAAACAATTGACCCCCCTTTTCTTTCATCACATTGATTATTAAGTTCCATAAAATCTAGCTTAGCCAAAGCATCACATGCCAATTTATTTGTTTTCGTGGTTTGGGCTCAAGGACGTCAATCAATATCCTTAATGTTCCAAGATTGTTTAGAATATTATGATAATATTTATATTAGTGGTATATGTAACCTAATATCATATTAGATTTTGATTTAAAAGAGTTTGTCAAAAACATTGTTCCATTTTTAAAATTATATGGTTTCTTTTTTAAAAAGTTGGAATAACATGAGCGTATCATTTGATTGTTTCTAATATTATCATATTGTCATACTATATAACTAGAAAGAATCCTATGCATTACTCAAGATGTAATTTTTTTTTTCTAATGAATGCTAATAAAATATACATGATCAATAGTTTCTTTTTCATATACCATCCTATAATATTAAAATTAACTATTATAAAAAAATTATATTATTATATTAATTTTATAGTTCTAACATGTATTTGATAATTATACGACTTTCATAAAATTACATTAATCTCTATAAATAAGGATTGGATGATGCATGCATGTATATATATATATATATATATATATATATATATATATATATATATATATATATATATATATATATATATGTATGTATGTATGTATGTATGTATATGTATCCACACCTCTTGCATTATAAAATATGATAACTCATTAAATAGTATCGAGTAGAGTACTATGCGTATGGACTATATTTTCATTAGATCTATTGATAATTATTTTAACAAATAAATACTTATTTAGAATTTATTTAAAAATTAATTATTCAAAAATTTAATTTTATGTGTAATCCAGATCAACATCTTAATCATAATATCTTTATTTATTTTGATTTTATAGAACGCAGCACAAAAGATAAAAAATTTCATAATAAATTACCATCTATAATAAAAAGATCCACAAATATTTTTTTTTGCTTTTTTATTTTTTGTGAGAATTAGATTTTTTTTTTCACTGCATGGCTTTACTATTTTAATCTCCAAAACCGATTCTTTTATTCATCAAAATAAAAGATCATGAGAAAAAAAAAAAAGATCACCTGATATCATACCCTCCCAGAACTAACTCCCACCACCGTTGTTGAAGAGGTCGGAGTCATATGCTTCTACCAAAATTAATAAAAAAATTTTATTTTTCATTACTAACGATGCCGATAATGATGGAGGCATAACAGAGAATGCCACTGTAGGTTCTAAAGTCTCCCTCTATGGTAAAAAAAAATACAATGGCCTCCAATTACCTCCACCGAAAATGCCATCCATCGGCGATCCCCGGCGAATCATCTTCCACAACATTATCATAAGAACAGAGCTCCATAAGTTGAGAATTTTGTAGCTAAAGAAGAATCCTTTCAACAAAAAATTCCCAAACCTACAAAATATCACGCTTCTACTAAGATTAAGCTCTCAAAACCTCCTGGGACTAACTCACACCGCCACAACATGCACAAAATCTTATATGCTTGAGAAAAAAGCCCAATCGAAATAGAGCCCCTCACAGCATTATCATGAGAATAGAGCCCCATAAATTGAGAATTTTGTAGCTAAACAAGAATCCTTTCAACCAAAAATTCCAAAACCCTACAAAATATCATACTTTCACCAAGATTAAGCTCTCAAAACCTCTCATGACCAACTCACACTGCCACAACGTGCGCAAAATCCCATATGCTTGAGAAACAAAACCCAAACAGAGCCCCCCACATATCATGAGAACAGAGCCCCATAAATTAAGAATTTTGCAGCTAAAGAAGAATCCTTTCAACCAAAAATTTTCAAACCCTACAAAATATCATGCTTCTACCAAGATTAAGCTCTTAAAACCTCCCGAGACCAACTCACACCGCCACAATATGCACAAAATCTCATATGCTTGAAGAAAAAAACACAATCGGAAGCTAAGAAAACCCTCTAATCTCTCTCGAGTGCTCTCCTTTCCCAAAGATCTAATGAAATGAAAAGAAAAGGAAGCGAAAAGAGAAAAAAACGATCATCTATGTGGGGGAAGCATCTTACCCTTAATTGTTTCTATGTTTCTCTATTTTTTCTCTATTTTCTCATCCCCAGGGGTCCCAATCGGATGGGGGGCTTGGAGCTTTCAAAGAGAGGGAAGCTGAGATGATGGCTGAGAGGCTTAGAGTGGCCAAACAACTATTTTCTCATCCACAAGAGTCCCAATCGGGTGGGAGGCTTGAAGCAGCCGAACAGGAAAGCTGAGATGATGGCTGGGAGACTTGGAGTGGCTGAACAGGAGGAAGCTGAGACGATGGCTGGGATTTTGTGTCGGGTATTACAGGTGGAATTATTCTATAATCCAACGTGTCAATGCGATATTCCACCTCTAATACCTATTATCATTTTACTAATATTATATAGATAGATAGTGGCTATCTTCCAACTTTTCAGTTTTGATGATAACTCTAATTAGATACTTAAAAACTTAAATCTAAATTTAAAAATTTTGATAATATATAGATAATTAAGATTTTAATATTGTTGGATTTAAAGGAGTCTGAAAGGGAAGTCTCCACAAAATTAGAATTTCTATGTTACCATATAACAAGAGTTCTACGTTCTTCACCGTCTTAATTGATAAAGACACTCGCCGAAGTCTTAATCATAATGATTTATCAGTTATTGAGAAGCATAAAAACTTATATAGATTGAGAACGTAACGCAGCGAAATGATGAAAGGATGGATAATCTTCAATATTTTTCACATCAATTTATGGAAATTGCTCAATCTAAACATATTGACGGTTCTTTTGATTTTATAAATAAGTTTGTCTAGAAGGAATATCAAAACTACTCTAACATGTTAAACCCTTGATCATATCCCTCTCCATCCCTCTATCTCTACTATATTTAAAATGCAAGTTATTGGGGATAAACCCCGCTCTCACCGAAGTCTAGTTCGATGCTTAGCCTAATGCAACTAGTAACTGCAGAAGAGCTTCAGCAGACGAGCTTCAGCCGAACCCTCAGCCGCCAATCTTCTTCTAACCCGTTCAGCCGGCCAAACTACTTAGCTGCCGAGCTCCTTCGGACTCTTCAGCCACCGAGCTTCTTCGAACCCTTTCGACCGGCCGAACCACTTAGCGGCCAAACTCCTTCTGACTCTCCAATCGCCGAACTCTCCCGCAAGAGCTGAACTCTCTCCACGTCGTTACAAGCAGGTGCCTACGGGAGCCGAACTCCCTCCAAGCTTCCTCCAATAGTCGGGCTTCTACGAAAGCCAGACTCCCTGCAGACTCCTTCAGCGGGCGGGCTTCTACTGAAGCCGGACTCCTTGCGGACTCCTCCAGCAGTCGAACTTCTCAATGGCCGAACTCTCATGAAAATCAAACTTCTTATGATGGATTTCTGCAGACGATCCCACTACTAAATGGTTACACGATAATAACGATCGATATTTATCAAGTCTATAACGATCGCCATTGATCAAGACAGTTACGATAATCATTAATCAAGGCAGTTACAACAAGCTCCCTCTATAAAAAGGATCCTTCAGATATGTTTACGCCAGGTTCTAAAAATCCTTCTCTCCTTATCGAAACTCTACCGAACCCCACATCGAGCACTCTATTCCTGTTGGCGCTGACTTGATCATCGAAGGGTCCTACCGGAGCCACCCCCATCGGCTCCGGATGGGACTTTATTTTGCAGGTCCCCGACGGCAACCTCATCGGCCTCCACTCCAGTGGACTCCGACGATGGCCAGATTCAGCGTCAATAGATTGGCGCTAGAAGGAGGGCGGCTTGAACCTCCGACGTTTTTTTATTCTTAAAGGAGTGCTCGGCAACGATTTCTCTCTTTCCACTTCAGAGATCTCTCTTCTTCCTCTTTCGAATTTCTTTCCAAAAAAAAAAGTGCCCCCCAGGAGAGCCTCGACCCGACGATCGCCGACCTCCACAGCCCGATCCCGTTCGGATCAGTCCACTCCCGCTCCAGCCCCGACGACCCAGGTTCACTCTATAGCCACGGTAGACACGGAGTAGTTCAACCTGCTCGTCCAGTAGGTTCGTGGTCTCATGGAGGCAGTGCAGGCGGTGCAGGCCATGCACCAGCAGGCCCCAGTACCAACTCAATCGGCGTAGGATTCTCCAGTGCCGTGTGGCCCAGTCCAGGGGCAACCGACATGGGCTTCCCGACCTCCAATCCCTAAAAGAGGAAGGCAACGGAGGGAGAGCCCCTGCTCAGACCGTGGCTCGATCCAGGGTGAAGCTTTGCACCCATTCGGCAAGAAGACCTTGGAGATCAGAGATCGTGAAGACCTTCTGGATCAAAGGCTCTTAGAAATGAGCCGACAAATCGAAGAACTCCGTCACACTCCCTCCTCACGCGGTAATGACATCTGCACTGACCCTCCTTTTTCATAAAAAATCATGTAGAAATCGATCCCGCCAAACTTCAAGCTCCTATAGTTCGAGAGCTACGATGGGACCACCGACCCGATCGACCATCTGAAAGCCTTTCGAACAACGATGCTGCTCCATGGCATGCCAGATGCTATCCTATGCCGGGCTTTCCCCTCTACCCTTAAAGGGGTCATCAGGAACTGATACTCGATGCTCAAGCCAAATACCATCTTATCGTTTGACCAGATAAGTCAACAATTCGTGGCCCACTTTGTCAGTAGTCGACGTCCGCGTCAAGGTTTGGATTTCTTAATGGCCATCAGGCAGAAGGAGGGCGAACCCATCTGGGCTTACGTCACCTGATTTAATACTGCTGCACTAGAGGTCCGGGACCTGGATCAGTCAGTCGCCATGGCCACTCTCAAGGACAGCCATCAGAAGAACGACTTACTGTTCTTCCTAGAAAAGAAGTATCCCAGGGACTTTGCCGATATGCTGGCTCGGGCCGAAAGTTATGCCCGGGCAGAGGAGGCCTTCGAGGCTAAGGACAACGAAGCCGACGGCAAGCGGTGGATCAGTGGGCCAGGCAGGTCCGCCAAAGAAAGGAAGAAGACTGAAGCTCGACCGCGTTCCCGGACTCCCCCTGGTCGCGGGCGAGCCCGAACTCCACCTCGGGCTCGGAGGCGGGGAAGCTCTGATGGAAGGGCACGCCGAGGTTCCCCCTAGCATCGAAGTTCTCTCCAACGATGATGATTTCACAACTACGCCCCCCTTAACATTCCGAAGACTCAAGTACTGATGGAGATCCAGGAGCGACTTCCAAGATCGGAGAGAATGCGTTTCCATCCTAACAAGCGCAATCCCAATAAGTTTTGCCTTTACCATCGTGACCATGATCATGATACTGAGGAGTGCATCCAACTCCAGGACGAGATCGAAGAGCTCGTCAGGTGAGGTAGACTTAGCCGATTTCTGCGAAGACGGCCTGAGGAGAAGGAAGATCGGCCAAGAGTGTTACCGCCAAGTGGAAAAAATCAGCAAGAAGATCGGCTGCCCCTTGGCATCATCAATACTATCTTAGGGGGACCTCAGTAAGGGGAGACCAGCGGATCCGGAGGATCGATGAAGAGGCGGAGGATCGTGGAGCCCATGGCCTTCACCAAGGAGGATGATTAGGGAATCCAATTTTTGCATAATGATGCGGTTGTAATTTTTTTGAATATTGCTGACTACGATGTACGCCGTGTTCTGATAGATAATGGAAGCTTGGTTGATGTATTATTTTACGATGCCTTCTCAAAAATGTCCCTGCCCGACAACTGCTTGGGGTCGATGAATTCCTCGTTGGTAGGATTTGCTGGCAATGCCATACCAATCGAAGGCATAATAACATTAACCATAGTGGCAGGGCAGCGCCCGAAGTTGGCCAAAGCTCGGATCAATTTTTCAGTCGTAAGGACCCCATCTGCCTATAACGCGATCCTTGGCCGACCTGATCTAAATGCACTCCGGGCGGTAGTATCAACCTATTATTTGAAGATGAAGTTCTCGACGAATCACAGGATCGAAGAAGTCAGAGGAGACCAGGCTCTAGCGAGGTATTGCTACTTGATCGCCCGGCATAAGGGAGATCAGCCTGACCCTTATCTTGTTGACGGACTGGACATCCGTGACGACCTCACTAAGGAGCGGGGCGAGCCTACGGAGGACCTCATCTCTGTGCTCTTGAATGACGAAAACTCAGAGCACGTGGTGCAGATCGGCTCCAACTTGGGGGTCGAGGTTCGGGAGTAGCTCGTCGCTTTCCTCAAAAGAAACGCGGATATGCCGAGGATCGACGCCGAGGTCATGAAACATCGACTGGCCGTCGATCTAAGGCACCGACCGATAAGAGAAAAGCTGCGCCACCATGCTCCGGAGAGGCAGAAAGCGATCGCCGAAGAAGTAGACAAGCTCTTCAAAGCCGGACTCATCCGAGAGGTTAATTACCCAACCTAGGTCTCGAACGTGGTTCTTGTCAAGAAAGCGAATAATAAGTGGAGGATGTGCGTCGACTTCAAGAAGCTGAGCAAGGCTTGCCCGAAGGACAGCTACCCCCTATCCAAGATCGACCAGCTGGTGGATGCAACCTCGAGCCATGAGCTCCTCACCTTCATGGACGCCTTTTCTGGTTACAATCAGATACGCATGGTGCCCAAGGACGAAGAGAAGACCGCTTTCATTACTGATCGAGGTCTTTATTGCTACAGGGTCATGCCTTTTGGACTCAAGAACACAGAGGCAACATACCAGTGTTTGATTAATAAGGTCTTCAAGGAACAGATCGACCGTAACATGGAGGTGTACGTAGATGATATGCTCGTCAAAAGCCAGGCTTCAACAGAACACCTGGCCAACTTTGAAGAGACCTTCGGTGCACTCAGAAAGCATAAGATGAAGCTGAACCCAACCAAATGCGCCTTTGATGTAACCTCCGAAAAATTTTTAGGGTTCATGGTGTCAAGATGCGGAATCGAGGCAAACCTTCAGAAAATTTGAGCCATTCGGAAAATGACCATTCCAAAGACGATCGAGAAAGTTCAGCACCTGACCGAGAAGGTGACATCCCTAAATCGCTTCATCTCAAGGTCGGTCGAATGATGCATGCTCTTCTTTGAGGTTCTCAGGCGATCGAAGGACTTCTGCTGGATGGCGGAGTGCCAACAGGCATTCGAGAAGCTCAAAAACTATCTCGGCATGCCTCCGCTGCTGGCAAAGCCTGAACCCGAGGAAGAATTATTTCTGTATCTAGCCGTCTCTCTGGTGGCCCTGACGGCAGTCCTGATCAGGGAAGAAGTAAAGATGCAGCAATCGGTCTACTACGTGAGCCTAGTTCTGAGGGACGCGGAGACTAGGTACTCTAGGTTAGAAAAATTGATTTACTGTCTCCTAATTGCTGCCAGGAGGCTTCGATCTTACTTTCAGGAGCACACCATAATGGTCCTCATAGACCAACCAATAAAAGCAGTTCTCCATCAAGCAGACGCCTCCAGAAGAATCATAAAATGGACAATCGAGCTCACAGAGTTCGACATCAACTACCGACCCAGGCCATCGATCAAAGCCTAGATACTGACAGATTTTATGCTAGAATGCACCATTCCAGCTGAAGCCGAGCTTGAGTCTAGCAAAATCGGCACCAGAGGGGGTCCGAACTTTGATGAAGCCGAGCTGTCGTGATCGATTCTCCCCGAAGAGAGCATCGACCTCCTTGAAGGTTCTTGGGCTCTACACATTGATGGTTCGTCCAACTCCATCAGAGCTGGTGTGGGGCTGGTCTTGGTCAACCCCAAAGGAGTCATCGTCGAGTACGCGCTGCCTCTTGAGTTCCCCATGACCAACAATGAGGCCGAGTATGAAATGCTGATCGCCGGATTAAAGATAGCAAGAAAATTAAAAATAGATCGGCTTCAAGTCTACAGCGATTCTCAGCTGGTGGTTAGTCAAGTTGGCGGTGGCCACGAGGCATGGGAGGAAAGCATGGTGAGATACCTCGAGAAAGTGAAAAATTTGATTCCGACCTTCGACAGTTTCGGCATTCAGCACATTCCGAGGGCAGAAAATGCAAGAGCCGATCTTCTCTCCAAGTTGGCCGCTTCAACGTCGGTCGAACTGCCCAAAGAAGTATTTTTGGAAACTTTGAAGTGCCCGACCATAGAGAAATCTCAGGCCATCCTGCAGATGAAATTCGAGCCCAGCTGGATCGACCCATTGATCACCTACCTTCAAGAGGGGGTCCTTCCCCGCGACCGAAAGGAAGCTCGGAAGCTCAGGAATCAGGCCTCCCGCTACGTCTTATATGAAGGCAGGTTGTATAAAAGGTCATACTCTCTTCCGTTGCTGAGATGTCTTCGACCTTCAAAGGCCGACCTCGTGCTATAGGATGTGCACGAAGGACTCTGCGAAAGTCACGTAGGAGCCAGGTTCCTATCGCAAAAACTACTCCAGCAGGGGTACTACTGGGTGACTTTATTTCGCGATTTCGTGGAATATGTAAAGAAGTGCGACCGCTGTCAAAAGAATGCCAGTGTGCAGAGGCAGCCGGCATCCAAACTCACTCCGCTCAGCTCACCCTAGCCATTTTCGTAGTGGGGAATGGATATACTCGGCTCCTTTCCAATGGCATCTGGGCAGCGGAAGTTCCTCTTAGTCGTAATCGACTACTTCACCAAGTGGATCGAAGTCAAACCACTCGCGAAGATTACCGAGGCAAAGGTGCAAGACTTCATCTGGAAGTCACTAGTCTGCCGATTTGGCCTGCCCCGAACCCTCATAACTGACAATGGGCGATAGTTCGTCGGGGCAAGGTTCGCCGAGTTCTACGAAGGATTAAACATCTTCCATCGCTTCACATCGGTAGCTCACCCGCAGGCCAATGGGGAAGCTGAGATAACCAATCAGATCCTGCTACAAGGAATCAAAGCGAGACTCGATAGAGCAAAAGAGGCCTGGGTGGACGAACTCTACCATATCCTCTAGTCATACCGAACTACTCAGAGGGTGCCGACCGAAGAAACACCCTTCGCCTTGGCCTTCGGTACTAAGGCAGTTATCCCGGTCGAGCTTAAGCTCCCATCTGCACGAGTCATGAGTTTCAACGAGCGGCACAACCCCCAGAATCTTAGAGTCAATCTCGATCTTCTAGAAGAAAAGAGGGAGGAAGCCCACGTCCAGATGGCAGCCTACAAACAGAAGATGGTTCGGTACTACAACTCCAGGGTTAAAAACAAGATGTTCGGAGCGAAGGACTTAGTGCTCCGGTGAGCCACTGTCGCTCAGCCTCAGAGTCAAGGGAAGCTCACCCCAAATTGGAAAGGTCTGTATGAGGTGACGGAGGTCATCCGACCCGAAACTTATCGTCTGAAGGAACTCGGGGGTAGTACTTCTCCGACCGTAGAACTCAGAAAATCTGAGGATGTATTATCAATAGACGTTCTTTAAAAACTCCTTTGCATTGCATTATTGATTTCTAGCATGAGGATTACGTGATGGCAGAAAAGAAATGAGCAAAAACAGCCCATTAGGAATAGGAGGAGAACCTCATCCTAATGTGAGCAGGTCAAACACCTCTAAACCTCGGTTGTAGGAGATAAGGTCTCTCCTGGGTTAACATCAGTCGTGGAAAATAAGACCTTCCCAAAATTGAAGGCCTCGTTCATAAAGGACGAGATGGGGGGAGAGGCACGGACGACGGTCCGTATGTGCCCCCACAGTCCGTTAGGAATAGGAGGAGGAACCTCATCCTAACGCGAGCAAAGTCGAAGACCTCGTTCACCTTAGACGAGATGGAGGGAGATGGACGATGGTCCGATGTGCCCCCACAGCCCATTAGGAACAGGAGGAGGACCTGATCCTAACGCGAGCAAAGTCGAAGGCCTCATTCACAAAGGACGAGACGGAGGGAGAGATGCGGACGATGGTCCATGTGCCCCCACAGCCCATTAGGAACAAGAGGAGGACTCATCCTAATGCGAGCAAAGTCGAAGGCCTCATTCATAAAGGATGAGATGGGGGGAGAGACACGGACGATGGTCCGTATGTGCCCCCACAGCCCATTAGAAATAGAAGGAGGACCTCGTCTTAACGCGAGCAAAGTTGAAGGCCTCGTTCACCTTAGACGAGATGGGGGGAGATGGACGACGGTCCAAATGTGCCCCCATAGCCCGTTAGGAACAGGAGGAGAACCTCGTCCTCACGCGAGCAAAGTCAAAGTTAGGAACAGGAGGAGAACCTCGTCCTAATGCAAGCGCCCGCATCAACCTCGGCAAAAGGGGATAAGATCTTTCCCGAGCGATCGGGCCAACCTCGACTGGAGAGCTTCAACTTCCACTTCGGCCAGAGATAAGATCGGAGATAATCTCATCCTGAGATGAGATCTCCCCCGAGCTTCGACCTGGACCAGCATGGGGCTCAGAGGAAGACTTCGGTAGTCGCCTTTCCTACACTCCATTCCTTCGATTTTCGAACTCGAAAGTGGGGGGGCTAGTGTTGGGGATAAACCCCGCTCCCATCGAAGTCTAGTTCGATGCTCAGCCTAATGCAATCAGTAGCCACAGAAGAGCTTCAGCAGACGGGCTTCAGCCGAATCCTCAGCCGCCGAGCTTCTTCTAACCCATTCAGTCGGCCAAACTACTTAGCTGCCGAGCTCCTTCGGACTCTTCAACCGCCGAGCTTCTTCGAATCCTTTCGATCGGTCGAACTACTTAGCGACCGAACTCCTTCTGACTCTCCAATCGCCGAACTCTCCTGCAAGAGCCGAACTCTCTTCACGTTGTTACAGCCAGGTGCCTGCAGGAGCCGAACTCCCTCCAAGCTTCCTCCAGCGGTCGGGCTTCTACGAAAGTCGGACTCCCTGTGGACTCCTTCAGCGGACGGGCTTCTACTGAAGCCGGACTCCTTGCGAACTCCTCCAGCAGTCGAACTTCTCAATGGCCGAACTCTCATGAAAATCGAACTTCTTATGATGGATTCCTGCAGGCGATCCCACTACTAAATGGTTACACGATAATAACGATCAGCATTTATCAAGTCAATAACGATCGGCATTTATCAAGTCTATAACGATC
This sequence comes from Cocos nucifera, assembly GCA_006176705.1. Lineage (NCBI taxonomy): Eukaryota > Viridiplantae > Streptophyta > Magnoliopsida > Arecales > Arecaceae > Cocos > Cocos nucifera. The sequence goes on along the minus strand of QRFJ01002232.1, from coordinate 67,176 downwards.
GGCATTGATCGGGATAGTTACGATAATCATTAATCAAGGTAGTTACAACAAGCTCCCTCTATAAAAAGGACCCTCCAGATACGTTTACGCCAGGTTCTGAAAATCCTTCTCTCCTCCTATAAACTCTACGGAACCCCACACCGAGCACTCTATTCCTATTGGTGCTAACTTGATCGTCGGAGGATCCTACCGGAGCCACCTTCCACCGGCTCCGGACGAAATTTTATTTTGCAGGTCTCCGACGGCGACCTCATCAGCCTCCACTCCAGCAAACTCCGGCGATTGCCAGATTCAGCGTCAACACAAGTTAACTTAGAAATATTCTTTCCAAATTTCATCTACCATTTTTATGTCAAAAGCATCTTACTTTTTACAGCATGTTTAATTTATCTCATATCCATTGTTCCTAAAGATTATGTATAAATTATCCCACTAAAAAAATTTGAAGATAAGAAAAGAAGAAAATTGTAATCTCTCCTATATCCACTTCCTCCACTTTTATTTCAATCTATTTATTTTTAATTTTGGGATGATTTACAATCATCTTTGATTTTCAAAAATCAGTGAGATGGTTTCATTCCAATCATAAAAGAAAAGGAAAACTTTCCATAATCAATCTACAATTTCTAGCTAGAAACTAGAAATATTTGGAAAACTTTTTAATGTCAAATGAATCATTTTATCTATTAAAAATTAAGATAGGCAAGTAGTTCTTATAAAGGTTTTAAAAGTAACTCAAATATGTTTTTTAAAATAAATTAGATACTTCCAGTTGTTATAATGAAAGGAACCTTTTCCTAAGAAGTTTCTATTAAAAATTTCTAAATTTATCCAAAGATCTAAAATATAATTTTTTATATAGATGTTTTGAAATCAAGCTATTATTTAAAAAAAAATACACCTTCTATTTTTCTTTCTATCTATGAACATTTGATTTCAGATAAAGACAAAGAAGATATATCTGAATATACAAAAAATTTAATATCTTAATTTTAAGTAAAATTTTATTAAATATATATTAGATTATAATTTAAGGATGGTAATTGTTGGTGCAGAAATCCGTCTTCGCCGGAGGTCGCCGGAGTCGAGGCCGCTGAGGTCATCGTCGGGGACCTGCAAAATAAAGTTCCGTCCGAAATCGGTGGGGGGTGGCTCCGGCAGGACCCTCCGACGGCCAAGTCAGTTTTCAGCCAACTGGAATGGAGTGCTCGGAATAAGTTCCGGAGCTTAGAGATGAGGAGGAGAGTTTAGAGATCAGAGAGCTTAGCCTTGGCGTATCTGGAGGGGTCCTTTTATAGTGGAGCTTAGTTGATGGTGATGGCCATGCCGTCTGGCAGAGAGTCATTGGGCGGCATGGAGTTCGGTATGGAGAGGATGGCATCATCCGACGGATCGTGGGAGCCATACTAGCAAGTCGTGGGCCGCATGAAGTCCGGTACAAGAGGAAGGCATCATCCGGTGGATCGTGGGAGCCATACTGGCAAGTTGCGGGCCGCATGGAGTCCGGTACGGAGAGTAAGGCATCGTCTGATCTTGCGGCAATTCATCCAGAGAAGTTCGGACTTGTAGGAGAGTTCGGCTGAAGGAGAAACCCGGGAGGAGCTCGGCCGCTGAGAGGTTCGTGGGAGCTCGGATGGCCGAACGGGCATCTGGGAGGAGTCCGTCTCCTGAAGAAGTCCTGCCGCTTGGAGTCCAAGGAGCTCGGCCGCCAGGAAGTTCGGTCGACGGTGGGAGTTCGGCCCAAAGCCTGGACACTGGGGAGTTCGACCGCTAGGCAGTCCGGCCGACTGAAGGAGTTCGGCCGTGGGGAGTCTGAAGGAGTTCGGCCGCCAAGAAAGTTCGGTCTCGACACAAGGAGTCCGGAAGAAGCTTGGAAGCTGACCAGTTCGACCTGGAAGAAGCTCGACTGCTGGAAGTTCGGCTGAAGCGTTACTACTTTACATGCTGATCGTCGGGCCGGGCTTCCAGGAGTTTTTCCAACAGTAGCCCCCTCTGAGTTGAAATTCGAAGGAAGGATACCAACAGGCGACTGCGAAGTCCTTTGGGCCCTCGTTGTAGCTGAAGCTCGGGGGAGGTCTCATCTCCGAGGGCTTGCCGTAGTCTTTAAGGCTCGATCTCGAGTCTTGCTCTCGTCAGGACGGGGTTCCCCTTCTGTTCCTAATGGGCTGTGGGGGCGCATGGGGACCGTCGTCCTCGCCTCTTCCCCATCTCGTTTTAGGTGAACGAGGCCTTCGACCTTGCTCGCGTTAGGATGAGGTTCTCCTCCTGTTCCCAACGGGCTGTGGGGGCACATGGGGACCGTCGTCCTCGCCTCTCCCCCCATCTCCGTCCTTTGTGGACGGGGCCTTCGACTTTGCTCACGTTAGGACGAGGTTCTCCTCCTGTTCCCAACGGGCTGTGGGGGCACATGGGGACCGTCGTCCTCGCCTCTCCCCCCATCCCGTCCTTTGTGGACGGGGCCTTCGACTTTGCTCACGCTAGGACGAGGTTCTCCTCCTGTTCCTAGCCGGCTGTGGGGGCACATGAGGACCGTCGTCCTCGCCTTCTCCCCCCATCCCGTCCTTTGTGGACGGGGCCTTCGACTTTGCTCACGCTAGGACGAGGTTCTCCTCCTGTTCCTAGCCGGCTGTGGGGGCACATGAGGACCGTCGTCCTCGCCTCTCCCCCCATCCCGTCCTTTGTGAAGGGCTCTTTGAGCTCGAGGTTTGGGCTCTGCGTGGCTTCTTCTTCCCTTTGGATTTGCTCAGCGGACTTAGAGAGGGGGTCGGTTTGCCAACTTTTTATGTTGACTGAGGATTGGCCTTCCACTTCATTCCGTGGGAGAACTTTCCTCCGCCCTCGTGCCGAACTTCATTCCGCTTCAGCGGAAGAACTTCTGCTCTCCGTTTCTCTCCTAGGGGCGAATGGGCTCTTCCTTAAGGCCGATTCCTCGCACCCTCATGGCGGGCTTGCTTTTTCCCTGTTGTCATGCGATACTGAAACAATAATGTCGAGCAAAGGAGTTTTATTAAGGGAAGCCTACTGGTGATACATTCTCAGATTTTCTGAGTTCCAAGGTCGGGGAAGCACTGTTCCTCCGAGCTCCTTCAAGCGATAGGTTCCGAGTCGGATGATCTCTATCACTTCATACGGACCTTCCCAATTCGGGACGAGTTTCCCTTGGCTCTAAGACTGAGAGACGGCCGCTCACCGAAGCACTAAGTCTCCCACTCTAAATGCCTTGCTTTTGACCCTGGAGTTGTAATATTGAGCCACCTTCCGCCGGTAGGCGGCCATCCGAATGCGGGCTCCCTCCCTCTTTTCTTCCAGAAGGTCGAGGTTGACTCTAAGATCCTGGGGGTTGTGCCGCTCGTTGAAGCCCATGACTCATGCAGATGGGAGTTTGAGCTCGATCGGGATAACTGCCTCGGTACCAAAGGCCAAGATGAAGGGCGTCTCATCGGTCGGTATCCTCTGTGTAGTTCGATACGCCCAGAGAACGTGGTAGAGTTCGTCCACCCAGGCACCCTTCACCCCATCGAGCCTTGCT
>QRFJ01002232.1:0-62647 GCA_006176705.1 Cocos nucifera | reverse complement strand
AGAGTTCGGCTGAAGGGAAAACCCGGGAGGAGCTCGGATGGCCGAACGGGCGTCTGGGAGGAGTCCGTCTCCTGAAGAAGTCCAGCCGCTTGGAGTCCAAGGAGCTCGGCCGTCAGGAAGTTCGGCTGGCGGTGGGAGTTCGTCCTCTAGGCAGTTCGGCCCGGACCTTGGTGCAGGGGAGTTCGGCCTCTAGGCAGTTCGGCCGTGTTAGGGGCTCGGCCTGGCGCCTGGCGCTGAAGCTCTTCAGCGGCTACTGGTTACATTGGGCTGAGCGTCGGGCCGGGCTTCGGCAGGAGCGGGATTTATCCCCAACAGTAGCCCCCCCACTCCCGAGTTCAAAAATTGAAGGAAGGGAGTACCAAAACAGGCGACTGCCGAAGTCTTCTTCCAGGCTCCGCATTTGTTGCAGCTGAAGCTCGGGGGAGGTCTCATCTCCAGCCAATATTGACGCTGAAGTTGAAGCTGAGGCTTGGGGGAGGACCTCATCCCCAGTCGATGTTTGGAGTTGAAGTGGGACTCGTTTCCAGCCAAAATTGGTGAAGCCGACGTTGAGGCCGGAGTCAATGTCGCCCCCCGTGGTCAGGGTCGGAGTTGACATTGCCTTCATCAACCGAAGTCGATTCGGGGGAGACCTCCTCTTTTGCAGTCAAGGTTATGATCGCTTGGGGGAGATCCCGTCTCCCGCTGATGCTGACACCGAAGTTGAAGCTGAGGTCCGAAGGAGACCTCGTCTTCTGCAGTGAAGCTTGCCGTAGACTCTGGGGCTCGGCCTTGGACCTTGCTCACGTTCAGGACGAGGTTCTCCTCTTGTTCCCTAACGGGCTGTGGGGGCACATGGGGACCGTCGTCCTCGCCTTCTCCCCCCATCCCGTCCTTGGTGGACGGGGCCTTCGACTTTGCTCACGCTAGGACGAGGTTCTCCTCCTGTTCCTAGCCGGCTGTGGGGGCACATGAGGACCGTCGTCCTCGCTTCTCCCCCCATCCCGTCCTTTGTGGACGGGGCCTTCGACTTTGCTCACGCTAGGACGAGGTTCTCCTCCTGTTCCTAGCCGGCTGTGGGGGCACATGAGGACCGTCGTCCTCGCTTCTCCCCCCATCCCGTCCTTTGTGGACGGGGCCTTCGACTTTGCTCACGCTAGGACGAGGTTCTCCTCCTGTTCCTAGCCGGCTGTGGGGGCACATGAGGACCGTCGTCCTCGCTTCTCCCCCCATCCCGTCCTTTGTGGACGGGGCCTTCGACTTTGCTCACGCTAGGACGAGGTTCTCCTCCTGTTCCTAGCCGGCTGTGGGGGCACATGAGGACCGTCGTCCTCGCTTCTCCCCCCATCCCGTCCTTTGTGGACGGGGCCTTCGACTTTGCTCACGCTAGGACGAGGTTCTCCTCCTGTTCCTAACGCGGCTGACTCGCTTCTTTCCTGTCATCGCATAGATTTCGCATCCAGACAAGGTTTTATTGAGGGAAACTACTGGTAGTACATTCTCAGGTTTTCTGAGTTCCAAGGTCGGGGAAGCGCTAGTCCTCCGAGCTCCTTTAGGCGATAGGTTCCAGGTCGGATGACCTCTACCACTTCGTACGGACCTTCCCAATTTGGGACGAGCTTCCCTTGACTCTGGGGCTGGAGAGACGGCTGCTCGTCGGAGCACTAAGTCCCCAACTCTGAACGCCTTGCTTTTGACTCTGGAATTGTAATACCGAGCCACCTTCCGTTGGTAGGCGGCCATTCCGGATGCGGGCTGCCTCCCTCTTTTCTTCCTAGAAGGTCGAGGTTGGCTCTGAGGTCCTGGGGGTTGAGTTGCTCGTTGAAGCCCACGATTCGAGCAGACGGGAGTTTGAGCTCGATCGGGATGACTGCCTCGGTGCCGAAGGCCAAGGCGAAGGGTGTCTCGCCGGTCGGTACCCTCTGCGTTGTTCGGTATGCCCAGAGGACGTGGTAGAGTTCGTCTACCCAGGCCCCCTTTGCCCTGTCGAGCCTCGTCTTGAGGCCTTGCAGCAGGGTCCGATTGGTCACTTCGGCTTCCCCATTGGCTTGCGGATGAGCCACCGATGTGAAGTGGTGGGAGACGTTTAGTCCTTCGCAGAACTCGGCAAACCGGGCTCCAGCGAACTGTCGCCCATTATCGGTTATGAGGGCTCGGGGCAGACCGAACCGGCAGATCAGCGTCTTCCAGACGAAGTCCTGCACCTTGGCCTCGGTGATCTTCGCTAGTGGTTCCGCCTCGACCCACTTGGTAAAGTAGTCGATCGCGACCAGGAGGAACTTCCGTTGTCCGGACGCTGTTGGGAAGGGGCCGAGGATGTCCATCCCCCACTGCGCGAAGGGCCAGGGTGCAGTGAGCGGAGTGAGTTCGGATGCCGGCTGCCTTTGCACGCTGGCGTTCTTCTGGCAGCGGTCACACCTCTTCACGTATTCCGTGGAATCACGAAGTAGGGTTCGGCCAGTAGTACCCTTGCCGAAGTAGTCTTTGCGATAGGGATCTGGCTCCCGCGTGACTTCCGCAGAGTCCTTCGTGGACATCCTGTAGCGCGATGCAGGCCTCAGAGGGTCGGAGGCACCTCAGCAACGGGAGGGAGTACGACCTTTTATATAACCTGCCCTCGTACAAGACGTAGCGGGAGGCTTGACTCCTGAGCTTCCGAGCTTCTCTTTAGCGCAGTCAATCGCTAGCGGAGGTGCTTTTGAAGATCTGCAGTCGTCCTTTTGCAGCAGCGCAGCCTTCTTGCTTTTGATCGCCTTTCCTTGATCTGAATCGCACCAACCAAAGTCCAAAACACCTTTTGGACGTGGAGAGCAAGGGGAGAAGAGACTATGGCATGGAGAAGGAGGGGAGAGGCAGCCTTGGGGCGTGTCTAATAGCATTCACTTAGAATTAGGGTTGGGCGCAGGGTCTTATTTATAGACCTCTTGTGATCCAACTCCTCTTCCTCTCAACCAATCACAACCCTTTGTGAAATCAGATCTAAATCTGATTGGTTGGAATAGAGACCCCTGGATTCCTCCTTAGAGGGCGCCTAAGACCAGTCAAACTGGATTCTTAGTAGAACTCTGATTGGAATCCAAAAGGGAGGTGGAGTCCTTGTCCAACAAGGACTCCTAGGCGCCTCCTACTTGGGCTCACGCCACCCTTGGCGTGCGCCCTTCTCCTTGCCAGGTTCTGGCAGGGGGACAGGCCCCCACCAGCTCTCCAATAGGTGCATGACATGTGGTCAAAAGTCAAAGGGTGAATGGTCAATGTTTGACCAGTCAAAGGTAGACTTTTGACCAAAGTCAAAGAACAAGAAATGGCAGGTGACCAAAAATGGCAGGTAATGTCTTACAAATAAGACAACCTATTCTGACTTGGACAACCTCCAGTCAGACCATATGAAGGCCTCTGATTGAGCACAAACTCCTTTGGCTCAGTCAGGACAACTTATTTATGATAGTAAAAGAAGAACGTTAGGTTCAATCGAGTGCTAGCACGATTTCCTTGAACCTAATTGAATCTCATTCAGATCAATTGAACTAGATCAGTTCAATTGATGATCACCAGATTCAAACCCTTGTTTGTGTGACCCAGTTAGGTTCAGTTCTGTATGGTAATGGGATATGTCATGATCTCTATCATAGACATCATCGAAACTCCTTTCGATGGATCAGAACTCTTCTGATTCGAACAGCTAGAATGATCGATCATCTAAATCATTCTAATTGCTCCCAAAATCCACCAGTGACACCTAGCAGTATATGGTGGCAACCCATCAGAGCTGAATGCGAACCTCTTGGTGCAGCTACCTGTGTGATTCAGTTCTTCTATCTTGAGCCCCGATCAGATTAGGGTTAAGGTGAACTCGTCAAACCCTAGTCTCTGTCATATGATGTAATCATTCGATTCGAGTCCAATGTGAAAATCTAAATAGAAACTCTTTCTATTATTTCACTCTACCATGGCCATGGATTTCTGGACTTGATTCTCATGATCATCATAGGGCTACTCCTCTACCACCGAGGTAGATAGATCCCATCTTGATGCAATCCAGTTCCTACAATGAACATGCTATAGCCAACATACACCTCAGGGTTCCATATGGCTAGGAGACCGAGTAATGGTGTAGTCAAACTATAACACCCTCAAGGTGAACTGCCGATGCATCTCAGGTCAAAGAACCAGACACACTACTGCAGCATCGAGTCAGTCATTGACGAGAAGGTAGACTTCCTAATGACTACTCGAGGTGGTCACGCTCAGTGCCCTCATTCTCTAACGAGTACCTGTACTCTCGCTCCGGTGTCTCCACACCGTAGACTCAAGACTCATCTACTAAAGAGAAGCAATCGTACACCAACCTTCCGGATCAATCACCATCCTCGTGATGATCCTATGGTCGGGAGCTGTTTATGAGTTAATAATGATTATTCATGTCTTAAATTTTCAACTCTTGAAAATATGAATTATCATTACCATTAACTCAAAGGATGTATCACAGACACTAAATACACATGTGTGATAGAAAATAACCCATTTCATTAATTATAGTCAAAATTATAATTTTGCCCCTAGAAGTGTATTACAAGTGTCAGCCAATTCTGGCTTCTAGGGCACATATATCTAACAGAAGGACCCCTTCTTTAAGGTAGGCGACCACCGGGTCGATCCAACTGGGCTCGAAGTCCGTCCGTAGGATGGCCTGAGATTCTTTCGTGGTCGGGCACTTCAGAGTTTCCAAAAATACTTCTTTGGGCAGTTCGGCCGGGGCGAAGGTGGCCAACTTGGAGAGAAGGTCGACTCTTGCATTTTTCATCCTCGGGACGTGCCGAATGTCGAAGCTGTCGAAGGCCGAAATTAAATTCCTTACTTTCCCGAGGTACCTCGCCATGCTTTCCTCCCGTGCCTCGTAGCCGCCGCCAACCTGACCGACCACCAGCTGGGAATCGCTATAGACCTGAAGCCGATCTACTTTCAGTTTCCCTTGCTATCCGCAATCCGGCGATCAGCGCTTCATATTCGGCCCTTCATTGTTGGTTGTGGGAAACTCGAAGCGCAGCGCGTACTCGGCGACGATCCCCTCGGGGCTGACCAAGGACCAGCCCCGCACCAGCTCCGCGGAGTTGGATGAGCCATCCACGTGCAGAACCCAGGAAGCTTTCAAGGAAGGTCGGCCCTTTCTTCGGGGAGGCTCGGCTGCCAAAGCTCGGACTTCGTCGTAGCTCGGTCCTGCTCCGATGTCGGTGTCGCTCGATTCCAAGCTCGGCTTCGATCGGAATGGTGCATTCTAGCACAAAATCTGTCAGTATCTGGGCTTTGATCGATGGCCTGGGCCGGTAGTTGATGTCGAACTCTATGAGCTCGATCGTCCATTTTGTGATTCTTCCGAAAGCGTCCGCTCGGTGGAGGACCGCTCTTATCGGTTGGTCTGTGAGGACCGTTATGGTGTGCTCCTGGAAGTAAGGTCGGAGCCTCCTGGCAGCAATTAGAAGACAGTAGGTTAATTTTTCTAATCTGGAGTACCTGGTCTCTGCATCCCTCAAAGCTCGGCTCACGTAGTAGATTGGTCGTTGTGCCTTCGCTTCTTCCCTGACCAACACCGCCGCCAGGGCTTCAGGGGAGACAGCAAGATACAGAAATAATTCCTCCCTGGGTTCGGACTTTGCCAGCAGTGGGGGCGAGCCGAGGTAGCTTTTGAGCTCTTCAAATGCTTGTTTGCACTCCACCGTCCAGCAGAAGTCCTTCGGTCGCTTGAGAACTTGGAAGAAGGGCATGCACCGCTCGGCCGACCTTGAGACAAAGCGACTTAGGGACGCCACCTTTTCGGCCAGGCGCTGAACTTCTTTGATCGTCTTTGGAGCAGTCATTTCTCGAATAGCTCGGATTTTCTCGGGGTTTGCCTCGATTCCGCGTCTTGACACCATGAATCCGAGGAATTTTTCGGAGGTCACGCCGAAGGCGCATTTGATCGGGTTCAAGCTTCATCTTGTGCCTCCTGAGCGTACCGAAGGTCTCTTTAAGGTCGGCCAGGTGGTCTGTTGAAGCTCGGCTTTTGACGAGCATGTCGTCCACGTACACCTCCATGTTGCGGCCGATCTGTCCCTTGAAGACCTTGTTGACCAAGCGCTGGTACGTCGCTCCTGCATTCTTGAGTCCGAAAGGCATGACCCTGTAACAGTAGAGACCTCGGTCAGTAATGAAGGTGGTCTTTTCTTCATCCTCGGGCGCCATGCGTATCTGGTTGTAACCAGAAAAGGCATCCATGAAGGTGAGGAGCTCGTGGCCCGAGGTTGCGTCCACCAGCTGGTCGATCCTGGGCAGGGGGTAGCTGTCCTTCGGACAGGCCTTGTTCAGCTTCTTGAAGTCGATGCACATCCTCCACTTGTTGTTCGTCTTCTTGACGAGAACCACGTTCGAGACCCACGTCGGATAGTTGACCTCCCGGATGAGTCCGACTTTGAGGAGCTTGTCCACTTCTTCGGCGATCGCCTTCTGTCTCTCCGGGGCATGGTGGCGCAGCTTTTCTCTGATGGGTCGGTGCCTCGGATCGACGGCCAGCCGATGTTCCATGACCTCGGCGTCGATCCCCGGTACATCCGCTGGGGTCCATGCGAAGACGTCTGCATTTCTTCTGAGGAAAGCGATGAGCTGCTCCCTAACCTCGGCCGCTAAGCTGGAGCCGATCTGCACCACGTGCCCCGGGCTTCCATCATGCAAGGGTACGGAGATGAGGTCTTCCGCAGGCTCGCCCCGCTCCTCGGTGAGGTCGTCGCGGACGTCCAGCCCATCAACAAGGTAAGGGTCGGGCTGGTTCCCCCTACGCAGGGTGGCCGAGTAGCAATACTTCGCCAGAGTTTGGTCTCCTCTGACCTCGCCGACCCCGTGACTCATCGAAAATTTCATCTTCAGGTAGTAGGTTGACACTACCGCCCGGAGCATATTTAGGCCGGGTCACCCGAGGATAGCATTATAGGCGGACGGGGTTCTCACGACTAGGAAGTCGACCTGCACCTTGGCCAGTCAAAGGTAGACTTTTGACCAAAGTCAAAGAACAAGAAATGGCAGGTGACCAAAAATGGCAGGATAAGACAACCTATTCTGACTTGGACAACCTCCAGTCAGACCATATGAAGGCCTCTGATTGAGCACAAACTCCTTTGGCTCAGTCAGGACAACTTATTTATGATAGTAAAAGAAGAACGTTAGATTCAATCGAGTGCTAGCACGATTTCCTTGAACCTAATTGAATCTCATTCAGATCAATTGAACTAGATCAGTTCAATTGATGATCACCAGATTCAAACCCTTGTTTGTGTGACCCAGCTAGGTTCAGTTCTGTATGGTAATGGGATATGTCATGATCTCTATCATAGACATCATCGAAACTCCTTTCGATGGATCAGAACTCTTCTGATTCGAACAGCTAGAATGATCGATCATCTAAATCATTCTAATTGCTCTCAAAATCCACCAGTGACACCTAGTAGTATATGGTGGCCACCCATCAGAGCTGAATGCGAACCTCTTGGTGCAGCTACCTGTGTGATTAAGTTCTTCTATCTTGAGCCCCGATCAGATTAGGGTTAAGGTGAACTCGTCAAACCCTAGTCTCTGTCATATGATGTAATCATTCGATTCGAGTCCAATGTGAAAATCTAAATAGAAACTCTTTCTATTATTTCACTCTGCCATGGCCATGGACTTCTGGACTTGATTCTCATGATTATCATAGGGCTGCTCCTCTACCACCGAGGTAGATAGATTCCATCTTGATGCAATCCAGTTCCTACAATGAACATGCTATAGCCAACATACACCTCAGGGTTCCATATGGCTAGGAGATCGAGTAATGGTGTAGTCAAACTATAACACCCTCAAGGTGAACTGCCGATGCACCTCAGGTCAAAGAACCAGACACACTACTGCAGCATCGAGTCAGTCATTGACGAGAAGGTAGACTTCCTAATGACTACTCGAGGTGGTCACGCTCAGTGCCCTCGTTCTCTAACGAGTACCTGTACTCTCGCTCCGGTGTCTCCACACCGTAGACTCAAGACTCATCTACTAAAGAGAAGCGATTGTACACCAACCTTTCGGATCAATCACCATCCTCATGATGATCCTATGGTCGGGAGCATTTTATGAGTTAATAATGATTATTCATGTCTTAAATTTTCAACTCTTGAAAATATGAATTATCATTACCATTAACTCAAAGGATGTATCACAGACACTAAATACACATATGTGATAGAAAATAATCCATTTTATTAATTATAGTCAAAATTATAATTTTGCCCCTAGAAGTGTATTACAAGTGTCAGCCAATTCTGGCTTCTAGGGCACATATATCTAACAATCTCCCACTTGTCCTAAAGCCAATTGGCTACAAGTCTAAGTCCCATCTTCTCAAGGTGGGCTTCGATCTTCTGCTGGCCCAACGGCTTTGTAAGTGGGTCTGCCACATTATCTGCGGAGTTGACTCTCTTGACCTCAACGTAACCTTTCTCAAGGTAATCGCGGATGAGATGGTATCACCATTTGCTTGGAACTCTTCCAGCACAAACAGTCTGCCAGATGTCGACTTTCGATCATCTATATCGGACATGAAAGTCCGAGTCTGTGTATCCTTGGACTTGGAGTTCTCCATTACCAAAGACCAACATCATATCCTTAGTTCTTCTCAAGTACTTAAGGATACATTTCACAGAAGTCCAGTGTTCTTCACCTGGATTTGACTGATATCTGCTTGTGACACTCACAGCATGGGCTATATCAGGTCGTGTACATAGCATGGCATACATGAGGCTCCCTATTGCAGAAGCATAAGGGATCTTGCTCATGCGTTCTATTTCCTCAGGTGTGCTGGGGCACATCTTCTTGGAAAGATGAATACCATGTCTGAAGGGTATTAATCCCCTCTTAGAGTTTTCCATACTAAACCTCTTTAGTACTTTCTCTATGTACATCTTCTGTGAAAGTCCTAGCATCCTATTCGGTCTATCCCTATAGACCTTAATTCCTAGAATAAAGGATGCTTCACCTAGGTCTTTCATGGAGAATTCCTTGGACAACCACATTTGACTGATGTCAACATGGGAATATCATTCCCAATAAGGAGGATGTCATCCACGTACAATACGAGGAAGACAACAGCGCTCCCACTGACCCTTTTGAAAAACACATGGTTCCTCTTCATTTTTGATGAAACCAAACTTTTTGATCACATCATTGAAACGAGTGTTCCAGCTCCGAGATGCTTGCTTAAGTCCATATATGGACCTTTGCAGCTTGCAAACCTTGTGATCAGTATCACTGGATGTGAAACCTAGCGGCTGTTCCATATAGATATCTTCCTCAAGATATCCATTTAAGGAATGCCGTTTTCACACGTCCATTTGCCATATTTCATAATCGAAATAGGCTGCAACGGCAAGCAATGTGCGGATGGATTTTAGCATAGCTACTGGGGAAAAGGTATCCTGATAGTCAATGCCTTCGCGTTGACTATAACCTTTTGCCACCAGTCTAGCCTTGAATGTCTCCACATTCCCATCTGCACCAATCTTTCTCTTGAAGATCCATTTACACCCAATAGGTACTATACCTTCTGGTGGATCTACCAAGGTCCAGACTTGGTTTGAGTGCATCGAGTCAATTTCTGACTTCATTGCCTCAAGCCATTTCTCGGAGTCGATATCTGATATCGCCTCGTTGTAGGTTTTGGGATCATCACCATGAGCACCATTACCTACGAGGAACATTTTCTCTACATCCTCTGAAATAATACCTAAGTATCTTTCAGGGGGACGGAAAACTCTTTCCGATCTACGAGGTGGAGGAGGTAGTGTTCTTATTGGCTCAACCTGATTTGGTTCCACTTGGTCCTTAGCTCGTTCTGCTTGTGAGACTTTCTCATCAAGCTTAATCTGCTTTCCAATGCCACTATCTTGAATAAACTATTTTTCAAGAAAGATGGCATGTCGACTCACAATCACATTGTGGTCTTCTGGAATGTAGAAATAGTATCCTAATGACTCTTTAGGATATCCTATGAATCGAGCTCTAAAGGACCTAAACTCTAACTTGTCCGCTTGTTGTCTTTTGACATGAGCCGGACAACCCCAAATTCTGAGATGACTCAGACTTGGTTTCTTACCGTGCCATATCTCATACGGTGTGGTAGGAACGGTTTTAGAGGGAACCCTATTCAGTAAATAGATTGAAGTTAATAATGAATGTCCCCAAAGAAAATCAGGAGGTCTGTGAAGCTCATCATGGATCGAACCATATCCAATAGAGTCCGATTTCTCCGTTCTGAAACCCCGTTGAGTTGAGGTGTTCCTGGTGGAGTCCATTGAGAGACTATGCCATTTTCCTTAAGATAGTCTAGGAATTTTCGGCTAAGGTATTCACCTCCTCGATCTGATCGAAGAACCTTAATGGGTTTTTCAGTTTGTTTTTCTACTTCATGTCTGAATTCTTTGAACTTTTCAAAAGCTTCAGACTTGTGTCTCATAAGATACACATACCCATACCTAGACAGATCATCGGTAAAGGTAATGAAGTAGACAAAATTGCCTCTAGCCGGCACATCAAATGGGCCGCACACATCAGTATGTACTAGGGCAAGGAGATCTGTGGCCCTCTCCCCATGTCCAACAAAAGGGAGTTTAGTCATTTTGCCTTGAAGACAAGATTCACAAGTTGGATATGACTCAAAAGTCAATGGACTCAATAGCCCATTTTTCTCCAATTTGTTAATCCTATCTTCTGCTATAAAGAATGACCTAATCTCAAAGGTGCCATAGATATCTGTCGTTTGGACTATCCCTAGGTCGTTTGGCATTCACGTTTTGCTCGAATAATGAGCATACCTCCAGAAGGACCTTCCTTCTTGTTCTTCAGGGTGGCCAGGTAAGTAGGGCAGTTCCGCTTCCAATGGCCGTCGCTGTTGCAATGGAAACACTTTCCTTTGCCATCGACCTTTCTTCTTCGGTTCTGCCTTCTTCTTCTTTGATCCTTCTACCTTTTGCTTTTTCACAGACTTCTTTTTCTTTCCATAAGACTTTCTTTTGGAAGAAGTCCGTTCCATAGCAAGAACTGAGCCTTTAGAACCTTTCATAGAAAGCTCAGCGGCCATTCAAAGGTAGACTTTTGACCAAAGTCAAAGAACAAGGAAATGGCAGGTGACCAAAATGGCAGGATAAGACAAACCTATTCTGACTTGGACAACCTCCAGTCAGACCATATGAAGGCCTCTGATTGAGCACAAACTCCTTTGGCTCAGTCAGGACAACTTATTTATGATAGTAAAAGAAGAACGTTAGATTCAATCGAGTGCTAGCACGATTTCCTTGAACCTAATTGAATCTCATTCAGATCAATTGAACTAGATCAGTTCAATTGATGATCACCAGATTCAAACCCTTGTTTGTGTGACCCAGCTAGGTTCAGTTCTGTATGGTAATGGGATATGTCATGATCTCTATCATAGACATCATCGAAACTCCTTTCGATGGATCAGAACTCTTCTGATTCGAACAGCTAGAATGATCGATCATCTAAATCATTCTAATTGCTCTCAAAATCCACCAGTGGACACCTAGTAGTATATGGTGGGCCACCCATCAGAGCTGAATGCGAACCTCTTGGTGCAGCTACCTGTGTGATTCAGTTCTTCTATCTTGAGCCCGATCAGATTAGGGTTAAGGTGAACTCGTCAAACCCTAGTCTCTATCATATGATGTAATCATTCGATTCGAGTTCCAATGTGAAAATCTAAATAGAAACTCTTTCTATTATTTCACTCTACCATGGCCATGGATTTTTGACTTGATTCTCATGATCATCATAGGGCTACTCCTCTACCACCGAGGTAGATAGATCCCTTCTTGATGCAATCCAGTTCCTACAATGAACATGCTATAGCCAACATACACCTCAGGGTTCCATATGGCTAGGAGACCGAGTAATGGTGTAGTCAAACTATAACACCCTCAAAGATGAACTGCCGATGCATCTCAGGTCAAAGAACCAGACACACTACTGCAGCATCGAGTCAGTCATTGACGAGAAGGTAGACTTCCTAATGACTACTCGAGGTGGTCACGCTCAGTGCCCTCGTTCTCTAACGAGTACCTGTACTCTCGCTCTGGTGTCTCCACACCGTAGACTCAAGACTCATCTACTAAAGAGAAGCAGATCGTACACAACCTTCCGGATCAATCACCATCTCGTGATGATCCTATGGTCGGGAGCTATTTATGAGTTAATAATGATTATTCATGTCTTAAATTTTTAACTCTTGAAAATATGAATTATCATTACCATTAACTCAAAAGGATGTATCACAGACACTAAATACACATGTGTGATAGAAAATAACTCATTTCATTAATTATAGTCAAAATTAAATTTTGCCCCTAGAAGTGTATTACAAGTGTCAGCCAATTTGGCTTCTAGGGCACATATATCTAACATCTCCCACTTGTCCTAAGCCAATTTGGCTACAAGTCTAAGTCCCATCTTCTCAAGGTGGGCTTCAATCTTCTGCTGGCGCAACGGCTTTGTAAGTGGATCTGTTCACATTATCTGCGGAGTTGACTCTCTTGACCTTCAACGTAAACCTTTCTCAAGGTAATCGCGGATGAGATGTATCACCATTTTGCTTGGAACTCTTCAGCACAAACAGTCTGCCAGATGTCGACTTTCGATCATCTATATCGGATTGAAGTCCGAGTCTGTGTATCCTGAACTTGGACCAGCAGTGGGGGCGAGCCGAGGTAGCTTTTGAGCTCTTCAAATGCTTGTTCGCACTCCACCGTCCAGCAGAAGTCCTTCGGTCGCCGGAGAACTCGGAAGAAGGGCATGCACCGCTCGGCCGACCTTGAGACGAAGCGACTTAGGGACGCCACCCTTTCCGGCCAGGCGCTGAACTTCCTTGATTGTCTTCGGAGCAGCCATTTCTCGAATAGCTCGGATTTTCTCGGGGTTTGCCTCGATTCCGCGTTTTGACACCATAAATCCGAGGAATTTTTCGGAGGTCACGCCGAAGGCGCATTTGATCGGGTTCAGCTTCATCTTGTGCCTCCTGAGCGTACCGAAGGTCTCTTCAAGGTCGGCCAGGTGGTCTGTTGAAGCTCGGCTTTTGACGAGCATGTCGTCCACGTACACCTCCATGTTGCGGCCGATCTGTCCCTTGAAGACCTTGTTGACCAAGCGCTGGTATGTCGCCCCTGCATTCTTGAGTCCGAAAGGCATGACCCTGTAACAGTAGAGACCTCGGTCAGTAATGAAGGTGGTCTTTTCTTCGTCTTCGGGCGCCATGCGTATCTGGTTGTAACCAGAAAAGGCGTCCATGAAGGTGAGGAGCTCGTGGCCCGAGGTTGCGTCCACCAGTTGGTCGATCCTGGGCAGGGGGTAGCTGTCCTTCGGACAGGCCTTGTTCAGCTTCTTGAAGTCGATGCACATCCTCCACTTGTTGTTCGCCTTCTTGACGAGAACCACGTTCGAGACCCACGTCGGATAGTTGACCTCCCGGACGAGTCCGGCTTTGAGGAGCTTGTCCACTTCTTCGGCGATCGCCCTCTGCCTCTCCGGGGCGTGGTGGCGCAGCTTTTCTCTGATAGGCCGGTGCTTCGGATCGACGGCCAGCCGATGTTCCATGACCTCGGCGTCGATCCCCGGTACATCCGCTGGGGTCCATGCGAAGACGTCCGCATTTCTTCTGAGGAAAGCGACGAGCTGCTCCCTAACCTCGGCCGCCAAGCTGGAGCCGATCTGCACCACGTGCCCCGGGTTTCCGTCATGCAAGGGCACGGAGACGAGGTCTTCCGCGGGCTCGCCCCGCTCCTCGGTGAGGTCGTCGCGGACGTCCAGTCCGTCAACAAGGTAAGGGTCGGGCTGGTTCCCCCTGCGCAGGGTGGCCGAGTAGCAATACTTCGCCAAGAGCTTGGTCTCCTCTGACCTCGCCGACTCCGTGACTCGTCGGAAATTTCATCTTCAAGTAGTAGGTTGATACACTACCGCCCGGAGCGCATTTAGGCCGGGTCGCCCGAGGATCGCATTGTAGGCGGACGGGGTTTCTCACGACTAAGAAGTCGACCTGCGCCTTGGCCAATTTTGGGTGTCGGCCTGCCGTCACAGCCAAAGTTCATTCACACCTTCGACCGGAACGGCGCCGCCAGCAAATCCTACCAGGGGGGAGTTCACAGGCCCTAAGCGGTCATCAGGCAGGGACATTTTTGAGAAGGCATCGTAGAACAATATGTCCGCCGAACTTCCATTATCCACCAAAACACGACGCACATCATAGTCAGCGATGTTCAAAGAAGAGTACAACCGCGTCGTTATGCGAAAACTGGATCCCCTGGCCGTCTGCCTCGGTGAATGTCACAGGCTCCACAGTCCTCCGCCTCTTTGCCGGTCCCCTCGGATCCGCCGGCCTCTTCTTCCCGCTGAAGCCCCCCCGAGACGGTGTTGATGACGCCGAGAGGCGGCCGATCCTCTTGTTGGTCTCCCCCACTCGGCGGCAATGCCCTCAGCCGATCTTCTCGCTCTTCAGGTCGTCTTCGCAGGAATCGGCCAAGTCTGCCTCGCCTGATGAGCTCCTCGATCTCGTCCTGGAGCTGGATGCACTCCTCAGTGTCGTGACCGTGGTCGCGATGGTAGAGGCAGAACTTGTTGGGATTGCGTTTGCTGGGATGGGAACGCATTCTCTTCGACCTCGGAAGTCGTTCCTTGACCTCCATCAGCACTCGGGCCTTCGGGGCGTTGAGGGGGGCGTAGCTATGAAATCGTCGTCGTGGAGGACTTCGGCGCAGAGGGGAACTTCGGCGCGGAGGGGAACTTTGGTGCGGGGGGGGACTTCGGTGCGTCCTTCCACTGGGAGTTCCCTGCCTCCGAGCTCGAGGGGGAGTTCGGGCTCGCCCGCGATTGGGGGGAGTTCGGAAGCGCGGCCGTGCCTCGATCCGCTTCCTTTCTTCGATGGGCCTTTCTGGCCTGCTGATTCGTCGCTTGTCACGAGCTTCATCGTCCTTGGCTTCGAAAGCCTCCTCTGCCCAGGCGTAACTTTCGGCCCGAGCTTGCATGTCAGCGAAATCCCTGGGGTATTGGGGTATTTCTTTTCCAGGGAGAACAGCAGGTCATTCTTCTGAAGGCCGCCTTTGAGGGCGGCCATTACGACTGATTGGTCCAAGTTCTGGACTTCCAGTGCAGCTGCGTTAAATCGGGTGACATAAGCCCGGATGGGTTCTCCCTCCTTCTGCCTGATGGCCATCAAGGAATCCGAGCCTCGACGCAGCCGTCTGCTACTGACGAAATGGGCGGCGAACTGCTGACTCATTTGGTCAAACGACAGGATGGTGCTCGGCTTAAGCATCGAGTACCAATTCCTGGCTGCTCCCTTGAGGGTGGAGAGGAAAGCCCGGCATAAGATGGCGTCTGGCGCACCATGGAGCAACATTGTCGTCCTGAAGGCTTCCAAGTGGTCGACCGAATCGGTGGTTCCATCATAGCTCTCGAAGTGTGAAAGCTTGAAGTTCGGCTGGACCTGCTCCTGCATAATTCTCTGTGAGAAAGGAGGGTCAGCACAAATATCATTACCACGGGAGGAGGGAGTATGACGAAGTTCTTCTATGCGTCGACTCATTTCTAAGAGCCTTTGATCCAGGAGGTTCTCGCGATCCTTGATCTCCAAGGTCTTCTCGCAGAATGGGTGCGAAGCCTCTCCCTGGATCGAGCCGCAGTCCGAGCGGGGGCTCTCCCCCGGTTATTTTCCCCTTCCAGGGATTGAAGGTCTGGTAGTCCATGCCAGTCGCCCCTGGGTCGGACCTCGGGACTCCAGGGAATCCCGCACCGACCGAGCTGATATCGGGTCCCGCGGATGCATGGTCTGTATCGCCTGCACTGCTTCCGTAAGATCACGGACCTGCTGGGCGAGCAGGCTGAACTGCTCCACGTCCACCACGGCTACAGAGTGAGCTTGGGTCGCCGGGGCTGGAATGGGAGCAGACAGATCCGAATTGGATCGGGCTGCGGAGGCCGCCGATCGCCGGGTCGAGGCTCTTCTGGGGGGCATTTTCTTTCGAAAAAGGAATCCCGAAGGAAAAGAGGGAGGATCCGGAGCGGAGCGGGAAGAAGGAAATCATCGCCGAGCACTCCTTCGAGAATAAGGAAACCTCGGAGGTTCGTGCCCTTCCTCTAGCGCCAATCTATTGGTGCAGAAATCCATCTTTGCCGGAGGTCGCCGGAGTCGAGGCCGCTGAGGTCGTCGTCGGGGACCTGCAAAATAAAGTTCCATCCGAAATCGGTGGGGGGTGGCTCCGACAGGACCCTCCGACGACCAAGTCAGTTTTCAGCCAACAGGAATGGAGTGCTCGAAATGAGTTCCAGAGCTTAGAGATGAGGAGGAGAGTTTAGAGATCAGAGAGCTTAGCCTTGGCGTATCTGGAGGGGTCCTTTTATAGCGGAGCTTAGTTGATGGTGACGGCCATGCCATCTGGCAGAGAGTCGTTGGGCGGCATAGAGTTCGGTACGGAGAGGATGGTGTCGTCCGACGGATCGTGGGAGCCATACTGGCAAGTCGTGGGCTGCATGGAGTCCGGTACGGAGAGGAAGGCATCATCCGGTGGATCGTGGGAGCCATACTGGCAAGTCGCGAGCCGCATGGAGTCCGGTACGGAGAGTAAGGCATCGTCCGATCTTGCGGTAGTTCGTCCAGAGGAGTTCGGACTTGTAGGAGAGTTCGGCTGAAGGAGAAACCCGGGAGGAGCTCTGTCGCTGAGAGGTTCGTGGGAGCTCGGATGGCCGAACGGGCGTCTGGGAGGAGTCCGTCTCCTGAAGAAGTCCTGCCGCTTGGAGTCCAAGGAGCTCGACCGCCAGGAAGTTCGGCCGGTGGTGGGAGTTCGGCCCGAAGCCTGGACACTGGGGAGTTTGGCCGCTAGGCAGTCCGGCCGGCTGAAGGAGTTCGACCGTGGGGAGTCTGAAGGAGTTCGGCCGCCAAGGAAGTTCGGTCTCGACGCAGGGAGTCCGGAAGAAGCTTGGAAGCTGACCAGTTCGGCCTGGAAGAAGCTCGGCCGCTGGGAATTCGGCTGAAGCCCGTCTGCCGGAGCTCTTCTGCGGCTACTGGTTACATTATGCTGATCGTCGGGCCGGGCTTCGGCAGGAGCGGGATTTATCCCCAACAGTAATAAATCAACTAAGTAATTATTCGTACCATAAAACAAGATGGGTAGAATAAGATGGAGCGGGATGGATAGAACAAATCAAGTAAAAAAAGTAAAAATAAGCTCTAGCATTCTATGCAATACTAAATAATAAAATTAAAGTTATGAAATATAATAAATCAAATTTTTAAAAAAATATAATAAATAAAAAAAATAAAAAATAGATGATCAGGTAAGATATCTCATGAAGCTAACTTGCCACCCTTCTGACCCTCATCTAGGATTGAAAGTGGGCTCGGATCGGACTGGCTTCGGATCGGACTTCGGGCTCGATTCGAAATTATGTAGGTCGGGCTTGAGCTAAAAAATAGAGCTCATTTTATTTTCGAATGAGGTTGATGTCTATTTTTAGCCTAGGCCCGATTAAAACTCACCCATGCGTGCCCTTAGTGGGGCTCGAGCCTCATTAAAACCCATCAATGCCCGCACCCGCACCCCCACCCCTTCCTCCTCCCTAGCGAATCCTCCCTCTGCCCCCGATCCCCCCCCTCCACTCGCAATCCCTCATAAAACACCAACCCCCTCTCACCTTCCCCTGACCCTTGCGAATCCCCCTCCCGCCCTCTCCCGGCACAAAATCCCCCCCTCGCGACCCTCCCCCGGCCCTGGCTCCCATCTTTGCACCGCACCTCCGCGGCCGCCACCTACAACCATTGCACCCAGCACCCCAGCACAGGCCGTAGCTCCCCAGCACCCCTCCATGCTCCTCCGTGGCTCTCACCTTCGCACCGCATCCTCGTAGCCACCGCCCGTAGCCCGTCACACCCTAGCACCCCCCACAAGCCACAGCTCTCCTGACATCCCTCCGTACTCTTCCATGGCTCCTGCCTTCGCACCGCATCCTCGTGATCACCATCCATAGCCTATCGTACCCCCAATGCCCCTCGTAGCTCTCCTTGCTCCCCTTCGCGCTCCTCAGTAGCCAACCCCCTCCCCCTCGAGTTGCACCTCATAGAGAGGTTTCATCACCGCTCGCTGTCGCCTAGGCCTCCTTTTTCATTGATGAGAAGGATCGATTTAATCAAATTTGAATCAAATTTGAATTTAAAATTTTTAAAAAAATTTGACTCTACATCCGAGTCGAAGTCTAAAAAAAAAATTTGAATTAAACTCGGATAGAGATAAAACTTGACCCGATCGGTCTAAATCCAACCCTACCCGCTTTCCTTTTTAAGTTGGCTCTCTCTCTCTCTCTCTCCATTGCCCTAAAAAATAAAAAATAATAAGATAACATAAAATAAAATAAAAAATAGAAAAAACCTAACCCAATTGGGTAGAAAAAAATATAAAATAAGAAAAGGTCAGATGCTCCGCACGCACGGAGAAATGGAAAGGGCAACCCTTTTTTTGTTCCACTACCATATCTAGCATTGTTTTTTTCTCCCCCACTACTATATCCAGCATTGTCCAGCCTGCAAAGGTACTCCCAAGCTCTTTTCTTTTCCCGTCATTTTATTTTTCTAAACAAAAATAAACAAATAAATAAATAAATAAATAAATAATTAGAATTAGCGTTAGGGTTTCTCTCCTCTTTGCACCTCTTATCTCGTCTTCTTCGTCACCACCGCAAGCTGTGTCCCCTCCCCCTCTCCATTTCCATTGCGTTCCCAGATTGGCGCCGTAGGAACCACTAATCCCCTTCCTCCCTATCTCCACTCTTCTTCAGGCTTAGGCGTAGGATTAGGGTTAGGTTCAGGGTTAGGGTTTCTCCTCGTCCCCCATCGGATTCCATCCTTGGATCCACGGAAATGGTGGCATTCTAGGGTGTCTACTCTCTTCTCGTCGGATTGGTTCGATATTCTTGGTTATTATCCAGTATTTGGATCGGATGGCGTCTTCCGGCAGCCGGGAAGGGGCGGATCTGGAGGGATCGCGGACGTGGTGGGGCAATCAGGCGGCTGAGGCGGGAGCGGTGGAGGCGGAGGAGGAGGAAGAGAGGTTCGACCACTTTGACCGGCTGCCGGACTCGGTGCTTCTCCTGGTCTTCAACCGGATTGGGGACGTCAAGGTACTGGGGCGGTGCTGCGTCGTCTGCCGACGCTTCCAAGCTCTTGTCCCCGTTGTCGACGACGTCGTCGTCCGCGTCGACTGCGTCATCTCCGACGACACTACCCCGTCGTCCGCCGCCGGCGCCGCCGCCGCCGGTAGCCGCGGCTTGGACAAGGGCCGCGGCGTCTTGTCCCACCTTGCCCGCCTCGTCCTCGACGGCCTCGTCAAGCCCCTCCAGGCCCTCGGCCAGATGCTCATCTCCGCCTCTGGGGCTGCTCGGAGATCCTCGTCCTCGTCTGCGTCATCTTCGTCGTCTTCCGAGGTCTCCCACCACTCCCCGACCGAGGTCCTCAAGAACTTCAAGGAGATCCACCGCCTCCGGATCGAGCTTCCCGCCGGCGAGCTCGGAGTCGACGACGGTGTCCTCCTCAAGTGGAAAGCGGACTTCGGCTCCACCCTGGACAGCTGCGTCATCCTCGGCGCCTCCTCCGTTCTCTCCCCCGACTCTTCCAACCCTAACCCTAGCATCCAGGACGCCTGCGGCGGCGATGACAGCGGGAGCACCCCGGAGTCCTTCTACACCAATGGAAGCTTGAAGCTTAGGGTGGTGTGGACCATCAGCTCCCTCATCGCTGCTTCCGCCCGTCATTACCTCCTCCAGCCGATCATCGCCGACCACGAAACACTGGAGAGCTTGGATCTCACAGATGCTGACGGACAGGGGGTGCTGGCCATGAACAGGGGGCAGCTGCTGGAGCTGCAGGTGAAGCCGGTATCGCCGTCGGGCAATTCCCAGCGGACCCTCTTGCCAGCCCTCAGCATGCGTCTCTGGTACGCTCCCCACTTAGAACTGCCCGAAGGGGTGGTCCTCAAGGGAGCAACTCTGGTGGCCATTCGCCCGAGCGAGGATCGGTTGAGGGAGGCACCCGGTGGGGGCAGTGGGTCCTCTGATGGATGCTGGGTATCGAATGCCTTTGAAGAGCCGTACAAGACCGCAGCTAAGATGCTCCTGAAGAGGAGGACTTACTGCCTGGAGATGAATTCCTTCTGAACTTGGAACGAACCGCCTGGAAAATTGATCCTCCTGGAGGTAAATTTTAGGTTTTGCTTAAGAATTTAGCTTTTATGAGAAGCTGTGGATGAACATTCATGTTGTGGAGATGGAAAGTTTTCATCTTTATTTTATACATCACCGCCTTGTAGGTTATGTTAGCGAGCATCTATGTTACCATGGAGGTTTAAATAGGTTGGGGTTTACAAGTATTTCTGGTTGTGTTCCCCTGTGATGTGATCAGCAGAAGATTGAATGAAAATAGAGTTTAAGGAGAAGGGATGTGTAGTTGTGAGAGAAATCCACATCTCTGCATGTCTGGTTGTTCATTTCCATATGTGCTCCCGGCCCAGGCCGGTGGATTGAAAGTTATTCACATGGTGTATGTTATTGAATTTGATGCTTTTGAAATGCCTGTGATCGTTAGCAGAATTTTGGCTTGTCAATCAAAGTTTATCTGGAGTAACATTGTGGAAATCACAAGTTTGGCATTATAAATGATATTTTGGAACATATGGTTTAGCCGTGTTTGAGTGGGATCACTGAATGTTTTGGAACTTAACTTCTAGAAACACATAATTGGTGGATTTCATATAAGTTTAAATTTCACTAAATCCTATGCAGATCATTTAATGGGTAGGTATGATATTTAGAGGATTATAGTCTCTCTATCTAAGTGCTACCCTGATTCATCATCCTTAACTTTAAAACTTTACTAGTCATAAATATATTCTACCAAAAAAATATATTTATGAAGAAACAACAAAAATATAGCAGTGAAAACCATATCATATATTCTACCAAAAAAACAACAAAAAAAAAAAAGAAAACCATAGCATAGATCCCAGAAGAAGAGAAGCCTTGATGTTAGTCTGGGATAGGATTAAGCCTTCAGCTTTGTTAATTATTCCATATCTTGCCAGTCAGCTCATTCCAAAAACCATTGATTTTCCTTTTTTTTTTTTTTTTTTGAAGATATTCTGTCTTATTATCTTCTATTAATTGCCACTTTTGGATTTTTAGAATTACTTCTGAGGAATTATGAAATATTTTTTTGACTCGTTTCCGATATTGCTCGATGTAACGAGTGTTAGATGATACAATGAAGTCTATCAATTTTGTGTACTGTGCTTTCTTTCTCTTTCTGGTTGAGTTGTTTTTGAGCAAATTTTTCTAAATTACCCTTTTTATTGTTGGAATTTCAAGGTTTCTGGAAGTTATGGAGTGATGGGGGTGAAACTCGTCGGAGATATAGAACAAGAGAGACCCTTACCTGATTGTGATCAACTCCTCCACTCTTGCCTCCCGCTGCTGCAATGACTATAGGCTGCAACATCACCTTCATGAACCGACAGGCAACATGCATGCTCCTGTTTAAGCATATATATTGGGGCAGTTAGAGCAGTCTCTATTCGCTACGCCACCTCACATTACAGTGTCAATATTGTACCTAATGGATATGGTCTGGTGAACGTGTATGTTGTATTTGGTGCAGTAGCATACTTGCGCTGATCAATCTATCAGTTATTGTTGCACCAAACTTGTATCAAGTTCTAATTTCTCATGAATTGTCTTGTTGTTGTAACCTCAACTGTCGAGTCTTAATTGTCAGGTTGTAAACTACCATTAGACACCAAAGACAACCTTTTTATTTGCAAGCTTTGCTTATTTTAGTTTTGTAAATTAGCAACGCTAGATTGCTTTTATAAACCCACCAGATATACTTGTGGGAGTAATCTGTAACATTGTTACCTTTCTTCTGGGGTTCTAGGCTGGCTATTTTTCCTTTTTAATTCTTGGGGATGCATTAATTGATCAAGTGGAAACATGTGATGGGAAACTTGAGAAGAGTACTTCAGATGCTATTTTGGTTTTTGGAATGACATAGAATGCAAGATCGTGGGGGTGGGTTTTTTATTTTTCTTGTTCTGTTTGTGGTTGGGGGTGGTGGGGTTTGTGTGCTGGTTCAGCGTGTTAAGGGTGAAAGAGAGAACGGCAGACCAAGATGTGGCCGGGCACTTGGTCAACAACTACTCTGAAGCCTAGGATTGTGAAGGTGTTGGAGATGAGCTGATTGGCAAGATATGGAATAATTAACAAAGCTGAAGGCTTAATCCTATCCCAGACTAACATCAAGGCTTATCTTCTTCTGGGATCTATGCTATGGTTTTCTTTTTCTTTTGTTGTTTTTTTGGTAGAATATATGATATGGTTTTCACTGCTATATTTTGGGTAAACGTTTGGTTGCATTGCCTGGACCCCGAATCCTTCCCACAAGTACATTTGAAAGCCTGAACCTGCCCTTCCCGTCCCAACTGATGCTCACTTTGAGGAATGTGCGGATTGATGGAAGAAGAATGGGAGTGCTTTGAAATATGCCAAGGCGTAACATCGTGAAAAAAGATCAATTGCTCTTTTGTATAAAAGATACGACCCTAACCCTATAGGCAAAAGAAACAAAGTCGATCGTTCTTTTATGTAAAAGATACGACCCTAACCCTATAGGCAAAAGAAACAAAAAGAATATCTGACATAAGATTAAAGTAATGAACATTGCAAGACATCTACAAATTAAATATTCGATAACAATACAAAAAATAAATAAAAATATTATTATTTAGAAGAACAAATATACGTTAAATTAAAAAATAAAAAATTAATAAATATATTAGGTCAGATCCAAAGCAGGTCAAAATCCGTTACAGGTTTTATTCTAAATACGCGTCGATGCTCTCAACTAAAAATGGGTTGAGTAAATCCTTCCCTACTAGGATAGAGTACGACCGGATACCCAACGGGACCGCGTAAATTGCCACACCTAGCTAAAATGGCCTAAAATGCAAAATGATCGAAGTTTAGCCACAAACCATAAACTAGAGACTCCCAAGGCACAGAATAACAAGTACATTAAACTCTTAACTTTAATTTCCAGAAGATATTTCAACTTAATTGCCAAGAGCGGCCGCTGGCAAATATCACATCAATGAAATTAATACGTAATTGCATGACCTCCGAACATTCTACATAAAAATCTTTATAACCAAACATGCGCATGAAATCAATATATAGCCAAATTGGGAGCCTAACGTTTAAAAGTGAGCAGAAACCGCATGATACAAGGAAATTAGGGAAAAAAAATAGATATTCAATAACATCCAAAAAAGAGTCAGTAAATCGATCATTTTCCCAAAATTGCGATGGTACCCATGATCGGCCAACCAATCAGTGAATCGGACATTTTCCGAATATTGCAATGGTACACCCGTGCTCGACGAACCAAGCTTACAGGATGGTTGAGCATGCCGAAACACTTGCTTGGATATTGCATGGTTCCATTCAAAACCAACCAGCACGGAAGGGGGCCTCCAAAGCATAACAATAAACAACCGGGCACGATCAACGACCACGCTTGACATCCTGTTCGCGTCTATATGACCGGATGAATA
Organism: Cocos nucifera; assembly: GCA_006176705.1. NCBI lineage: Eukaryota > Viridiplantae > Streptophyta > Magnoliopsida > Arecales > Arecaceae > Cocos > Cocos nucifera. The sequence continues at coordinate 38,969 of QRFJ01002232.1, read as the reverse complement.
TGGTACCTCCATGAGAACAAAATTTCCACCAGCACAGCCTAAATCATTTAACTGCAAGGGCCCCTACATGGGTTCGATGTCATTTAGAGCAATATGAACGAACAAATCCTCGGCACTCTCGTTAGCTCCAAAGATCTCAGATCCACAGCTGGATGAATTCAGGACAGCAATAAGAAGTCAAGCAAGAAATTGTACATGGTTCTGATGATGAGGTCTAACCCTCAAGCCACACAAACGATAAAATCATCCGACTAATGAATGATGAAAACGAGCGAGTTAAATAAACAGCGTAGTTACAATAACAGCATTAATATAACATCATATTTCGGACGCCTTGGTGCGACACGATGGTCGCTGTCTTCGTTTCCTGCAACCGTCAATTGGACAAAATTCAGTGCTGCAGTAGTAGATTGTCCTTATAAATGAACAGGGAAATTCAAAAAAAATTAATAAACTGATGCAAAGAAATTAAATGCACATACATTTGCGCACAATACGGATGCGTCATTTGCCTATATTGCGAAATGCCGAGTGGCACATGAATTCCAAGAATAAAAGCTATGATTATGAATACTCTTAATGTTTTAGATGGAAAACTTTAACATTTGCACCAGCCAACAATAAGCACACAAGATTCTAAAATATCAAGATCAATTACTCGTATCGGACTGGTATCTGGTACATAATTCTGTCTTATATATACTATATTGTTTGCCATGTTCTATCATATAGTCTTCATCCTTAAATTTCAGCTGGGCTAACAAAGAGTTGTTGCTTTTACTTGTTCCCTTTAGCAAATTTACCAATGAAAAATACATTGCCAAAATCAGTGTTACGGTTGAGTGCTTGGGCAAATAGCTCATGGAAAGAGAGAGATGAAATCACACAGATAGCGTAGAGGTGCAAGCTGCAAGGCAAATCAATTCAGCAATTTTCTGAAAACGAGAGAATTCGGGGGGATCATGCCACTCATATATTATAGCTCTGTCCACAGAATCAGCAGCACTAACAAGACGTTCAATGGTAGGTGGAGGAAGATAGAAATGAAGCGTCTGAAAATCTTACGATCTGAACTACCATTTCTACAACCTGTTGAAACCGAAGCCTTTTTCTATCAGGAAACAGTAATAACCAGAGTTATGTGATCACGAAAAATGCACTGGCTGCTAATTCTTACTATAATATTATATGAATCACGAAATTTAAAATTGGCATTACAAGCATAGTCAATGTATCCGTTGAGAATATACATGCAAATGTTAGGAAACCAAAGTTTATCATCCAAGTAATATTTTACAAATAAACAGAATGATGAATCAAGAATAATCATTGTGAATTAGACTGGCAGTAACTCTATACAAGGATCAGTTTTTCAATGAGCGATAACTTATAGTAAAAAAAGAAGCATTACCTAAGGACTACACTAATTTTATGGTGCATGGTTAAAGTATTCCTAAGGTGGCTTCTTTTCAATGCACAGTTTGTCAAATCTTACACATGTCAGTGGATGAAGAAACCCTTTTTTTCTCCACTGCAGCTACCTTGAAAACAAACTTAGATATTCTTGATGTGATGGAAATGTAACAAGTGCCAAAATTTTTAAACAACAAATTAAGTCCCAAATAATCAGAATTCCAAGACATCTAACCGTATGGGGGTTTCTGAAAAGCACCTAAGTAGCATCATTACAAACAGAGTCTTCTTAATTCTGATCACATAAAACCACCTTAAACAATCTTAATCCTTTGCAAATATTATTATCTACAACTAATAACCAATTCCATCACTTAGATACATGCTCCAATCATAAAAAACTCCTCCATGTTAAAGTGCCACTACTTTTAATCCCTTAGATTGTTCTCCTGCTGCCCTGCAACACATTCCATCAATGCAGACTCATTTTACACTCTGCTGCAAAATCATGCATAATCAGAAATACTTACCAATCATCCAAAATGCAGAGTTAGAAAACACTTCCTATCCAACTAACAAAGACCCACACTGGCCTATATAATCTGATGATGCTTGGTTCAAGATTGACACCCAATCTGCCATGGCTACCACAATTTCTGCACTTAAAAATTCTATGTAAGATCTAATGCAGAAAAGCTGTAAAACCAGATGAGGATAATTTACTCTTTTTCAGATACTACAAGTAAAAGTTTTAGGACGGCACAACCAAGTGACTTTGTTTTTGAAGCGATTCATATTAACTGAAATAGGTTTCACCGTGTAGAAGGGTGACTATGGAGATGGAAGGCACAGGTGGATGGTGATTGTTGTGCAAATGAGGAAGCTGGAGGTCACTCTGTACCCTGCAAAAGTCTTAAACAAAATAAACAAAATGTTGACGATTTTTGGGTTTTATTTGTCAGAATCTTTACCATACTTCTCATCATGCTGCCAACCAACAAATCCCAAACCAAAATGTTTCAATCATCTGACTTGGATTAACATATTACAAGCGTTGAAAACTTGAGCATACTTAATATCTTTTACCAATGCCATCAATCCAGTCAAACCACCAAATAGTACCAACTCTTTTATCTGGTGGAAGACACCTTGATGTCATCTCTTTGACCCTAAAATGTCTTTCATAACATATCTACTACAAAAAATGAGTTAGAGATTCAAACAGAATAGATATGCATCAACCAGTAATTCGGTCCAAAGAAATCCATCAAATTGCAATTTAGTCCAGACTTTCTAGTGGTGACTGGGCCAGCCTAGAAATTGGGTGATTCGGTATGTATCGAACCAAACCAGCCTAGAACTGCAGTAGTCTGAACATTCAAAATGGGGTAGGAGGCGAACTGGGCAATACAGATCCAACTTAGGCATAACTGGTTGGTTCTGCCTAACTAACCCAATTTGCAAGGACAGAACCAGCACAACCCCCATCCCTATCTCTCAAATCTCTCTTCACCTCCCACAAAAACCACCAATCACCTTCGCTGCCAATGTTAATTGCCTCATCCGAGCACCTTACCACCCCCTCTTCACCCTCGACATCTTCCAGTCCCAACCTTTCAAGACCTTTCTTCATCGGCATCACCCACTGCTCTCCACCCTGACACCCTCGTCACCACCACCTCCTCCATTACCTCCCCAGCATCCTCCACCAGGTTGCCACCTATGGGTACCCCCATTCCTCCCTCCCCTTACCTCTATTTGGGGTATTGACACCTACCCAACATGGTGTCTCTCCCTCCCACTTCTCACAGATTTGATACTGCTAATCCCAGGAAATCTTGTTTTCCACATGACAACCTTCTTTGCAAACTTGGCATGTGTACCAAAAAAAAAAAAGCATTTGATATGTAGTATGTGATCGTTAATGGTAAGACTGCAGATGATTCCAGTGAGCATTACGGTGAATTATTTCTTAGGATTGTATTATCGAGAGTGAGATAAAGAAACTCCTTTGGCTTATGTGCATATGGTGAAATTGAGTGCTAGTACAATTTGAATTATCCCTCAAAACAATAAAAACATTTTCAATGATCATTGAATATCATGAGTAATCTTAGGTAGAAAAGTTATGTATAAAAATAAAGAAAAAGGTACATTTCTTGGATGTACAATTAGATGTATTCAGAAATGGTTTCTTCATTTTTATAATAATCAAGGATGTAGTTTTCCATAAAAATAGTTTCTGCTTACAAATATCAAACTACTTACCATATATTTAATATAGAAAATCTATTAAATATGCATGTACTCCAAGTGTTCTGAGGCCATGTACTAATCTTGACAAATGAAATATCTTTACTTTCATGTTTTATAATACTCATGTATTTAGGATTAAAGTTATAAAAGCAACAACTTGTATTGGAAATCAAAGGGTGCTGACATGAGAATCCCGCAAAAAGCTGCAGTGGTTGTGGACAACAAACACTAATACCAATAGCAAGAATCTATCATAAGTCAAGACTAAAATAAGTGACCCTAAGAAAAAAAATGACTTCTGGAAGCAAGTATTGCAATGCTTGAGAGAAAGGTCCACTAGACCGATACTGAGGCTCGTACCGGCTAGTGAATAGTTCGATATAGCAGCAGTACATAATATTCCGAACCGAGGCATATCGAAGTATAAGGAGAGGGAGAGAGAAAAGAAAGAGAGAGAGGAGGACAGGAGGGCGAGGGAGGGAGAGCGGGGAGGCTTACTGGCCGATTAGGGGAAGGGAGAGAGAGCAAGAATAGCGATGGGGGGGGGGGGGGTGAGAGAGAGAGAGAGACTACTAACCAACAGCATCACGACATCAAAGACCAAGAGGGGGGAGGGGTTTTATAGACCTGACCAACCCACATGTCGAACTATCCCAACTTGGTGTCGGTTCAATTCAGTATGGGCCACACTACCCAGTTTAGGTTGGTTTGACAATCGCTAATTGAAAGACCATATAAACAAGCAAAGTCTCATAATCATTTTGATCCACCTACAATTGCTTGATAGGACATGACAAGATCATCCATGTATCATTCAAAAAGATGACAAGGATGGGGAGAATTGTAATAAGGATGTAACAGGATGATTAAACATGCTCATACATACACAATCAAGCATCTTCATTCAATTGGGCAAAACAATGTTGATCACGACTAGCAAGTCAACAACTCTTTTAGTTTCATGGCAACTGAATGGCCAAATGATATTATGGGCAATTTCAAGTTCAAAAATATGTGGTGTTACTATCTATTAGGATGTCAGTTGCCCCTTATTACATTCTAAATAAGAGAGAGAGAGAGAGACACACACACACACACACACACATATATATATATATATAGAGAGAGAGAGAGAGGATGACGTGTTTTGAGGATAGGCTCAATAGCAAAACATTGGGCTTATTTATCCACCCATAATTTATCATATACAACTACACTTGAGAAATGGCTCTTTCATGTTATATTCAGGTTGCTAGTGAAGGACCCTATTTACTTTCAAATCCCAATTAGGATCATTAAATGAAAACCAGGAAACTTTAATTTAGAGCACCCATGGTTGTTGAGTTTATAGGAACCTAAATTGATGGTTTACTTATTTCAAATGTGCTTTCATCATTTGTAATCTACTAGCTCCCAATTAACCCAGCTTGTCAAGTGTACATTTAGAAAATATGTTCCTATTATGTTATTGATGTTTTATTCCTCCTATTCTCTTATAATACAGTTTAAATGTTTTATTGATGTTTTATTCCTCCTATTATGTTATTGATGTTTTATTCCTCCTATTCTCTTATAATACAGCTTCTTTGGGTCACTCAAAAGTTTAAATGAGCCGTTCATGTTCAACATCTTAAAGAAACAAGTTCTTATTTTAAACTTAAGTGGTACACACTAGGATGATATCGTTACAAAGTAAATAGCAAAACATTGCTTTAAATGTTAGAAAAGAAAAGCACCTGATAAGATAACTTGCTACCAATTAAATAATCAATTATAGGAAAAGTTGATTAATTGGTAAGTGGAATACTAATTATTTTTCAAATTTAAATAAGAACCAGTCAGCTGAAATTTTCTACCATGTTAGTCTGATCCATATGGTTCACACTTATACGTGTGTATTTTAGACTAAACATAGAAAATCAGGGAAGAAGTGAAAGAGTCTCAGGATTTCATAGGATTTTACAGGTTCTCGATAATCTTTTAACCCTCTTTCACTTTGCATTCTCTCCAATATGATTACAAATTTTCAATTGTCAATGCATCTCAGGTGCCTCAATTTTCCGAAAGTCTTCTCAGCACCCACAAAATGCCTTGCAGTCCCACCTCTGGATTTGTCCAAATCTTAGCAACGAAATCTTCTTGGTACCCACCCAATGTTCAAAATTAAGTGCTCAAAGAAATTATGCCCTTACATATTCTTAAATCTCTCATGCATGCAATAGAAGCAAATTTATTATGAGGTGGAGGAAAAATATAAAGATCAACTCAAAAACAGAAAACATTCTAATAAGATAAGATCATCCACATATAGAGAAACAATGAATGTATCAACATTACCTTTGGGTTCTACACCAATTGATTCAAGATTTATATGTAGAAATGATGAAAATATTTGAGATGATAGACTTGGGCTTGATGCACTATTTTATCAGCATCGAGATTAATCAAAATGAAGAAGGAATATTTATCTCACAAAAAAAATATACAGAAAACCTCTTCAAAAGATTCAAGATACAAGGATGTAAAGCAATAGCTACTCCGCTCGTCACGAACGAGAAACTATGAAAGAAGATGAAGCCAGTAAGATGGACAATTCAACTTACAAAAGCTTAATCAGGAGCTTACTCTATCTTTACAGCTACACTGCTAAACATTACGTGCGCCACGAGTCTAATATCAAGATTTATGCAAAGTCCAAGCCAGAAACACTATGGAGCATCCAAAAGAATTCTTAGATATCTTTAAGGCACGAAGGATTTTGGCATTTGGTATGAGCCCATGACTAGCTCAAGACTGATCGGATACACCGATAGTGATTGGGCAGGATCAGTAGATGACATGAAGAAAACTTCAGATTATGCCTTCTCACTTGGCTCGGGTATATTCTCATAGTCATCAAAAAAATAAGACTCAGTAGCATAATCTTCAGCAGAAACAGAATATGTGGCTGCCGCAGAAGCAAATTCTCAAATAATATGGCTTCGAAGATTACTTGAAAACATGAGTGAACAACAAAAAAATGTCCAACAAAAATATATTGCGACAATAAATCAACAATCTCAATGACAAAAATCCCCATATTTCACAGCAGGACCAAGCATATTGCAATTAAATATCACTTTCTACGAGAAACATCAACTAATGGAGAGATTGAATTCAACTATTGCAAGACAAAAGATCAGCTGGCAGACATTTTCACGAAGGCTCTACCACGAGCTAAGTACGAACAACTTCGTAGTATACTTGAAGTCACACAAATGTGTATTAAGGAGTGTTAATTAAAAAGTAATGCATATTTGAAAGAACTAGAAAAGAAGAGATGTCTAGAAAGAAAAGTCTAGAAAAAAAATTCTTGGAGCTTGTAAAGTATGTAGAAAAATCTAGAACACTAAAGATGATAAAAGGCTCTAGAATACTAAGGTTGGTAAAAAAAACCCTAGAATCTACTAAAGAATGTTTGAGATAATTATAAATAAGCTTGAAGGATACGATGTCAGGTAACCCAAAAACTAGAAACCATTAAGCAAGCCAAAGCTCTAAATCTCCAAAGCCTTGTACTCTCCTTCAACTAATAACAATTCTTCATTTTCAAATTCCCAAGCTTCCAACTTTTTCAATTCCTACACATTCTTCAACTATATAATCCTTATTCTAATTATAATTTTTCTTCTACTACGCACTAACTCCAATAATCTTTTGGCTCTCCAAGCACCTTGTGAAGAAAATGACCGCGTGGCTGCTTGCCAAGTAGACATCCTTCGCATACATTATTAACTTCCTTGATGCTTGGTAAGTCTCGAATCATATTTTTCTGGTATAAGATCTTTAGTGCTTGGAAGTTTAAGTGACCAAATCTTTGACACCAAAGCCAAGAGTCATCAACTTGGGCCGTCATAGCAGTCTCGTTAGCATATCACCATAAGATGGGAAAATTTCTATTCACCATCTTTTTTACGGCAATTGTTGGCTTTTGTTGTCATAGATAAAGCAGAAATCTCCCTCAAATATAGAGAGTATCCCTTTTCTATCATCTAACCAAGGCTCAATAAGTTTTGTTTAAGACTTGGAACGAGTAGGACATCTTTTATAAATTTTGTACCTTTTCTTGTCTCGACTGCAAAATCGTACCCTTTCCTTTTACCTTAACTAATGCTCTATTCCCAAGCTTAACTTGTGATATGAAGGATGAGTCTCTCTGTGAAAATACTTTGATTGCTTGTCATATGGTTGATACAGCCACTCTCAATATACCATGCTTCATTTTTGGCTTCTGTAGTAGCTTGGAGGCATAGAATACTAGTTCTTCATCTCCCTTCTCTTGAGAAAAATTGGCTTGGTGATTTTGCTTGCTTAGACAATTATTCTCCATATGTCCAAATTTTTTGCAATGTCGGCATTGTAGTTTTCCACGATACCAGCAATCTTTCTCCAAGTGGCTTGTCCTTTTGCATATGCCACATGGAGGATATTTTTTTTCCTTTATTTCTTCCTTCTCCAAAATCTTCTTTTCTTTCTCCATTTTGTGAATTCTTTGATAATTTTCTTGTATTATTTTTGGATTTTTAAGACCTTGTATGAACTTTGGACTGAAAGCACTTTCTAGCGAGCTTTCGTCACACCTATTTAGTCTTTGTTCATATGCTTCTAGAGAACCCATTAATTCTATCACTGATAGGATTTTTAAATCTTTTGATTCTTCAATAGCAGCCACTATTGAATCATACCTTTCACGTAGTGATACTAATATTTTTCTACAACCCTTTTGTCAATGACATTTTCTCCATAGGTTCCCATTTGGTTTACTACTTTAACCTTCCATGGTACTCTTTAGTTGTCTCAAAATCCTTCATTTTTAAATTTTCCAATTCTCTTCTCATGGTTAGAAGTTTCACAGTTCATACCTTAGCGCTGCCTTAAAACTCCTACGATATATCCCATGCTTGCTTTGCAATTTTTGCTTCAATGATCCTTGAAAAAATATAATCGGCTAGAGCTTGTCGTAGTATGAATAGAGCACGAGCATTCTTCTGCTTGTCTTCTTTTAATTTTGCTAGCTCTGCTAGGGACAGAGTGGAGGTATTTTCTAAGACTACAAAACCCTCCACAATAATATCCCATAAATCTTGGGACAAGAAAAATGTCCTCATTTTAATGCTTCAAAAATCATAGTTGTTCCTATCAAAAATGGGAACTAGCATAGAAATAGAAAATTGAGATGATAGGAAGCTAGTCACGATACCTACTAATCAAGTTGAGCTCTGATACCACTGTTAGTTTTGGGTGGAAAAAGTTGAGATGATGAATGAGAATAGTAAAAGAAAAATAATAATTGGAATAATAATTATATAGTTGAAAAATATGTAGGAATTGAAAAGGTTGGAAGCTTGAGAATTTGGAAATAAAGAATTGTTATTAGTTGAAGGAGAGTACAAAGCTTTGAAAGCTTAGAGCTTTGGCTTGCTTGGTGGCTTCTAACTTTTTTGGATTACCTTACATGATACCCTTCAAGCCTATTTATAATGGTCTCAAACCTCCTTTAGTAAGTTCTAGAATCTTCTACCAACTAAAGTCTTCTATCATCATCTTTAGTACTCTAGATTTTTCTACAAACTTTACAAACTCCAAGAAATTTTCTTCTCGACTTTTCTTTCTAGACATCTCTTGAAAGCCTTGATCCTTCTGGACTTTTCTAATTCTTTCAAATGTGCATTACTTTTTAACATACACATACTAACCATAGACCTAGACTTACTCTTCTACACACAGCACTTCATTACCTGCAGCTGCACACAATATTATCCAACCTCATATAGCCTTCCTCTGACCCTTCTGACTTACACACTGCTGATTACATTTACACTTTCAACATCAAGATGTAGCTCTAGCACAACTTATATATCCCTTCCAACTAGCATTTAATTAGACTCGGGACTTCCACTACATAAGTCTTGCATGACACTCAACTTTTGAAACCACATGGACAAAATTAATATTTTGTGTCAAGCACTCTCCAGTCTCCAAGATTTCAAATCATATCTTCTCCCACCTACCCCAATCATTTAGCACATTGTTGCTTTGGTGTGGGCTCAACACTGGACATAGACAATAATAATTGGGCTCTATCTTCTCAAAAACTTCCATTTGTTTTTTTTTCCAAAGGAGGTATTTTTTTTAAAACCCATCTCTCTGCCAAAAATTAAAAAAAAAAAACTGCATGTTTTGGCATATTTGTTGAGCACATCGATTCAAAAGATGTCGATTCACAATACATATAAAAATGCAACAAATTAGTGACCATGGAAATCAAACAAAACATGCCTCAAAGTGTACTATATTCTCGCTTAAATCGGGCTTTCAAATTTTGGTCAGGATTGAAACGTTTTAGCCAAGACCAATCTGAAAATGCTCCCCCTTTTTTTTTTTTTGTTGGGGGGCGGGGGGGGGGTTGTCATTTATGTCTGTTGTTGAATTTTAGCAAAGGGGGGGGGGGGGGTTGTCAATTTATGTCTGTTGTTGAATTTTAGCAAACTTAAGCAGTTCTAGTCAAAACTAAAGACTACAAAGCACAAGACAGTATTTTTATCTTTTTTATCTTTATTGTTTGAGTTAGAGCTTGCTCATAGGAGATAAACTATGCCTCTAGAAAGCATTTCCCATAGATTAAATTAGAATGTCGCAAGCTTTAAGTAGATTGGAAAGCATGCCCATGTTGATTCACAAAATATTTAGAGCAAGCATAATTTACATGGAAAAACATAGTTATGATTGTTTTAAACTGATTATAACTATAAAAAAAAATTGTAAACTTGCTTACCTCAATTCGACCACCCAACACAAAAATAAAATATATGTTCTAAATACAACACTATAATTTGGAAATGATAGTATGTATTTTTGTTGATTTACTTTCTTATTTTTATAGTCTTTTGGGCTTTACCTTAATAATTATTCGCAAATTATAAAAATATCAAATCATTATGATGTATACAATAGAGGTGGAAATAATATCCAGCATTTTTTGTTTAAATTTAGTCCTCTTATTTTGTTTTCTTGGGACAAAAATTTGAGAGTTGAAATGGGCTTGCCAAAATTCCAACTTGTTTGGTCCCACTAAAATTAAAATGCATAATGAAACCAAGTCTTCAAACCATAGATGAAAGCTTAGTTGATTGATTTGAGAAGACGTGTGTAGGAGCAAATTTGGGATTGGTAAAGAGAAAGCTGCTAAAAATTTAGTGTAAAGAATGACTAAGGAACAGGTGCATGGACTGAGATTTTTAAGATGTATAGAATATTTCAGCTACTGGTGGAATTTTTCATGAAGAATATCTTGCTGGAAAACAACAAATTGTATTTTTAATAGGTGGTAAGCCTAATTAGTGGAGTAACCATTTTGCACACCAGGATGACTGAAGGTTCCAAGAGGAATCAAGTTCAGCCACCAAAAAAAGTCACACCTAAAGATGTAGCTCAACAATGAAAAAAGGATGTTGGGAAAAGTCAGGTAATAAGATAATGCTTACATAATGAAAGCAAACCAGAAATTAAGATAGTAGGGACCGATATGCTTCGTAGTTCCATAGCAAATGGCAAGGTAACCTATTGGCATCCTTCTTTCAGCAGAATAAGACCTGTTGCAACTAAGAACTCATAGCTCGACACATGACGTATTGTCCGCTCTGGCCAATAGGCCTTACGGTTTTGCCCTTCAAAAGATGTCTCATGTAAGATGGATAGTCACTTCCTACATAAGCCAGTATCTCTTGACTTACAACCAATATGAGACTAATTATGCCCTCCCTTCTACAACACAACATAACCCTCCAATCAAGGAAGAGTCTGTGTACAAAAGAAAGGTGCCCTGCTCCTTACTTTTACCATAAACTATGTATGGGCAGGAGGAACCCCATGATTGCAAGGGTGATCCCCTACCTGATGCGCCGTTGTTGCGACTAAGGACTCATGACTCAATATGTGAGGTATTATCTGCTCTGGTCCACAGGCCTCACAATTTTGCCCTTCAAAAGATGTCTCACGTGGGAAGGATGGCCTCTACCTATATAAGCCACAGTCTCCTTCGACTCACAACCAATATATGACCAATGATGCCCTCACTTTCCACGAACGGCACTAATATTGTGGTCAAGGACTTGAATGGCTTGGATGGATCGAATAAGTCGGTCTCTGGTCTCGCATGTGTCAGGTATTGTCCATTTTGGCCTCTAGCTAAAGATGTCGTCTTGAGCCTCATGACCTCTGACTAAAAATGCCATCTTGGACCTCATAATTTTATCCTTTAAAAGGCGCGTCACGAGGAAGAGAATGTTCCATTCCATATAAGCCAAAGCCTCCATTGACTCACAACCAATGTGAGGCTAAAACCCTATTTGGCTAAGCTTTTGAAGTGTAAGAAAGTACTTTCTCGACTCCCAAAAGTACTTTTAGATGATACAGTGGTGTTTGGTAAAAACTGAAGAAGTTGTTTTGGCTTCACCAAAAAGCTAAAAAGGCCTACTTGGAAAAAGCTATATTTTGCAACTTCTCTCCAAAAGTGCTTTCTACCGAATTTCAAGAAGCTGTTTTGATTTAAATAAAAAATATTCAATGACCAAAATGCTAACCAACAAATCTCATAATTACATCTTATATCATATCATATTATATTATTATATTATAAATATAATATAATATAATATAATAATAAATTACTATTATGATATATTATAAATATATAATATAAAATTTATTATAGAATTATCATATTATTAATCTAATACAATAATATTTTAGTAATAATATAATATTATTATATTATAATAATAGAATATAATCTATTATATTATAATCTATTATTTGATTAGATTATAATCCTATATTATATTACATTATATATCACATTATAATCGTATGATATTATATTATAGTATAATATTATATTATTATATGATCATAAATATTATATAATACAATAGTATTTTAATATATAATATTTTATAATATTATATTATATTATTTTTCACTATATAATATTATGCAATATCTTTTATTATTTTATTTTATCGTACCAAGAGTACTTTCTTATTTTGGTTACCAAACATATTAAAGTTTCAAAGCATTTCATAAATATGATTACCAAACACCAAATAGCTTTTTGTAAAAACCCTACTTTCAAAAACTCTACTTTCAAAAGCTCTGAAAACTCTACTGCCAATAGCAATCCCAAATAGGATCTAAACATGCCATCCTCCCACAAAAGTCGCCCTTCACATAGGGCAAAACCATACAACACTTGATATGGACCAAGGCAGACAATACCTCCAACCAAGCTAGACGGCAAGAAAATATTCCTCTCTCCATAAGGGGCCTTTTACATAGGACAAAATCATGTAGCACAAGACAGCATCTTAACATGCTAGAGACCAAAGTAGATAATACCTCACACGTGCAGATGCACAAACCGACCCATCTAAGCCCTTGACTACAACATTGGTGCCATCTATGGGATCCACCTCCTGCCTATGCACACGATCTCCTTTGACTGAGGGGAATACTATTGTAGAAGGATAGCACCTCTAGTTCCACGTCGATTATGAGTCAAGGAAGACTTTGGCTTATATAAGACAGGGCCTTCTCTCCCCCGTAAGGCATCTTTTATATGGGACAAAACCGTGCAATCCAAGATGGCATCTCAACATGTTAGAGGCTAAAGCGGACAATACTTTATGCACGCAGATACAGAGACCAACCCATCTAAGCCATCCGAGTCCTTAACTGTAACAAAACCAATAGACAACTCAAATGTGCACATGCTCATTTTGCTTGTCTCATACTTTAGGCTGCCAATGTAACACATCACCTTTAGGAAGTTCCTTTTCCCTGAGCTTGGTTTAGTTTGAAAATATTTGTCAAAGCATGTATCATGAGATGCATGCCATGGGGGATGTGGAGCGGATCCAACAGCTCCTATGAATCACTCTGCACAAGAGTTGAGGCATACACAATTCATAAGGGCCACTAGATCTAATCCATAGCCCCATGGATTACATGGGACAGTGCCTCCCTGCAAACTGACCAAACTGCACAAGCATCTACAGATTCAACACAGGAGATCTATGAAGGAATTTTTCGTTAATTTTATATTGTTTTCAAAAAGTTTTCCATCATAAGCACCTTATAAATCCTTATCAATCCTTTACTGCTTCTTCCTACAGATCTCCTAAAGAAGATTTGAAAAGGAATTCAATAGTCATATATTGCTCTCAAGTAATTACAGGACTTTGGTTTAAACAAAAGTTGTAAAGTTGACCTATCATCAGTAGAGGATCGTTCAAATCAAATCTTCTGTGAACGACAATATTTAGATGAGACTAGTTACGAAATCAATATCACTACATACTTGCACAGAATATAAAGTTCTTTTATTTCCAAACAATTTTACAAAACTTGCTTGTATTTCAACCAAGGTTAAAAGACCAAGCAATACCATCATACATGTATTTCTACATTGTTGAGGCAAGACGTAGAAAAAACAAGAAATAAGCAAGACAAGCAGTCAACTGTTTTGGAAGCAACTTTCTGAAGAAGAGAGCGAATAGAAGTTCAGGGCAGTTGACAGATAAAAAGGATAGGAAATATAGAAATACTTGATACTAAATTCGGAATCACCATCTTAGGATTTCCTTGTTTAAAAAAAAATAAATGGATACTTGGACCGCCTGGTTGAGAGAGAGATTAACTACGACCTCTTTAGTATCGAACACGGTCATTTGGCTCAGTGGCTAGAAACACGGCTTCAGTCAATTAATGTAAATCACTAATGTAAATTAGGATTAAATAATTTTCACAAACCTATGCCATATAAAAAATATCAAAAACTGTTTTGTTGCTATTTTCGGATTTTTTTTTAAATAATTTTACACTTTATATATCTTGTAATGGTCACATGGATTTCATACTGTGACCTGAGCTAGGGGAAAAAGAAATTGACAACATTATCATTATTTAAAATTTTTGAGGTAGCCTAGTTACACAGATAAGGAGTGTTTCTTCAGCACTTTCCATTTAGATAGGCTACTTGCATTGGCTGTTCGACACCTGGTATAAGGAACAAAACAGGAATTATAGATAGATGTCGAGGCCCAAGATGGACACTCGTCAATCTACCAACACACCCCCATAGTGGGCATCACTCAATCAGCTAGAAAAGCCAGGGAATCAAAGACATGCACCCTCGAGAAAAACAAGCATATGCCCGATGGCAACCCACGATGAGGATCTCAAGAAAGGAGCAATAAAACACGAAAAGCCAAAAAGCACTCCAAGAAATCTCGACTAAATTGATAGCAGACAAGTGCTTTTGATTAAACTACTGGACTAACGATCCATTTTGTAAGGAAAAAAAAAAACAGGCAGTTATCATGGGGGAAGGAAGCTATTGCTCACAAGTGAATCCTCTTACCAGCAAGAAGAAGGTGCAAAGAGAGTCTCAGCTCTTCCCTTTCCCCTTCAGGTCCGAATGCCGATAGCCGTCTCCATAACAGAGTTGAAGGCGGCCATCAAAACCAGCTGAGAACTGGTTCTCCGTGGAAGTGGCGGCTGCAGCTGAAGCAGCAGAGCCGAAGAAGGACAGATTCGATCCGTCTACCGAAGAAGAGAGCCTCTGGAGGTGGTGGTGAGGCAAGTGAGATTGTGAATTGGACTGAAGGGTCCCCCTGTTGAAACCTGCAAGACCAGAAGAGATGGGGAAGTTGAGGTTATAGTCTCCGGCTGCAGCTGCCACGGCCGAGACGGGCATGAGATGGTCCTGCAAGAAAGCGAACTGCTGCATCTCCGAATGGTCTCCTGCTGCCGCTGCAGCGGCTACGATGTTGAACGGCACCATTCCCATGGGAGAGTTGCTCCCAAAGTGGGCTTGGGACAAGAACCCCGATGGCAGCTGGTGAGCCTTCTGTGCTTGGGGTAAAAGACCCGCTTGGCCAAAGTAATCGGCAGTGGTTGTGACAGTCGTCAGGTGACGCATTTGCTTCTGGATGCAATTAACAGTGGAATTCGCCTGTGCAGTCGCAACTGAAGTGCCATTGCTGCTGCTGCCGCCAGTGAGAAGCTCGGTGAAGGAGGTCTGAGAGTTGAGGCTCGGGTTGACGTTCTGGTGATGGGAGACGGCGACATGACCATCGTCACGATCCTCCTTGTCCTTGGCCCTTCCCCGGGCACGTTCTCGCGCCTTGACGCGGATCTCGGACCGGGAGAGGGAGAGGACCGAGCCCTTGCTGGTCTCGGAGGTGCTGCTGCAGCCGGACTTGGAGAGAGAAAGATGCTGCTGCTGCTGGTTGAAGCTGGGCTCCGCCTCAGCATCGGGCTCCTCCGGAAGCTTCTCTTCGGGACGACGAGGCTTGGGAGCCTCCTGGAAGGTGCCATCCAGAGGGGGGAGCTCGTTAATGGCGGAGGCAGCGGCTTTGATCAGCCACTCGATGGCCTTGCTGGGCTGGTCAAAACCAAGGCGATCCTGGAGGTCATAGAACTGGATGGCGGTGGAGACCGAGAGGCGGACCCTCCTGTCCCGAAGGCCCTTGGCGGTGTATACCTTGCTGTGGCGGTCCTTGCCGCCGGAGGCCCGAGAGACTCTGAAGATCCTGGAGGATGGGTGGTGCCAAGGCATGACGAGGCTCTCACCGGTCGCGTCGCCAGCGCCCCGCCCTTCTCCGTCCTCCTCGTCGTCGTCCTGGTGCTGGGCCTTGCAGCCTATCCTGGCCGCCTGGCTGCTGCTGGCGGTGCCGTTACCGACCCGGGATCGCTTGCAGGCGTGGTTCTCCTCCACCTCCATCCCGCTTTCATGCCTCTCCGGGCCGAGACTGGGCCGAGACTGGGTAGCTGCCTGGATTGAGTTCGCTCTTATCACCTCCGCAACCGGTCCTTTCTTATCCCAAGATCTCCTTTTGGGAAAGAGGAAAGAGACTGTGCGGCAGCTCAGCTGCGCTCTCAGGCTGGGGTTTCTGAGGGTCGGTGGCGATGTCCTTTAGCATTGATGACGAATTCACCATGCATTACTTGTGGGATAAGAGAGAAAGGGAGAGAGAGAGAACAAGAGAGAAAGGAGGCACCTTTGCGCACTCGAGATGGCGTTGGTGGCCGGAGATGTCAGCTCCAAGCCTCAGCTTTCCACAGCGATATCATAGCAACACCTGGAGCAATGAGCTGGTCTCCGCTCGCTCTCTATCCCTTTCGCTGCTCACCCGTCAGGTGGACAGGTATCAGCACTGCAGCCTGTACGTACCGCAGCAGAATCGGAGGCAGAAGCAGGCCTCGAATTCGGACGTTTTTTGAAAGCACCCTCCCTACATAAAAATACAAATAAAGAAGCAGCCAGCGCCTTTAATCCTCGCAGCTTTAGAGCCAAACAACGACGACCCCTAAACCATAAAAAGGTAATGCAAAAAACAAGATGAACTACTCTAAGTCCTGACGCCTAAGCTCGCTTAAAAAGAAACCCTACTGTAATCTCAGTCCCCATCTCACTTCCTCCACCTCCTCCAATTCTTAGGCAACACGAGATCGCAGTCCTTCAAGAAAAAAAAAAATACTCACCTTGAGAGCGGAAAAGTTCTAATCTATCCTCCCGGCTTCGATCTAAGTCTTCAGCTCACAGATCTATATTCCCCTACACTTTTCCACTCTGGATCTGCGAAACCAAGAATTCGAGGACCTTGAAACTTTACGAAGGCTGTTTCGCTACCGATTGGAAATGAACGAGCTCCGTTCCAGCTGCATTCCTCAGCAACGGACCTCGATCGTTCCACCGCCCAGCGCCGTGCTCGTACAGCCCAGATCCCGCACTCGAATGCCGGCACCCTGCCTCCCTAGGCTCCACCCCCCGAAGCGGCCTCCTCCGTATGCCGCCCCACAATTTTCCCCCTGGCTACCCACGCTTCAGACAAGCGACCGCCATTAGCGGACCTCGATCTCTCCTTCCCAACTCCGTAGTGATCCCCTCGAGGAAAACCCAAGAAACAAGTGAGAACGAACCAAGGAGGAAGCCGAGGGCTTAGGGTTTTGCGAGAGACGAGGAAAGGAGGGGGAAATCGGAGAAAAAGAACGGATTTTTAGGAGTAGATTAACATATCAAAAAGGAGGGAGAGCTCGCGGGTCGATGCCCTAAGCGTTCCCATTCGAGCAACCACCAAACTTATCGGCAGGGGTCTGACACTCCTCTCCTCGCTTTAAATAGTGGAATTCCCTCTTTTTCACCCCCCGACTTGCCTGTATTCGTCGAATTGCCCCGGCATTCCTGCCATCCCCTCCCCTCCCCAATATACCGCACCCAACTTTGCTCCACATCTTACTCAACAAGCAAGCGTAAGGCCTTTGAGTTTTTGCCTATTTTGGTGTTTTTATTGGATGGAATAAATGTTTGGTGCATCGGGCTTGGTAGTAAGCCTGTGCGGGTACCGGGCGGGGAAGGTGGCTTTGGGATTGGAGCTGGCTTTCCAAAGAATTACGAAGTTGACCCTCTACTGCCCTTCTTTTCCGTTTTGGCTCCCTCCAAGGGCTAATCTTCCCTCTAATTTCTTTGATGCGCGGGTGCTGGAAAAGGTTGCTTTGTGTCAGTCCGCCACATGATGAATAGTTTGTGGTGGCACGGTAGGGGATATTTTTATTAATTATTCAGTTAATTCGATTTTGGTTAGTCTTGGCCATGATTCATGTTGATGAATAGGAAGCCATAGGGTGGCCACAGTGATACGTAATTATCACTCATCCAAATTTGTTAGCACGTTATGATGTTTGTAGATTCTAGAATATTTATATGCACTTGAAACTGGATTGATAAATGCCATGAAAATTCTCATCTACTTTTATGAGATTGGATTTGTATTTTTTATTCTGGGATGGAAATTAGTGCCGCTGACATTGTTCCAAGTCGTTGGTATTTTGTCCTATCCAAAAAAAATAAAAATTTTTGATATTTTAAACTTTCAATCTGGCAATAAAAATTTTTTAACTAATTTGACAATTAACAATATCGTCTGACCTCCTCATTTTGTGTTATAATATATATATATATATATATATATATATATATATATATATATATATATATATATATATATATATATATATATATATATATGTATGTATGTATGTATGTATTAGAATCAGGTTAATTAGATTTAGGTCCAAATTTATCAAATTTTTAACTATTCTATCTTCATATAAAAATAAAAATTAATAATTACTTTTATATTTATTTAAATTTAAAAATATTAAAAAATAAACTATTAATATGGATGAAAGAGGAATCAGGATAGATGGGATGGAAGTCCATCCTATCAAAAATTTATATTTATCTTTCATTATTATTATTTATTAATGAGGGTGACATAAAACTATCTATCCTAACCATTAATGGAGTTGGGATATATCATTTTATGTCTTCTCCTCAATTAAATAAAATAATGAAAGATAAACATAAACTTTAAATAAAATAAATATTATTTTTTAAAATAAATATAAATTAATTTAAAATAAATAGAAATACTTAAAAATAAATATAATTTTATAGGATAAATAGAAATATACTAGAATAAATACAAACATGAATCCTAACCTTTGGTACATATGGACTTTCTATTCCATCTATATTTCTAGTATATTTTTTAGATTCAAATGGATAAAAAATAATCATTAATATTTTAGTTTATTATATAGAGATCGTATGGATCATATCGTAGGAAATCTAACTAGATTTTAAGCCAAATCTAATCAATCTAAGTTTAAACTTAATCTATATTTTATATATATATATATGGACGTATGTGCACGTACGCACGTTATTTCATTCTCATGTACTCCTAATTTTTTCTTACATAATCATGATCTTATATTTATCACTTAGTGCATTTTTTCCTTCCTAATTTACTTTCTAAGGTCTTATTCTTGGGGCAAAAAATTTGTTTTCTATCAAATGGACCAATGGATATTAAGGGAAATTGAACATATTTTTCTATACTTTGAAAAATCTCTAAAATTTTTATTTTATTTTTTTAACATTTATATCAGATGTTTTCCTGATCTTGACGGAGATAAAGTGACTTTCCTCTTATTCTATGAGTTTTAAGTTAAAATAGCCTTGCCTCTATACGTGCCCTCCAATGGAGGATCAGCAAGGCCATATATATTTATAAACGGCATTTAAAGAAAAAAAAAACTTTTTAATGATAAATTATTAATTATATTATCATTAAATATTATATAATATTTACTATTTTGATGATTAACTATTAAATATTTAATAATGTTTCCACTATCTTTTTTGAAGATGTTTTTGCCATGTGTGGTCTGAGATATGTCTTCATTTTGAATGCTCCATGTTAGAATGATCGGTGCACCATAGATCTACCCCGATCAAACATTTCCTTGTTACTCTGTTGATAACTCAGTTGGAATGTAAAAATGAAAAATATTATCATCCAATCCTGATTGTTCACCATGTTCTTAAAACATTTATTGATATAAATGGTTGCATATATATATATATATAGAGAGAGAGAGAGAGAGAAAGAGAGTCAAGCTAGAATCAAATCTATTAAATTTGGATTCTAATCCAATCTGGTCAAAACTCTATAATAGAAGTCCTATATTAATAATCCAAACCATTAAATGTGATCTACTATCTCAAAATTGCTTGCACAAAAAAAATCATATAATTTAAAGACTCCTAGCCTATAGATCAAGTACTCAAAAATTAGACAATCTAAATAAAATTAAATTAGATGTATTTTTTATTACTTGATGCAAAGACTAGAGATTTTCAAATTATATGTATTGCAGCAGGGTTTCAGATCCTTGAAAAAGATTTGCGCTGAAGAGATGATCTAGGATTGGGTCGACTTGGATCGTAGACCAATCTATAAGAAAAAGTCCAAGAACAGGTGGGTACCCTTCAGTTTAGGACTCTTCGATACTTATGTCAGCTGAAGCCTTATCAATAAATTGTAGAAATGAAAGATTGAAAGATAGTATGAGAGGGTTCGATTATTTTTCAGTAGAAAAGTCGATAATGGATTTCAGCAGAATTTGGGTTTTGTGAATCTTGTGCTTACCTTCAGAAGGGTATCTTGCTCCTCTATTTATAGAGGGATTTGCTTGGGCTTAAGAAAAGTTAGTTAAGCTATTGGTTTGTTATAACAGGATGGCTAGTTGGATAGCAGCTATCGGCAATTTGCTTTAGTGGTGATTAGCTGTAATGTGGCTAAAAGATATTGTAGAGCGACTGGGCTCGATTAGTTTTTTGGATCATGTTGAAATCAATTTTTTACCGATCTCGCAGTGTGAGGAGATTGGTAATTAACCGATCTCGGTATGAGTTTAGAAGGCACCTCCCGTAGGGTGTGACGTTGGTATTTAGCTGATCTCAAGATGAAAGGTTCGATAACAAATTGATCTCACAACCATGCCGGTGAGTTACCGTTGCTGAGATCAGTATAAACCCAGTCTTTCGTAGGAGCGAGACTATAGCTAGCTTTCAGAGCGATGAGGTATTGATTTGGTTCTGTATCGTCATCTAGAGGTCGATTTAATACCATCCTTAATGTTAGAAATATGAGCCCTAGAAGCCAAAATTGGCTGACACTTGTAATACACTTTTAGGGATAAAATTATAATTTTGACTATAATCAATAAAATGAGTTATTTTCTATTACATATGCGTATTTAGTGTCTGTGATACATCCTTTGAGTTAATGATAATGATAATTCATATTTTTAAGAGTTGAAAATTTAAGACATGAATAATCATTATTAACTCATAAAATGCTCCCGACCATAGGATCATCACGAGGATGGTGATTGATTCAATAGGTTAGTGTACAATCGCTTCTCTTTAGTAGATGAGTCTTGAGTCTATGATGTGGAGATACTGGAGCGAGAGTACAGGTACTCATTAGATAACGATGGCACTGAGCATGACCACCTCGAGTAGTCATTAGGAAGTCTACCTTCTCGTTAATGACTGACTCGATGCTGCAGTGGTGTGTCTGGTTCTTTGATCTGAAGTGCATCGACAGTTCACCCTGAGGGTGTTATAGTTTGACTACACCATAACTCGGTCTCCTAGCCATTCGAAATCCTGAGGTGTATGTTGGCTATAGCATGTTCATTGTAGGAACTGGATTGCATCAAGATGGAATCTATCTACCTCGGTGGTAGAGGAGCAGCCCTATGATGATCATGAGAATCAAGTTCAGAAGTCCATGGCCATGGCAGAGTGAAATAATAGAAAGAGTTTCTATTTAGGTTTTCACATCGGACTTGAATCGAATGATTACATCATATGATAGAAACTAGGGTTTGACGAGTTCACCTTAACCCTAATCTGATCGGGAGCTCAAGATAGAAGAACTTAATCACATAGGTAGCTGCACCAAGAGGATTCGCATTCAGCTCTGATGGGTTGCCACCATATACTGCTAGGTGTCACTGGTGGATTTTGGGAGCAATTAGAATGATTTAGATGATCGATCATTCTAGCTGTTCGAATCAGAAGAGTTCTGATCCATCGAAAGAAGTTTTGATGATGTCGATGATAGAGATCATGACATATCCCATTACCATACAGAACTGAACCTAACTGGATCACACAAACAAGGGTTTGAATCTGGTGATCATCAATTGAACTGATCCAGTTCAATTGATTTGAATGAGATTCAATTAGGTTCAAAAAAATCATGCTAGCACTCGATTGAACCTAACGTTCTTCTTTTACTATCATAAATAGTTGTCCTGACTGAGCCAAAGGAGTTTGTGCTCGATCAGAGGCCTTCACTTGGTCTGACTGAAGCTTGTCTAGGTCAGAAAAGGATTGTCTTATTTTGTAAAATAATATCTACCATTTTTGGTCATCTGCCATTTTTCGTCCTTTGACTTTGGTCAAAAGTTGACCTTTGACTGGTCAAATATTGACCATTGACACTTTGACTTCTGTTCACATATCATACACCTATTGAAGAGTTGGTGGGGGTTTGTCCTTCTGCTAGAAACTGGCAAGAAGGAGGGCGCATGCCAAGGGTGGCGTGCGCCCAAGCTTAAGGCGCCCAGGAGTCCCTATTGGATAGGGACTCCATCTCTTTATTGGATTCTATTTAGACTCCTCCTAAGAACCAATTTTGACTGGTCTTAGGCACCATCTAAGGATGAATCCAAGGGACTCTATTCCCACCAATCAGATTTAGATCTGATTTCATAAAGAATTATGATTGGTTGGGATGAAGAGGAGTTGGATCACGCATAGTCTATAAATAAGACCCTACGCCCAACTCAAAGAAGAGAATAATTCTCTACGCCCCAAGGCTGCCTCTTTCTTCCTCCTCCATGCCAAGTTCATCTTCTCCCTCTCCTCTCCATGCCCAAAGAAGTTTAGGATCTAAGTTGGTGCAATCTAGGTGAGAGAAAGGCGATAGAAAGCTAGAAGGCTGCGCTGCTGCAAAGGATAACTGCTGATCTTCGAAAGCTATTTTGAAGATCCTCCAAATCAGATTCAGATCTGATTTTTGGAGACGTGATAGAGAAGAAGAGGATCTCCAGATCCAGCCTGAGTGGATACCGGTAGAGGCCAGGCACTTGCGTGGCTAGATCCAGAACCTTCCGCTGCTTACAGGATCATCAACGGGTAATAGGATTACCCTACATCAAGATAAATTAAATCTGATTTAATTTATCTATATTTTATTTTAATTATTAAAATAATAAAAATTAGATCTAAAATATTTTAGATCTAATTTGGATCAAAGAAAAATTTTTTAAAATATATCTCTTGATCCGATCAGATCTGAACGAACCTGATCCGAAAAATCAGGAATTTTCCTTCAACTGGTATCAGAGCCAAGGTTCTAAAGTATTTAGATCTAATTTTAAATTTATTTTAATTAAAAAATAAGTAATTTTAGATGTCACATGAGATGTGATCAGATCTAAAATCAGAAAAAATTAAAATTAAATGATTTGGATCTAAGATTAGAAAATATGCATGACTAGTTCTAAAATAGAATAGTTCTATAGAATAGTCTTGCATGTTTTTAATTTAATTTGATTAAATCATATTTTAGATCTATTTATTTACTATTTTTTGATATTATAATTATTATAATAATATCTAAAAAATAGTAAATAAAAATTATTTAATTTTAAACATCATATGAGATATGATTGATGCATGTCTAGACTAGTTGTAGAATAGTTCTACATAGTTATCTAGATTAGAAGTTTATTTTGATTAAGATCAATTTAAATCTAATTTTTTAGATTATTATGAGATAATTTAGATCTAAAAATATGCATGATTCGATACATGAGATGTATGCAAAATATGCCATGATTAGATCTAATTTGTATATGAGATATATGATATAGATCTAAAACTATTTTGTAGTATTACATGTTCCTGATTAAGGCGTTCCTCTTGGCCGTCCGGTCATAAGAATGAAGAAGGGTTTAAAGGCCCTCTCCTTCCATTCGATGGGGTGTTCTTATGATGTGTAGGGGTGCTGCGTGTTCGTCCTTAATCAGAAATCCAAAACTTACTTTCTGCAAAATCCTAGATCCTGAAACCCTAGGATTTATTGTGCATATTTTGTTTATGAACCCTACTTAATTAAAAATTAAGATTATGGAAATATTAATTAGGTCTAAAATTGAGAATTTTAGATCTAAGACATATTCATAATACTGGGTTCGGGCTTGGGTAGCTCAATTAGGTCTAAGCGGTTGATCAAACCGAATCAAGAGTTGGTTAGATGGGATCAACAATGCTTAAATTGACCAGCCTAATAGGATTAAGTCTGGGTCAAGATCGAGTCACGATCAAGCAAGACCTAATTAGGCTCAGAGGTTAGAGTCTGGATTGTAGGCTAACCCAATTGGTTCTGGCTCAATAATTTGGTGTCTAAGGTAAGTTTGGCACATACGACCGACTGATTTTTAATTGGAAGCTACTCGACCTGAATGCATTCTTGTACGAATTAATGGCATATTCCTTCCACCGATCTCACTTACCTGGCCATATCTGTTGACACAGTTCTGATCTGAGGTGGTCAATAATCCGAGCTAACCCATGCCACTAGGTTAGTCATAATTGTTATGACTATGACAAGTCTAGTTTAATGAGACCTGAATCAATTCTCCCTAAGAAAAGATTAAGTCTGAGGTCTTCCACCATTGTAGATGTGCGGGCCCTTCCCGGGGTTGATTGTTCTCGACTGGATACAGTGGCTCAGTTGCACCGAAAAGATGCAACCATGTCTATTAGGCATTGGATGCTATGGGCTGGAGGATGAGTTGGGCTCAATATTTCGGATACGGTGAGAGACTCAATTAGGAATCCAGTCTATGCAAATGGTGGGTCTGACTTAACTAAGGAGTGGATCAATATTTCGGATACGGTGAGATTCATGAATTAGAGACCAAGTTTGGGTGCACCATGATTAGAGAATCATTGAACAAGAGTTGTTCACTCATTGGCTAACCCATCACCAATAACTGTTAGGTGAGGTGATGAGTCAGTTGGTGAGACCGCACCACCCACTAGAAATCATTAATCATGGAGATTTTTGCATCTCTACAGAGGGAAGTGTAGGGATCCGAGAAAATAGTGGAAGCTAATTTATTTAAAAATAAAATTTTTAAATAAATTGGTCAAGTCATAATTACAGTATCTAACTAGAATCTTTGACTCTCTATAGAAAAATATCTGCGTCCAACCCATTAGCACGTATCCTGGACACACATAGACTGACCGGACCCAATTATAAAGATTGGCTCAGAAACTACAAAATTCATTTTGGGATTTCGAGAAGTTAACCCATGTATTGGACCAGGACCCTCCCACCTTACCAGCCCGTCCATCCACTGAACAGAGAGCATCTCTGAAAAAATGGATAGACGAAGATAATAAGGCCAGATATTACATGTTGGGCTCGATGTCTGATGAGCTCCAGCGCCAACATGAAGATATCGGGACTGCTCGCCAAATGTTGGCTCACCTGCAGGAGATGTTTGGTGAACAGAGTCGCGCAGCCAAGTATCAAGTCACGAAATGACTTTTTAAGGCTAAGATGCGCATGATGGGACAGTCAGTCCAAGATCACTGTCTGATGATGATCAAGGACTTGGAAGAGCTTGAGAAGCTCGGTGTGAAGTTAGACTTGGATCTGCAGAATGATATTATTCTGCAATCCTTGACTGATGCATATGGGCAATTCATCATGAATTACCACATGCATAAACTTCAAAATTTCTTGGCCGAATTAATGAATATGCTGGTCACCGCTGAGCTTTCTATGAAAGGTTCTAAAGGCTCAGTTCTTGCTATGGAACGGACTTCTTCCAAAAGAAAGTCTTATGGAAAGAAAAAGAAGTCTGCGAAAAAGCAGAAGGTGGAAGGAGCAAAGAAGAAGAAGGCAGAGCCGAAGAAGAAGGCCGCTGTCAAAGGAAAGTATTTTCATTGCAACAGCGACGGCCACTGGAAGCGGAACTGCCCTACTTACCTGGCCACCCTGAAGAACAAGAAGGAAGGTCCTTCTGGAGGTATGCTCGTTATTGAGTCTAACCTTACGATTTCTTCTGCATCCAGTTGGGTGCTTGACTCTGGTTCTAGTGCTCATCTGTGCACTTTCATGCAGGGATCTTGAGGATAGCAGGAGGCTGAGGGATGGAGACATGATCCTACGCATCGTAATGGAGCAAGAGTTGCTGCAGTAGCCGTGGGAACATATACCCTCTTCGATTACCATCTGGTTTAGACTTAGTTTTGAAAGACTGTTATTATGTGCCTGCAGCTAGCAGGAATTTGATTTCTGTTTCATGCTTAGCACTAGAAGGCTATGTGATTACCTTCTTTAAGGACCATTGTAACATTCTTTATGAAAGAAATAAAATTGCAAATGGTTTTCTTATTAACGGTCTTTATCAGCTACATATTGATGTACCTGTTCTAACTATCGAGCAAAACGTGAATGCCAAACGACCTAGGGATAGTCCAAATGATAGGATATCTATGGCACCTGAGATTAGGTCATATAGCAGAAGATAGGATCAACAAATTGGAGAAAAATGGGCTATTGAGTCCATTGACTTTCGAGTCATATCCAACTTGTGAATCTTGTCTTCAAGGCAAAATGACTAAACTCCCTTTTGTAGGACATGGGGAAAGGGCCACAGATCTCCTTGCCCTAGTACATACTGATGTGTGCGGCCCATTTGATGTGCCGGCTAGAGGCAATTTTGTCTACTTCATTATCTTTACCGATGATCTGTCTAGGTATGGGTATGTGTATCTTATGAGACACAAGTCTGAAGCTTTTGAAAAGTTCAAAGAATTCAGACATGAAGTAGAAAAATAAACTGAAAAATCCATTAAGGTTCTTCGATCAGATCGAGGAGGTGAATACCTTAGTCGAAA
The DNA here is from genome assembly GCA_006176705.1 of Cocos nucifera. Classification (NCBI taxonomy): domain Eukaryota; kingdom Viridiplantae; phylum Streptophyta; class Magnoliopsida; order Arecales; family Arecaceae; genus Cocos; species Cocos nucifera. Next base: position 11,851 of record QRFJ01002232.1, on the reverse strand, counting down.
ATTCCTAGACTATCTCAAGAAAAATGGCATAGTCTCTCAATGGACTCCACCAGGAACACCTCAACTCAACGGAGGTTTCAGAATGGAGAAATCGGACTCTATTGGATATGGTCCGATCCATGATGAGCTTCACAGACCTCCCTGATTTTCTTTGGGGACACTCATTGTTAACTTCAATTTATCTACTGAATAGGGTTCCCTCTAAAACCGTTCCTACCACACCGTATGAGATATGGCATGGTAAGAAACCAAGTCTGAGTCATCTCAGAATTTGGGGTTGTCCGGCTCATGTCAAAAGACAACAAGCGGACAAGTTAGAGTTTAGGTCCTTCAGAGCTCGATTCATAGGATATCCTAAAGAGTCATTAGGATACTATTTCTACATTCCAGAAGACCACAATGTGATTGTGAGTCGACATGCCATCTTTCTTGAAAAATAGTTTATTCAAGATAGCGGCATTGGAAAGCAGATTAAGCTTGATGAGAAAGTCTCACAAGTACAACGAGCTAAGGACCAATTGGAACCAAATCAGGTTGAGCCAATAAGAACACTACCTCCTCCACCTCGTAGATCGGAAAGAGTTTTCCATCCCTCCTGAAAGATACTTAGGTATTATTTCAGAGGAAGTAGAGAAAATGTTCCTCGTAGGTAATGGTGCTCATGGTGATGATCCCAAAACCTACAACGAGGCGATATCAGATATCGACTTCGAGAAATGGCTAGAGGCAATGCAGTCAGAAATTGACTCGATGCACTCAAACCAAGTCTGGACCTTGGTAGATCCACCAGAAGGTATAGTACCTATTGGGTGTAAATGGATCTTCAAGAGAAAGATTGGTGCAGATGGAAATGTGGAGACATTCAAGGCTAGACTAGTGGCAAAAGGTTATAGTCAATGCGAAGGCATTGACTATCAGGATACCTTTTTTCCAGTGGCTATGCTAAAATCCATCCGCACATTGCTTGTCGTTGCAGCCTATTTCGATTATGAAATATGGCAAATGGACGTGAAAATGGCATTCTTAAATGGATATCTTGAGGAAGATATCTATATGGAACAGCCGCTAGGTTTCACATCCAGTGATACTGATCATAAGGTTTGCAAGCTGCAAAGGTCCATATATGGACTTAAGCAAGCATCTCGGAGCTGGAACACTCATTTCAATGATGTGATCAAAACGTTTGATTTTCATCAAAAATGAAGAGGAATTGTGTATCTTCAAAAAGGTCAGTGGGAGCGCTGTTGTCTTCCTCGTATTGTACGTGGATGACATCCTCCTTATTGGGAATGATATTCCCATGTTGACGACAGTCAAAATATGGTTGTCCAAGAAATTCTCCATGAAAGACCTAGGTGAAGCATCCTTTATTCTAGGAATTAAGGTCTATAGGGATAGACCGAATAGGATGCTAGGACTTTCACAGAAGATGTACATAGAGGAAAGTACTAAAGAGGTTTAGTATGGAAAACTCTAAGAGGGGATTAATATCCTTCAGACATGGTATTCATCTTTCCAAGAAGATGTGCCCTAGCACACCTGAGGAAATAGAACGCATGAGCAAGATCTCTTATGCTTCTGCAATAGGGAGCCTCATGTATGCCATGCTATGTACACGACCTGATATAGCCCATGCTGTGAGTGTCACAAGCAGATATCAGTCAAATCCTAGGTGAAGAACACTGGACTTCTATGAAATGTATCCTTAAGTACTTGAGAAGAACTAAGGATATGATGTTGGTCTTTGGTAATGGAGAACTCCAAGTCCAGGGATACACAGACTCGGATTTCATGTCTGATATAGATGATCGAAAGTCGACATCTGGGAGTCTGTTTGTGTGCAATGGTGGTGCTGTCAGCTGAAGAGTTTCAAGCAAACCGTGATAGCAGATTTCACCATGGAAGCAGAATATATTGCTGCATCAGAGGCTGCGAAGGAAGCATTCTGGTACAAGAAGTTTACTATAGAAATTGGAGTAATGCCATCAGATGCCATTCCTCTGTACTGCGACATCAATGGCGCCATAGCCCTTGCTAAGGAGCCGAGGTCTCACCAGAAATCCAAGTACATTGAGCGGTGATACTACCTCATCCACGATTACCTCGAGAAGGGTTACATCGAGGTCAAGAGTGTCAATTCTGTAGACCTACTTACAAAGTCGTTGGGACAATAAAAAATCGAAGCCCACCTTGAGAAGATGGGACTTAGACTTGTAGCCAATTGGCTTTAGGACAAGTGAGAGATTGTTAGATATATGTGTCCTAAAAGTCAGAATTGGCTGACACTTGTAATACACTTCTAGGGCTAAAATTATAATTTTGACTATAATCAATAAAATGGATTATTTTCTATCACATATGTGTATTTAGTGTCTGTGATACATCCTTTGAGTTAATGGTAATGATAATTCATATTTTCAAGAGTTGAAAATTTAAGACATGAATAATCATTATTAACTCATAAAATGCTTCCGACCATAGGATCATCACGAGGATGGTGATTGATCCGGAAGGTTGGTGTACAATTGCTTCTTTTTAGTAGATGAGTCTTGAGTCTACGGTATGGAGACACCAAAGCGAGAGTATAGATACTCGTTAGAGAATGAGGGCACTGAGTGTGACCACCTCGAGTAGTCATTAGGAAGTCTATCTTCTCGTCAATGACTGACTCGATGCTGTAGTGGTGTGTCTGATTCTTTGACCTGAGGTGCATCGGTAGTTCACCTTGAGAATGTTATAGTTTGACTATACTATAACTCGGTCTCCTAGCCATTCAGAATTCTGAGGTGTATGTTGGCTATAGCATATTCATTGTAGGAACTGGATTGCATCAAGATGGAATCTATCTACCTCGGTGGTAGAGGAGCAGCCCTATGATGATCATAAGAATCAAGTCCAGAAGCCCATGACCATGGCAGAATGAAATAATAGAAAGAATTTCTATTTAGGTTTTTACATCGGACTTGAATCAAATGATTACATCATATGACAGAAACTAGGATTTGATGAGTTCACCTTAACCCTAATTTGATCGGAGCTCAAGATAGAAGAACTTAATCACACAGATAGCTGCACCAAGAGGTTCGCATTCAGCTCTGATGGGTTACCACCATATACTGCTAGGTATCACTGATAGATTTTAGGAGTAATTAGAATGATTTAGATGATCGATTATTCTAGCTGTTCAAATCAAAAGAGTTCTGATCCATCGAAAGGAGTTTCGATGATGTCGATGATAGAGATCATGACATATCCCATTACCATACAGAACTGAATCTAACTGGGTCACACAAAGAAGGGTTTGAATATGGTGATCATCAATTGAACTGATCTAGTTCAATTGATCTGAATGAGATTCAATTAGGTTCAAGAAAATCATGCTAGCATTCGATTGAACCTAACGTTCTTCTTTTACTATCATAAATAGTTGTCCTGACTGAGCCAAAGGAGTTTGTGCTCGATCAGAGGCCTTTACTTGGTCTGACTGGAGCCTGTCCAGATCAGAAAAGGGTTGTCTTATTTTGTAAGATAATATCTACCATTTTTGGTCATCTGCCATTTCTCGTCCTTTGACTTTGGTAAAAAGTTAACCTTTGACTGGTCAAATATTGACCATTGACACTTTGACTTATGTCCACATGTCACGCACCTATTGGAGAGCTGGTGGGGGCTTGTCCTCCTGCTAGAAACTGGCAAGGAGGAGGGTGCACGCCCCAAGCTTGAGGTGCCCAAGAGTCCCTGTTGGACAGGGACTCCATCTTCTTATTGGATTTTGATTTAGACTCCTTCTAAGAACCAACTTTGACTGATCTTAGGCGCCATCTAAGGATGAATCCAAGGGACTCAATTATCACCAATCAGATTTAGATCTGATTTTACAAAGGGTTGTGATTGGTTGGGATGAAGAGGAGTTGGATCACGCATAGTCTATAAATAAGATCCTGCGCCCAACTCTAAGAAGAGAACAATTCTCTACACCCCAAGGCTGCCTCTTTCTTTTTTCCTCCATGCCAAGTTCATCTTCTCCCTCTCCTCTCCATTCCTAAAGAAGTTTGGGATCTAAGTTGGTGCAATCTAGGCGAGAGAAAGGCGACAGAAAGCTAGAAGGTTGCGCTGCTGCAAAGGACAACTGCTGATCTTCGAAAGCTGTTTTGAAGATCCTCCAAATCAGATTCAGATCTGATTTTTGGAGATGTGATAGAGAAGAAGAGGATCTCCAGATCCAGTCCGAGTGGATACCGGTAGAGGCCAAGCACTTGGGTGGCTAGATCCAGAACCTTTCGCTATTTATAGGATCATCAATGGGTAATAGGATTATCCTACATCAAGGTAAATTAAATCTGATTTAATTTATTTATATTTTATTTTAATTATTAGAATAATAAAAATTAAATCTGAAATATCTCAAATCTGATTCGGATCGAAGAGAAAAATTTTTGAAATATATCTTTTGATCCGATCAGATCTGAACGAACATGGTCTGAAAAATCAGGATTTTCCTTCACTTAATTCTCAATGAGCCAGAGAATTGTTAAAGGTGATAATTTGCTGATCTGGATGATATTGATATTGGTGGAAGGCTGACCTAGTTCGGTCAAGCAAACATTCTGGGGGTTGTTTGGATTCCAGATCGGTATTTTACCGATTAGACATTAATACTTGTCATTTTTTTATCAGTCTTCTAGAGCGATGGCCTCTTCGATAGTGCCACATGGCTAGTGATGATTGTCTGTACTAATAATATGATTTTTGGTATATAAGTGGTTTTAAGATAGTAAATTACATCCGACGGCTTAGATCGATGTAAAACTTCTATTGTTCAGTTTTGATCTGATCGAATCGAGCCCAAATCTGATCGTTTTTATCTAAGTCTATCCCATATATATATATATATATGATATTATTTTCTTGATAAAAATATATAATTATACTGAAATTTTATGATGCCAGTGCATATTTTTCTCTTAATAGAACTTGGATATGGCTGCTGACGTAGGAATGCATATCAAGCATGATATTTAAGAAACCCATGATTTTAATGCTAACTATTAAGATACCCATGCTTAAATTTAGTTTTGGAAACTAATTTTATAACTATCAGTAACACGATGAGATTCAGACTTTGGTTATCATACAATCATGTTAGGTAATAGCTTACCGTTCTTAATTTTTTCCTACCATGATCTACATGCTACGAAAAAATGATGCCCATTGCTAAGGACCATGATAAACTCCAATTAACACAATGGAAGACCAGTATTAGATCCCTTGCAATGCAACCGCTCCAATTAACACAATGAAAGATTAGTATTGGATCCCCTACAAGAAAACCTTATGTCTAGTGACAGAAGTCGGTAAACTCATGATTTGGACTTGTTCGCTGTTAATAATTTGTGTTCGATGAGTCAACTCTGTAATTTATAAATGTTAAAATAAAAACTGAAGTAAGAAAACGTTAAAGCAACTAAAGTGTTAACGGAAGTAAAAGAAGGCATTACCCAGTTATTACCCGGACAATTTGAGGTATTGAGAGAGATAAAATTGGAGACAAATCATTTTTTTGCCCCCCCCCCCCTCTTTTTTTTTTTTTGGCATTCTAGGATGCAAATCCATGCATTGCATTTGTCAGTCGAAGCCCTCTTGTTATTGCACTTAGCAATGACCCTTTAAAGTGTTGACATCAATATATATTAATTAACTATTTTAAGACAAATGGTTAGAATGCATTAGTTGTTTTATAATAGACCCTTCTCCAAGTCTAATTAAAAAGGAAAAATAATATTAAAATGTTAATAGCAGTATGATTTAATATTCATCAAAAAAAATGATGTCACAGCAAAGTTTGTTTGCTTCACTATCAATTATATACAAACATACGTAGCTATACAACATAATATTAGAGAATTTAGTAGAATCAAAAAATTTAAAAATACAAAAAATAACAATAGTAAAAACCATGTTCTTGCTGCAATGAATCCAATTTCATTTTATCTCATCAGTCAAAATATTAGCAGGTTCAGAAATAACATTGCATCAAATATTAGGTAATCGACTAACTAAAGAAAGCTTTTATTCACCTTGATCAGATTATTTGAGTCATAATAGGTCTATCTAAATCATTTTTCTTTTTCTAGAGAATTGGGGCTTATATTGTGACCAAACCTTTTATTGAACAACTAGAGATTATTCTAGATTCACTTCTAGATGAGCACCACAAAAATATAGGACTAGGTAGTTATAATTCGGTTAATTTATTTAGTAAAATGAATTTGCTTCTTGATCCATCAATCCCAATTCTCAGGACATTTATATGTAAAGATCCAATAATTACGTGCTCTCCATGGCAAGAAACATAGCTTGTTGGAGCTCCTATTGCGACCCCTTGTCCTGCTAAAATGACCTTAACCCACCACCCTTTGGCTCTATACAAGTAACGAGAAGCAAGTGCATGCACATATCAAGGGCATGAGCAGGTGGTACCCCACGAATTAACCACCACTTCAAAGTGGTTGGTGCATGGTAGGTCAGTCTTTGTACTTCATTACTAATGGGTCCATTTAAAAAATCAGTATTCAGACAAATATCTGAGCATTATAACATAAATATATTGCTTAACTTATCTTATGGTTCAAGTAAGTAGTATAAGAGGTGTTGGGGATAAATCCCGCTCCTGCCAAAGTCAATTTCGGTCCCAGCCTGATATGGTCAATGCGGAAGAACTTCAGTGGACGCGTCCTAACCGAACTACTATATCCGACCGAGCTTCTCAGCGGCTGAGTCTCAACCGAAATCTTTCAACCAACCGAACTATCAAGCGGCCGAGCTTCAGACTCTTAGCGGCCGAACTCCTCAAGCGACCATTCTCTCAGCCGGCCGAGATCCTTCAGGCCCCTAGCGGCCGAACTTCTTAAGCGGCTGGGCTTCGGCCGAGACCCCGGTGGCCGAGCTTGTTCCAACCCTCTTAGCGGCCGAGCTCCCCAAACTCCTGTCCAGCGGCCGAACTCCCCAGCGCCCAGGCTCCGGGCTGAACTCCTTCGGACTCCCAGCGACCGGACTTCCGCCAGACCCTTGCGGGAGCCGAACTTCCCCAAAACCTCCTCTCGGGCCGAGTTTCTACGGAAGCCGGACTCTCTATAGACTTCTTCAATGGACGAGCTTCTCAATGGCCAAACTCCTTATGATGGATTCCTGCAGGCAATCTCGCTACGGTTACATAACAATAACGATCGACATTTATCTGCAATAACGATCGACATTTATCAGCAATAACGATCGGCAATAATGATCGATATTTATCAGCAATAACGATCGACAATAACGATCGGCATTGATCAGGACGGTTACAACAAGCTCCCTCTATAAAAAGGACCCTCCGGATACCTTTACGCTAGGTTCTGAAAACCCTTTTCTCTTCTTCTATACTCTACCGAGCATTCTATTCCTGTTGATGAAAACTGACTTGAGCGTCAGAGGGTCTTGTCGGAGCCACCCCCCACCGGCTCTGAGCCAGACTTTGTTTTGCAGGTCCCCGTAGGCGACCTCATCGGCGTCAACTCCGACGGACTCCGGCGACGACGGATTTCTGCGTCAACAGATTGGCGCTAGAGGAAGGGCTCCTACCGACGAAGATTCCCTTCTTAAAGGAAGAAGGTGTTCCTTTGTTCTTAAAGGAGTGCTCGAGAGACCTTTCTTCTTTTCAATTCAAATCCCCTTCCAAAGAGAAAAGATGCCCCCCAGGAGAGCCTCCACTCGGAGATCGGCGGCCTCCGCGGCCCGATCTCGTTCGAGTCCATCCGCTCCAGCTCCAGCCCCAGTGACTCAGGCTCATTCTGCAGCCCGACGATCGGCAGCCTCCACGGTCCGATCCCATCCAGGTCCATCCGCTACCGCTCCAGTCCCGGCAATCCAGGCCGCGGTAGACGCTGAACAGTTCAACCTGCTCGTCCAGCAGGTTCGTGGCCTCACTGAGGCTGTTCAAGCGGTGCAAGCCATGTACCAGCAAGCCACCGTACCAGTCCAATCCATCCCGGATCCTCCGGAGCCGCGTTGTCCAGTCCAGAGGCAATCGATATGGGCTACCCGACCTCTAATTCCCGAAAAAGGAAAGCAATGGAAGGAGAGCCCTTGTTCGGACCGCAGCTCATCCCAGGGAGAAGCTTTTCATCCGATCAGCAAGAAGACTTTAGAAATGAGAGACCATGAAGATCTCCTGGATAGAAGGCTCTTGGAAATGAGTCATCGGATCGAAGAACTCCGCCACGCTCCTCCCTCATATGGTAATGAGATCCGAACCGACCCTCCATTCTCACAGAAAATTATGCAAGAATCAGTCCCGCCGAACTTCAAACTCCCACAGTTTGAGAGCTATGATGGGACCACTGACCCGGTCGACCACCTGGAAGCCTTCCGGACGACGATGTTGCTTCATGGCGCGCCAGACGCCATCCTGTGCCGGGCTTTTCCCTCTACTCTTAAAGGAGCCGTCAGAAACTGGTATTCGGCACTCAAGCCGAGTACCATCCTGTCATTCGACCAAATGAGTCAACAATTCGTGGCCCACTTCGTCAGTAGTCGGCGTCCACGCCGAAGCTCAGACTCCCTAATGGCCATCAGGCAGAGAGAAGGGGAATCCATCCGGGCTTTCATTTTCCGGTTTAATACCGCTGCGTTAGAAGTCCGAGACCTGGATCAATCGGTCGCCATGGCCGCGCTCAAGAGCGGCCTTCAGAAAAATGACCTATTGTTCTCCCTGAAAAAAAAGTATCCCAGGGACTTTGCCGATATGTTGGCTCGGGCCGAAAGTTATGCCCGGGCAGAGGAGGCCTTCGAAGCTAAGGATGGTGAAATCGGTGGTAAACGGCTGATCGGCAGGCTGGATAGACCCTCCGAAGAAAGGAAGCGAATTGAAGCTCGGCCACGCTCCAGGACTCCCCCTGGTCGCGAGCAAGTTCGGATTCCCTCTCAAGCTCGGAAGCGGGGAAGCTCTGACGGAAGGACGCGCCGAAGTTCTCCTCAGCGCCGAAGTTCTCCCCGTCTACGACGATTTCACAACTACACCCCCCTAAACACCCCGAAGACTCAAGTTCTGATGGAGATCCGGGAACGGCTTCCAAGACCAGAGAGAATGCGCTCTCACCCTTACAAGCGTAATCCCAACAAGTTCTGCCTCTACCATCGCGATCACGGTCATGACACGGAGGAGTGCATTCAACTCCAGGACGAGATCGAAGAGCTCGTCAGGCGAGGCAGACTAAGCCGGTTTCTTCGAAGGCGGCCCGAGGGGGTGGAAGATCGGCCGAGAACGCTAACGCCAAGCGGGGAAAACCAACAAGAAGACCGGCCACCCGTTGGCGTCATCAACACTATCTTAGGGGGATCTCAGCAAAAGGAAAACCAGCAGGCTTGAAGGATCGATGAAGAAACGGAAGATTTCGGAGCCTATAGTCTTCACCGAGGAGGATGGCCAGGGAATCCAACTTCCGCATAATGACGCGGTTGTAGTTTCGTTGAATATTGCTGACTACGATGTACGCCGCATCCTCGTAGATAATGGAAGCTCGGCTGATGTATTGTTCTACGGTGCCTTCTTCGAAAATGTCCCTACCTGATGATCGATTGAGCTCGGTGAATTCTCCGCTAGTTGGATTTGCTGGCAACACCGTACCAGTCGAAGGTATCATAACTTTGACCGTAACAGCAGGGCAGTACCCAAAGCAGGCCAAAGCTCAGGTCGACTTCCTAGTCGTAAAGACGCCGTCCGCCTATAATGCTATCCTCGGTCGACCTGGTTTAAATGCCCTTCGGGCGGTTGTGTCGACTTATTACTTAAAGATGAAGTTCCCTACGAACTATGGGGTTGGAGAAGTCAGAGGAGACCAGGCCCTAGCGAAGTATTGTTACTCGATCGCCTTGTATAAGGGAGATCAGCCCGACCCCTGTCTGGTTGACGGACTGGACGTCCGTGACGACCTCGCTGAAGAACGAGCTGAGCCTGCAGAGGACCTCGTCTCTGTGTCATTAAATGACGGAAAATCGGACCATGTGGTGCAGATCGGCTCCAACCTGGCGACCGAGGTTCGGGAGCAACTCGTCGCTTTTCTCAGAAGGAATGCAGACGTCTTCGCTTGGACCCCAGCGGATATGCCAGGAATCGACGCCGAGGTCATGGAACATCGGCTGGCCGTTGACTCGAAACACCGGTCGGTAAGAGAAAAACTACGCCAACATGCCCCGGAGAGGCAGAAAGCGATCGCTGAAGAAGTAGATAAACTCCTTAAAGCCGGACTAATCCGGGAAGTTCATTACCCGACTTGGGTTTCGAACGTGGTTCTTGTCAAGAAAACAAACAACAAGTGGAGGATGTGTGTCGACTTCAAAAAGCTAAACAAGGCTTGTCCAAAGGATAGTTACCCCTTGCCCAGGATCGATCAGTTGGTAGATGCAACCTCGGGTCATGAGTTCCTCAGCTTTATGGACGCCTTTTCTGGTTATAACCAGATACGTATGGCGCCTGAAGACGAAGAAAAAACAGCCTTCATCACTAGCCGAGGTCTTTATTGCTATAAGGTCATGCCTTTTGGACTCAAGAATGCGGGAGCAACATACCAGCGTTTAGTCAACAAAATTTTCAAGGAGCAGATCGGCCGCAACATGGAGGTGTACGTAGATGATATGCTCGTCAAAAGCCGAGCTTCAGCTGACCATCTGGCCGACCTTGAAGAGACCTTCAATGCATTGAGGAAGCATAAGATGAGACTGAACCCTACCAAATGCGCCTTTGGCGTAACTTCTGAAAAATTTCTTGGGTTCATGGTGTCGAGACGTGGAATCGAGGCAAACCCCCTGAAAATCCGAGCTATTCAAGAAATGACCACTCCAAAGACGATTAAAGAAGTTCAGCGCTTGGCCGGAAGGGTGGCATCCCTAAATCGCTTCGTCTCGAGGTCGGCTGAACGTTGCTTGCCCTTCTTCGAGGTTCTCAGGCGACCAAAGGACTTCAGCTGGACGGCAGAGTGTCAACAAGCATTTGAGGAACTCAAAAATTACCTCGGCACGCCCCCGCTGCTGGCAAAACCTGAACCTGGGGAAGAGTTGTTCTTGTATTTAGCTGTCTCCTCGGTGGCCCTGGCGGCGGTTCTCGTTAGGGAAGAAGCAAAAACACAACGCCCGATCTATTACGTGAGCCGAGTCCTAAGGGACGCGGAGACCAGATACTCCCGGATAGAAAAATTATCTTACTGTCTCGTAATTGCCGTCAGGAGGCTCCGACCTTACTTTCAGGAGCACACCATAACGGTCCTCACGGACCAACCAATAAAAGCAGTTCTCCACCGAGCAGACGCTTCCGGAAGAATCGCAAAATGGGCAATGGAGCTCACGGAGTTCGACATCAACTATCAGCCCAGGCCATCAATCAAAGCCCAGATACTGGCGGATTTTGTATTAGAATGCACCTATTCCGGACGAAGCCGAACTTGAATCAAGCAAGACAAATACAAAGGCGAGATCGAGCCTTGACGAAGTCGAACCATCACAGCCGAACTTCCCCAAAGGAAAGGGCCGACCTCTCTGAAGGCTTCTGGATTCTACACGTGGATGGTTCTTCCAACTCCATTGGAGCTGGTGCGGGGCTAGTCTTGGTCAGCCCCGAGGGAGTTGTCGCCGAGTTCGCGCTGCGCTTCGAGTTTTCCGCTACCAACAACGAAGCCGAATACGAAGCACTGATTGCGGGATTAAGAATAGCAAAGGAGCTAAAAGTAGATCGGCTTCGAGTCTACAGTGATTCCCGATTAGTGGTCGGTCAAGTTGGCGGCAACTTTGAAGCAAGAGAAGAGAGCATGGCGAGATACCT